>VXAC01006441.1:50106-95745 GCA_013399225.1 Rhipidura dahli | reverse complement strand
ACCCTTGTTCTTTAAGATGCAGCTGATATAAAGAAAATCGGGAACTCATGCATTAGTCATGAGATCTGATTTAAACCATCTTCATTTTTGCCACTGCAGATTAGCATAGGGTACCATTTCTAAGATACAGTGGCAAAGAGCAGTCTTTAAATGCTCAGCAGTATGAAATTTGGGGTTGATTTCAAGCCTATGGCCACAATTAATTACTATGTTGAGATGAAATATAATAATGGACAAATAAAAATAGCAGTTTGTACCTTCCCTACGCTGGGATTAACAAACATGTCTTCCCCCCAGAAAAAAACCCAACTTTTCTGTAGTATCAGTTTGAGAATCACAGTGCACATACTTAAAAGTTCTTCATGATCATCGTACTTTGTCACTGAACAAGCAGGAGGGAATCACAGCTCTGCCCAGAAGCAGCATAAGAACGCGGAGAAACTGCAATCCTGAGTCAGTTATACAGATTTGTGCCTCTCTTAATTTGGAGATGGGGGATGTGTTGTAATCTCTCCAGTAACTATTGAATTGTTAAGATTCATTGTAAGAACAGAAAGAGGAGAAAAAAAGAAGGGGGGGAGGGACTTGAGGTTTTATTATAATATTGTTGTTGTTGCTGTTATTATTATTATATTTTTAATAGAAATGGAAAATAAAATCAGGCCAGGGAGGGAGAGGGCAGTGAAGTACGTTTAACTTACTGCGAGTACTTTTTGGATTCCTCCGCAGTGCCCCCTGCAGCCCACAGCTCGTGTACGGCAGCCTGGCTCCACAGGCTGGGCAGCACTCGAGTCCGAAAAAAGAAGCATTTCTTATACCCGCAGGGTAAGAAATACATGTAAAAGCAGTGGTTTTCTTACAGACTGCATTTTTGGTGCATTTTACAGAAGCTGTCTTCCTTTCCCACGACTACAATTAATGGCATTTTTCAATCTCTATGAAGTCACACAGACACACCTTAACTTCCAGTATATCATTTTGGCAGCTGTCAAGTTGGTGATTTTTAAGTGTATGCTGTATTGCTATAGAACTTAATTCCAGCCTATGCTGTATTGCTATGGAATTTAATTCCAGCCTATTAAAAATTTTTCATCTCTCAGCTATGCACCTTGGTTCTGCCAGGCTTCACAGCCCTAGGGTGACGATTTGAGTAAAAAAAACTGTTTTGTGTTTTGGAGCAAACAGTGCTTAGTATTAGAAGTTTAGTGGAAATAAAATCCCAACCAACCAAAGAAAGGAAGAAAGAAACAAAACACAACCCCTCCCATAAAAAACCCCTCCATCTGAATACATTCAAAAAACATTTGATTATTATTAAAATATCTTTTTTCATTGTCTGAGGTTAGAGCTGAGCAAATGTATATCTATTTCCCCACTCATTTTAACAGCACAGTGCTGACTCTTGCATTATTCTACAGTACAACCTTTTATAAGGTAAGGCACTCCCTCCTATACATAAAAACAATCAACAGAATCAACATTTCATTAAAAATGTCAGTTGTCCTGTTATTTTACAGGTGTCATGCAGCACCTAAGAGCTAACTAAAATTTTTCTTCTGACAGGAGGTTTTTCTTTTGAAGTCAAGTATTGAGCAGCAGTTGTAAAATAGCATAATAGAGATAAGATTTCACAGTTCATTTTTCCATCATTTATTTTAAAATAATAAACAATTACCAGCTTCTAAAAAGCTAAAGTAAATGAGCTATCTAGTGAACTATTTAAATTCAATTTTTGTGAAGGACAACACTTCTGCTAAGCCTCTGAGTCTGAATAAATAAAAACAGGAAACAAATCCCTTGTATTATAGCCTGGGCAATGCAAGAAATAGATCTCAATTTAGTTCTAACTACTGATTGTTGTCATTAAAGCAGATGTAAGGTTCCTGGTGTCTGACTACAGAACAGATGTCTGTGCTGGTGTCTGACTACAGAACAGTTTTTTGTTTAAGGTTGCTTAACAAAACCTTAAACAAAAAACTGTTCTTTAGTCAGACACCAGCACAGACTCACTCATGATCGTGTGTGCTCTTACTTTTATGACCATGGACTTACGAACACCTCTTCTGTAGGAATTCACTTTGCATGCACAATTGTGTTTATTTGCTCTATAACCTTTTTTTTCCTGTCTGCACATCAGCTTTGGAATACTATCTTCACAACTGGAATATGAAAAGAATCAAATCTATCAGAATTCTAAATGATGTAAGATGAACTTGCTGATGGCAGCAGATGAACACTAATGCCTACTGATATCAGGTGACAGGACACTAATTACCAGTTACAGGAGATGATTGCTTGGTGAGGGATCTATTCAGTGAGTTATGATTTCAAAAAATTATAAAGCTCAAGACTGATCTGTGAAAAGACATGCAGTATGAAAATACAGCATACGTTCTCAAGATGATTATCATGACAGAGATCTGTCTAATTAGGAAGAAACTATTTTAATGCTAAGATATGAAAGAGCCCAGCTGGGAGAGGAATTTAGAGGAAGACACAGAAACATGACTGTTAAGCTGATAGCAAGTGCAGTCTAAGCATGTTCCAATGACAGCTTCTAAAAAATTTTCATCTCAGCATTTAATCAATAGTGGTTTCAGAACAAGCACAGCCTTACAGATAATCTAGCTAATCATATTAATGGGAAGGGCTCCATAAAAAATACAGAAAACATGCCTTTGCAGAGCAACATACCACTCTGCTTTGGTCAGCTGAGCTAGAGTTGATGGGCGACTGAAAAATGAAAAATGAATGATGAAAAATACTGCTATGAGGACAAATGGAAATACGACTCTATTAGAAACCACGCTTCAGTTCCTGGCACTGCCAGTCAGGTTGGAAACTCCAATCCTTGTGACAGCAAGTTTCAAACCATGCTGGCCAAGAGACTAACCTTCAGAGGGGCCACCTGGGCAGAAACCGTCTCCTACTATGATTAAATGGTGTATGTCTAAGTCAGTGGACAACATGGTGAAACAGGTGTCTGCTGGAAGGCAAACCTAAAGGTAACCCCACAGTTTGTTCACTGGATAACTTTGAACTTCTCGGGTCTGCAAGGAGCACCTTTCTTACATTTTGGAAAGGGTTTCAGAGGATTTCTGCTGAAGGTTGTCTTGGACACAGTGCTACCTAACAGCAAATCAGATGTGCTTCCCTGACTACCACAAGCTACTGCAGTGCATGTTGCCTAATACATCCATAGTCAAAAAAAGAATAATAATAATAATGTCATTTGGAGAATAGTTAAAGCAAAGCCATATATTGAGGGCTGACTGAAAACTAAAACTCCCACAACCTCCATGAATAAATGTGTCTGTGAAATCCAACTAGAGCATGGCAAAAATTCTTGTGACAGTTGGGGTGGCCCCAAGCTGTGGCTGTCAGAACATCCAGAACTCTAGGAATTCTTTGAGGGATGAACTGAGTCTGGAGCAAAAAGAGTTGCTCTAAATAGTTAAGGAAAAGTCATCAAAGCTTCAAAGAAACACAAGAACAAGACAATTAAGGGAGGAAGGGGAAGCAACAAAGAAAATCAGAAAGCAAGTTCAAATTGCAGAAGGCAGAGATTTAAGTCACTGCAGGAAGTGAAGACATCAGTCTGTAAATACAAACAAAACCTCAAAACACATTTTCAAACACATTACACCCTCAAAACATATTTTCAAGCTTGTACATGTCACGTTGTAGAACATGGGGAATCCAAATCAGAATCTTTATAAAATCTTTCCAATTGTATTGTGACCAATACTGAAAGCCCCAGTTCAGCAGTTATTATAACAGGACACACAAATGGACTGAGATACACACATACCTAAGTACTCTGCTTGAACCAGGGCTGGCAAATTTTGGGGAAGGAATGCAAAATGTGGACTTCTGTTCTGATTACAGATATGCCACAATAAGAACATAAAAGTAAATGCCATGAATGGGCATTGTTATCCACGCACTATCCTGTCAATTTAGCGTTACTGCCATTCATCTTAGTTTAGGAAGAATTCAGAGAATTAATCCTGATATGCCACAGTATGTCTTTCTGTTAATTTGAAGGTTTTGATGCTAACAGCTGTAGGAGATACCCATGGAGACAGAGAGCAGCAGAGAGCCTGAAGGGGGGAAAGGAGCGTCATCACTCAGGCACAGGCCCCATCTCAGACTTTGATCTGTTACACTGATCTCAAGAGAATAACTGGGGGAGGCAGGGGAGTGGAGAGGATACAGTGAGAAGAAAGGACACTAGGAAAAATCCCAGAGAGATGATTCTGGAGATTCCTTGAAGCTTTCACTAGAAATATACAAGAAGGAACTTAAATTTCTTTAGTCATTCTTAAACTGAGTAGCCCACTACTACTCAGTAATGACTGCCCCATTTCAACTTAGCCTGAATTCACAGGGCAATAAACAAAAAATCCCCTATCACTGAAATCCATGCTCAACTTTGGTAATGAGGAAGCAGTCAGGGAATTTTTTTTTTTCTACAAGGCAATTCCTGTATAGATGTCAGCCATTTATAAGAATTCCAGTGTGAATGTGATCACTTTGAATTTTTTAAGCCAGAGAAAGACTGAAGCTACTGAAAACTATCATTCATCCTCCTTCATATGGGAAACTGAAAATTGTTCTGCAGTCCTTGGCATAACCAAACAAGTTCAATATTCAAATAGGAACATTTTTATAAATTCTTGAATTACAGGGAACTAAAGAGTAATTTTCCAAAGTGGTAATTTTTTGTTAGTTCAGTATTCAAGAAAGAGAAATACATATTTTCCTCCATGGGCCAATGTGCTGACTGACACAACAGCCATTGTTTCATTGAAACTGCTAGAGTTTACAACCTATAAATAAACCTTTGTATCACATACATTTAAAAACCTGTATTAGAAGTACATCACTGAGGTTGCAGCCTTGCAATAAGTTTAAAACTACCACAATCAAAGCACTTGTGCAATCTTTCATTGGCTTCCTTGCACAATCCACAGCATGATGAAGTCTTCAAATACATCATTACACACTGTTTTTCCACAGGATGTTTGCTTCATTCCATACACAGAATCATCAGTACTCACCAGTGAGGAGTTATTTAACACATTTTTTTTCCTTTTAGCTCCTCATATCACCTCATGGGTATTTACTAATTTAAACCCTTTTCATAGACATTCATTTCCTAAGAATGGCTACTGCTCCTTCTCCAGAGTGTTTCACTTGTACCAATAAACTGCTTTTCACAATTCACGGCAAGTGAGAAGACAGTGCTCTTACACTGGAGAGTGGAGACTGAGAACAAGGAAATTAAGCTTAAGAACTTTTGCTAAAATGCCTCAACTGAGCTTATATTTTATAAAGGCTTACACAACTCAGAGCACACTGTAAGAGCAGCCCACATCAACTTCAGTTGAATCTGTAGGTGTTTAGCATTTCTGCCAGGCAGAACCCTCTTCTCAAAGTCAGGTACCTGGAGAATGGGGAAAGCAATGAATCTGCAAGAAGCAGAGTTTGTCTGAACTGAGTAGCATCACATAAGAAAGCTCAAACATTTAATCTCAAACACATACAGTTCAGTGAATTACAGGCAAAACCAGAAATTAGACCTTACAGGAAACAAAATATTACATGCTGGTTTTCAGTAATATTTTAAAATAAATCTTTTTGTTCCACTTTTTCTGTAGACACATCTTTCAAATAGGTTTTGCTGCAGCTAAGTCAAATCATTCTGTATTCAAAAAGTACTGCTCAGGGAAAGTTTACCTGAAGCCAGAAAATGTTAAAGAGATAAGACATTAGAATAACAAGAAAAACCCTAAAAGGATACAGAAAAAAATCCCTGATCATGCTTGGTCATATTAACCAAAATACAAAACAAGTAACTATTAGCTACATTAAAAACCAAGCCTGTGTTCAGTCTATTTCCAGAGTCAAGAAGTTACTGGACAACATTCTTCACAAGTCTAGGACACCTCCTGTCTTAGCTCAGGCTTGCAACTAATGGTTTGCAGCAAACAACAGCTGATTAGATACCAGTTAGGAAAAATCCTTCTCATAGTATGAATAGTGACACTTAAATAGATTACTGAATTGGTTTTGCACGGCCTGGTTTTTGGTAGAGGAGGGCCACAGAGATGGCTCCTGTGAGAAGCTCCTGGAAACTTCCACCGTGTCCAGCAGAGCCAGAGGCTGATGGCTCTGAGAGACAGACACGCTGCTGCACAAAACTGGGCCAGTGAGAGAAGCTGGTAACGCCTCTGTGATGACATATTTTAGAAGAAAATCAAAACGAAGTGGGGTAAAGTTTTTTTCTAGTCAGAGAAGAGGAGGAGCTGAGGACATGTGAGGGAAACAAGGTGGCGACTCCAAGGTCAGTGGAGAAGGAGGGCGAGGAGGTGCTCCAGGCGCCGAAACCGAGATTCCCCTGCAGCCCATGGGACAGACCAGGGTGAAGCAGCTGTGCCCCTGCAGCCCGTGGGGATCCACGGGGGATGCAGAGATCCACCCGCAGCCCGTGGGGATCCACGGGCGATGCAGAGATCCACCCGCAGCCCCTGGGGGATCCACGGGGGATGCAGAGATGCACCCGCAGCCCGTGGGAATCCACGGGGGATGCAGAGATCCACCCGCAGCCCGTGGGGATCCACGGGGGATGCAGAGATCCACCCGCAGCCCGTGGGGATCCACGGGCGATGCAGAGATCCACCCGCAGCCCCTGGGGGATCCACGGGGGATGCAGAGATGCACCCGCAGCCCGTGGGAATCCACGGGGGATGCAGAGATCCACCCGCAGCCCGTGGGGATCCACGGGGGATGCAGAGATCCACCCGCAGCCCGTGGGGATCCACGGGCGATGCAGAGATCCACCCGCAGCCCCTGGGGGATCCACGGGGGATGCAGAGATGCACCCGCAGCCCGTGGGAATCCACGGGGGATGCAGAGATCCACCCGCAGCCCGTGGGGATCCACGGGGGATGCAGAGATCCACCCGCAGCCCGTGGGGATCCACGGGCGATGCAGAGATCCACCCGCAGCCCCTGGGGGATCCACGGGGGATGCAGAGATGCACCCGCAGCCCGTGGGAATCCACGGGGGATGCAGAGATCCACCCGCAGCCCGTGGGGATCCACGGGGGATGCAGAGATCCACCCGCAGCCCGTGGGGATCCACGGGCGATGCAGAGATCCACCCGCAGCCCCTGGGGGATCCACGGGGGATGCAGAGATGCACCCGCAGCCCGTGGGAATCCACGGGGGATGCAGAGATCCACCCGCAGCCCGTGGGGATCCACGGGGGATGCAGAGATCCACCCGCAGCCCCTGGGGATCCACGGGTGATGCAGAGATGCACCCGCAGCCCCTGGGGAAGGTGCCCGTGCCGGAGCGGGTGGATGCCTGGAGGCGGCTGTGCTCCAGTGGGAGACCCGGTGCAGAGAAAGGGCCCCGCTCCCAGGCTGGAGCAGCCTGGCCTTGGAGGGCTGCACCCCGTAGAGAGATCCCCGGCACAGCAGGTTTGGGAGCGCTGTGTGCCCTGGGAGGGGCTCACGCTGCAGCAGGGGCGGTGTGGCTGCTGCTCGTGAGGGTGAACCCACGCCGGGGAAGTTCACGGAGAACTTTGTCCCGTGGGAGGGACCCCACGGCCTCCCAGGGGAAGGACTCCTCTCCCGGAGCAGCGGAAGGAAATCTCGGTGACGAATTGACCAGAAAGCCCCATACCCCGTCTCCCTGTGCTGTTGGTGGGAAGGAGAGAGGGGCTGGGGGGAAAAGGTGGTTTTTTGAGGGCTGATTTTATTTCTCATTATCCTCCTCTGACTCAGTTAGCAATCAGTTTACTTGGTAGCTTTAAGTTAAACCTGTTTTGTCCTTAAAGTGTTTCCTCCTGGTCCTTATCTCAAGTCATGAAGCCTATGTTAACTTTTTCTTTCTCTCCTCTGCCCAGCTGTAGCAGGGGAGGGTGAGCAAGCGACTCTCATGGGTGCCTGGCGCTGGGCCAGTGTCAAACCATGACAATTACTTATGAGGCCATTGAGTCTCCATCACTGAAAGCTTTAGGAACTGGTTAGACAAATTTGCCACTAAGGACACAAATGTAATTGGTTTTGCCATGGAACACAGTGGTTCTTAAAGTTCCTTCTGGTCCTAAATTCTCATAACATTACATTTACTTAGGGAGCTTGAAAGGCATAAATATATTTAAGCTGTTAATAACTTCATTTGTAATTCTGACTTTGGTGTACAATGACAAGGTTATATATGAACTTACTGGTTCAGACCACAGGTTCATCTAGGACAGTGTTCCATCTCCCACAGTAGCCATGGGAGTGGACACTCGGGGAAAAAACAGAACAGGGTATGCACATACTGTCTCCCAGCCTTCAAACATTTTCAAGTCATATGTGATTTATCTAGTTAGTGGACTCTACAGCATCTCTTCCAAAGTTTTTTACCAGTCTCCCCTCGCCTCTGTAAAAATTCCTCTATCCAGAAAGTCATTTGAGGAGTACCACCACAGGTTCACATAGACTGTCTGAAGAACTAGTTCCTCTGGTTTGTTCTGAATGAAGATCTTACCAACTTCCAATATCCTTCATGTTTGAATTAGAAGAGCCAGGGAAAAGTCAATCCCACTCTACAGTTCTGCAGACCTCTTCTTCCCTTCCCACTATGTCATGTGTTTCCAAATAAGATTCTTGGATATTCAGTGGATGGGGTTCCTTGCATGGTGTAATGGCAGTCACAGATGACCATCCTTGGTCATCTCTCAATAATTTCTGTTCTGGAGTATCCTGTCCAGATAAATGGACCAGAACCCTGGATTTTTACAGTAGCATATAGACTTGAACAGACTTGAACAAAACAAACCTTTCTGGTCTGTTCTCTCCTTATTTCTTGATCATTTCTAACCTTTTTTTCTTTTTTTTTAAATTACTACTGCTAAGTGATATTTTCATGGAACTGTCTATCACAGTACAAAAGTCTTGCTCCTGAAGACCTTTGGGTCAGGTTAGAAATTATCCAAGACATGAAGATAGGATTATTCTTCCCCAAATGTACCACTCTACAATTATCTACAGGAATTGCACCTTGTTTTTTCTACAGTCAGTTTTTCTGCAGGCTGTGCAGTCTCCTTCATCCTTACTCCCTTGCATAAACCTCCTACAGTCAGCAAAGCTCTGTCACCTTGCTGTTAACCCTCCTCTTCAGGACATTTAAGAATATACAGAATAGTATGGAATTCTGCCTGTGTTCTCTCTCCTGTGCAAGAGGTAACCATTTTCTTTCATCCAATGATGGTCTATCTTATGTTTCCATCTTTTAAATAACATTCTCATCCATTTCAGCATCTTCCTTCTTATGCCAGTGACAATTTTGTGTTGCTTGATTTTCCCAAAACACCTTCATTTAGAAGTTCTGTCAGATATTTTTTAAAAATCTGAGTTGACTGTATCAGTCAGATGATTGTCATTTATATATCACTGATTCCTTCTGAAGAACTCTGAAAGCTTTATTAACTCTCACTGGTAAGATAATATTTATTCAGGTATTCTCTCTTACAGTATCTAGGCATTCACCTGGAACAGATGTCAATTTTAAGTTGCTGGATACCCTTGGACCTTTTTTTAATGATGGACATCATGTTTGACACCTGATTTTCATGTACTGAGGAACAGTGAAGAGACATGTTACATCCTGCTTTTAGTAGGGATTTCATCCCTGAGTTCTCTTAGAATTCATGGCTAAATCCTTCAGATCCCGGAGATTCATCCGCATTCATCTGCCTTTTGCACCATTACGCCTTCCAGGTATTTCAGTTTCAGAGACAGTCTCTGCCAAGTTCCCTGAATACCCCAAAAGTGTTCTGGAAGGATAATTTCCCTGATTTCTTCTGTGTTGGGTTTGCGTGGCTGGGTTTTGGTAGAAGGAGAGGACTGCAGGGGTAGCTTCTGTGACAGGTTGTCAGAAGCTTTCTCTGTGTCTGATGGAGCCAATGCCAGCCAGCTCCAAGATGGACCCACCACTGGCCAAGGCTGAGCTCATTAGTGATGGTGGTAGTGCCTATGGGGACATGTATTTAAGAAGGGGAAACAACAAACCCTGCACAACTGCAGCCACAGAGAGAAGTGAAAATATGTGAGAAAAACAACTCTGCAGACACCAAGGTCAGTGCAGAAGGACCAGGAGGAGGTTTTGACCATGATGGTAATAGCTGAGCGATCTCTCCCTATCCTTAACTCACGAGCCTGTTGTTATATTTTCTCTTCCCTGTCCACATGAGGAAGGCTGTTATAGAGCAGCTTTGGTGGGCACCTGGCATCCTGTCAGTCATCAAACCCCATCTTCCACAGCAAACAAAGAATATAAATTGTTCAGCTTCTCTCCAGTGACTTTGCCCTCCCTGAGAGTTCAGTTTATACCCTTGTTGTATTTAGACTCACTGACAAATCTTTCCTTCCTGATGGATTGAAAAAAGAATATTGACCAGTTTTTGATTCTCAGTAGTTAGCTCTCAGACTCATAATAGTTACAAGAGTATATCTGTCAATGTTTATGATGGTTTGTTTGTTTTCATTTGCATATGTCTTTAGCTTTTGGAAGAAATTTTTTATTTCCCTTTGCTGTTTGGCCATGACTGCTTCTTTGTATTTCAGGCATGTGTATACTGGCACTCTGCTGCCTGTTGGGTGTCCTTCTGTAGTCTTCATCTTGCCTTTATGGTTTTAATTGTCTTGCGTGCAATTCTTCGTCTGTTCTTGGTACACTTTCTCATTTTCACATAGCTCCCCTGTGTTGAAATGAACACAACAATAGTGGGTATTTTGACCTCTATTTTGTGGTAGTCAGTTATCTGAGTGATACTGGGATAACCAGAGAGTTTCTGTCCCATGCTGTTATTGTCAATCTCCCCATTTGGCTTCCCCGGTTGGCTGTTGGCCTCTGCCTTTCACCACTCCCCCAGAGCTTCCCTATTGGTCTTCATTTCCCTAATCCCGCCTACTTGAAGCCCGTTTAAAAAAAAAAACCAAAACAAAAACCCCCAGCATTCTCTTTGTTGCAGGGTATTTGCTTGGAGATTCTGAAGGGCACAGGTGAATAAACCCATGCTCTGCCGGGATAAATAGCAATGCCCTTCTCGACTCTTTACTGCTGACATATTACTGACCCTGCCTGTGCTCTGTGGGGACACGCAGGACCCCACGGAGATAAAGCTAAAAAGGGGCTAAAGTAATACTATTGCTCCCCAAAGATATAGAATCCAAGGGTGTTATGTCATTCTTAAGGAGCAATCCTAATGTTTGGCGAGATATATATATATATGCATATATATGCTTATGTATGTGTGTATGTATTCATTATACATAATTGTGCAAATTATATGTATAGGGCAGATGTGGCTGGCAAACAAACAACTGCAAAAGGCCTTCTGGTTTTCCTGGATGTAACCAGACATAATTGAGGGTTTATTTGTATCTATTCTGATTCCTGAGTTTGCCTGAAATATACACTGATAATAATTAGCATTTATTGCATGTGGTTCTCAGACCTTTCTGAGTGTCATTATTCCTCTTTGCAGACCATTTATGAGCCACAAAACAGCGAAGTGACAAAAGACAGTACCTGTGATTCTTCATTTCACTCTGCTACCTATATTGTAATCTCCTTTATTTATTAGGACCCCAAACTTTGTAAACTACTGGGTACACTGTTTTTAAATTGCTATTATAATTACAGTTGATTTTATGTGGTAAACATGCCCAGATGAGGTGTTTACATCCTTATTTCCAGGCCCTCTTTCACCTGTATATAACAAATATTTGTGTTGCATCAATGTAACATAGAGTGATTTTCATGCAACAGATATTTTAAGGTAACTTGTTAGCTTTTTAAGCATGTTTAGTATTTGATAGCTCATCAAGGCATTCTGATTGAATAAGGTGATACAGACGCAACATTCATGTTGTTGGGCCTTTGAGCTCATTGGTGTTTCCATTACTCATGTGGGACATACTCTAAAGAAATCCAGCACTACCTACCAAAACGACTAAAGCATTATCTTTGCAGAAACACATAGTCCATAAACAATACCCCATAAAACAAGACATAAATAATAGCACTTCTAAATTTGCCAGGGTATAGCATTGATACCTATATGTATAGATTTGTTTTTTGCTTAATTCTTGTCCTGGGAGATACACAATCATTCATTTTCCACTTCACCTGTCTTGCCTCCCATTTCTCCTAATAATCTATGTTACTCCTCCAGTTTTTTTAGCAATGTTTTGATACCAAGGCAAGTTCTCTTTCACATATCATCTCAAGGTGGAATATTCAGCAGCTACTCCCTCTAACCCCATTTTACCAGTTTTGTTCCAAGTGCAGCTATGTACGTTGCCAGCTAAAAAAAAAACTTTCTTTGGTGGGGTTTCCGAGGTGTTTAATGGCATACTACTTCAGTTTCTATGTCAGTGTCACACCATTGGGTGGATGTACAGATTAGGGAGCTTTATGTGCATAAAGGTACCTCATGAGCCACCAAAACTAACCAAGTGGCATATTGTATTTATGAAAACATCAAACTTTGTGCAGATAAGAAAAAAAAAAAAAAACAAACCAAGTAGAGATCTCAAGATGATAGAGTATCATTCCATAAAGTGCAAAGAGACTGAACTGTCGGAGTTAATTATTACTCAGCTGTCCATGTCATGTTGTTAATAAATGAAGAGTCCAGTAGAATGCATACTAGCTCTATAGGCCTATACTTTGCACGTCATAATTTTATAGCAGTGACACTGACAAGCCAAAAACTGGATACAAGGTTTTTCCATTTTTCTCTCTTATGACTCAGAGAGCTGTCACCTCTCCCACATCGCCCAGTACAGTAATAACACTGGAATTTCACCTCCAAGACATAGTAACAGTAACAGTTTGGTACTCTACCAGTATTTAATATTCCCTCACAGTCCTTGCTAATGTACTGTTTCTTTGCTGTGCTGAATCAGCACAGCACTGAAAACCAATCTCTCCTCTTAACCACTGACAGGAAGCAGTGCCTTTGCAAGGGCAGAGTCAACAAAAAACAGAATTAGGATATACTGACAGTAGCTGTATCAACTCCTATAGGATAGTTTTAAAATTATCTAAAATCACTAACCTTTCACTTCTGGAGCACAAGGTTCAATTCTGAATTCAGCCATGCATGAAAATGAGTTCAGCAATCTTGAGTCAGCCTCCACAGAATCATTCATGTAATTTCCCAAGACTGGCAGATTTTACTGTAGATAAAGAATGAAAATTAATTAAAAAATAAAAGTGAGGTTTTGTCAGGTGGAAAAATCAATAGATCTGAATGTCAGATCACAAAAAAAGCAAATTCAGATCTGAAAGCTTGGACCTTCAAGCAACCCCTGAATGGAGTGAATGAGAAGTGGAATAGAAGGGCAGGATCTACTGTAAGCACAATGTAGCAGCCACCACAGCATCAATGGAGCAGTCATGGAAATGGCTGAGTGAGAAGTTTGCACACCTATGGACCGCTGCTGAGCTCTACTTCTTCTGCACTGGAAGAGCTCTCAGGACTGCCCACTGAGTACAGCAGGCAGTTCTGGATCTCAAACATGCCCTGCAGTTTGCCAAGGCCAGCAGCCCTGCCTTGTCTGTTGCCATGAATTCCAGGGTGCTGCTTGGAATCAAAAAGTTATCAGTATGTTCCCATGACAGTGAGGAAGACTGCAAGTACGTCTTTTTTACGAGGGAGCACAACCTGAACAATAAAAAATAGAAATGAAAACCTAAAAATACACATGAAAGAGAAAAAATTAGAAAAGGATGAAAAGAAGAGTGAGAGAAAAGTGAAGAATGGTAACCCCCATCTGTCATAATCCTGTTCTCGGTTGCTTTGGGTGACTAACGGGAACTTCTCATATGAAATGAACCCAGGTGACACTCATGGAACTACCTCAGTAAGTACAGTAGACAATCTTTTGACTCTACATACAAATTCTTTGTGAGTAGCCTTGTCTCCTTACGTGCAATTATTCTTTTCTTTGACAAATACTTAACTTTGTATAGCTAGAATTATTTGAAAGTAACCACACGATGATGCACTGTCATTTCAAGGTTTAAATGGGACTGACAAAAGGTGGTATCTTCCATCTGGTGACACAAATCAAGATACATGCCTGATGCAGATGGTTCTCATACACGCTTTCAAGAAGGAACTACATCCTTACACTTGTTTAAACAACATCTGCTTTAAAAGGATATGGATTCTAACTTGAAGCCCTGTGCCTTATTGTGGTGGAAATACTGTAAAACTCACCTATATATTTCAGTAACTTTGTTTAAAAATTTAGAGTTAAAGTGAAAAAAAAGATAGAGAAACACAAGAGATTGACTGGCTTAACATAAACACAAGCTGCAACTCTTCCTGTAAGATTTAACTGGTTTAAGTTAATAAAAAAAGTAAAAGACACTAAGAAAGGAATATTCAAAGCACCCATCACCTCTGCAGCTCCTCAGATTGTATTTAACATTCCTCAGTCATCCTGTTATGTGAGGAATCCACCAAATAAAACTCTAGAAAATCTAGAGCAAGAAAACTGCTGCTATTTCCATCCAAATACTTGGATAGAATTGAAAAATCCAAACATAAAAATCTGTCTGTTCCACAGCATAATTCTACCTGTTGTTTACCAAATTTACAGTAAAACAAACTTCCTCCTTGCACAATCCCTAATATTTTCTCAGTTGTAGAAAATTTTTACTTATTGTTTTCCTTTCTCTTGGGTGTATCTATGACTTTGATGTTAGGCTGTCGCGTCGGGGGATCGGGTGGACCCTCAGTCCTACCTGTAGGTAGGAAGCCCAAGACAAGGAGCGACGCGACCGCAGAGTTCAGACCGGGCAGCTACTGTGAAACAGCAACGGTGCTGGAGACCGGTATTGTGTCCCCTGAATGGATCTCGCAGCGAGGTCTCGTGCAGGCAGTCCACACTGAGTCCTGGCGGGGGGCACGTTCCAGCTATGTGCCGACACCACCTGTGGTGCCAGCGGTGAGCTCTCAAGCCTGCTTACTGAGCTTAGGTGAAGTGGTTGGCTGAATCCGGAGGGCGGTGGTGTGGAGAAAGAGAGGGAGCCGTTCACAGGTGAACAGAGCGGGTTTATTCAGCGAGGGAACCCGGAACCAACTCCGATTCACATTTGAATTACCATAGCTTTTATACCACACAAAAACAGGGAGGTACTGAGGGAAACATCCAATCACTAACAATATTACATCGATGATAACCAATAGAACAACTTCAACAGGGAGGGGTTAACTTGTCAGTCAGGTTTAAACCAATCACTCGAAGCCTTTCCTTGGATCTTTCCAGAAGCCTGCCTTGACAGGCACCCTGGATCCTCCCTGTGGGCATAGATTCCTTTTCCCTCTCTACCCCTGGCACCGCCCCAGGTGGAACCATTCTTATCTCGGGGTAGAGGGGCCATACCAGTTAAAAAATAGAGGTATCATTCCTGTAACTCCTCCCCTGGGGGACTCTCTGATTCTGAATCATCCAGCCAGCACAGCGTCAGAGCTGGAGCGGCTAGGGGAGCTGAAGTTCCTCCCGGAGGGGCTGAATGGATCCCCACATTAGGCTGGTGTTCATGTATTTCTTCCCCTCTGGATTCTTGGACAATGTGGTCTTCTATTGGGAAGAGACAGTGTCACTACCACCAGGAAGGAAATGCCCTGTCACACTCCTATGTTGTAAAATAAAGACAGACTTTTAGTTCACCTCTCATTTTCTCAATACCACTTAAGGAAATATAATTTTACAAAAAAGAAAAAAGAAACAAACAAACAAAAAAAAGGCAGCAAAACCTAATTTAACAATCCTTTGACTAAATACACAAGGCACATTAGGACCTAACCCACCACAGCCTTATTTAAAAATGGGTGGCTGAAAGGTGCTGTAGGATTTATAAAAAGAAAACAGATTGTCTTGGAGGCTGATGTCAAATAACTCATTGCCTGAGTTATCACTCTTCAATCAAAAAGTACCCAAAGAAACTACATTAAGCTATTTAGACAGCAGTCACCATGGAGTTAGGCTGGCCTCTCATGTCAGTGATGAAGAAGCCAAATTCTCTAACAGTGATGAGTTATTCCTTTTATCACTGGCAGAACTGCCTAAAGAATCATCAAGGCTACAGGTCTGGAAAACATGAGGCCTCTACAAATTTAAGTGATAAAAATACAAAGTGTTTTATTACTTTATTTTAATCTTTATAATTTATGTTTGAAAAAAAAAGAACAACCCCACAATGTCACCTACAGTTAGGCAACAATGGGATTAATTTAAACTCAGTATTTAATTCCTGTAAGGAAGCTTTCTTCCAGACCATGATCTTTGTGGTTCCATTCCCACCTTCGTCTGCCCCCAGTCCCTCTCATAACTAAAGACATATCTTCAGCCCTGACAAAGCCAGTATAAAGTATTGGGTCTTTTATAAAAGTAATTCAGTCACTTTGGAGATTATTTTCTTTCTCTAGTAATGACTTCGTGGAGGACGCTGGTAATTTTTTTGCTGCACTTTAACATTGCTAGAGAAGTCACATACTTTAAGTGGGAGAATAGCTGTTTAGAAATATTTCTCTGCCTGGCCTGATTGCCTTTAAAAATCCTAAAGAAAGTGAAAGTATATTCATTCTCCTGTGTAATTTTAAATATTTGTGTTAAAACGCTAGCATGATCTGAAAAAAAGCAAGTTTTGTGGGCCTGATTTCAATTTGAGCAGTTTCAGTTAATAATGTAGCACATATAAACCCTGTTTTAACAGTTCGTAATATTACACTGAAGATGGAATTGCTAAAGAACTCTGTTAGTTTTTCTCCCTATTAAATCAGTGTTACAGACTTCCAGCAGATGTCCTTAATGGGGATTGTTATTAAAAGAAGTATTGCATAAAGAAAGTTCAGACCATTTCATCAGTATTACTTACTCCCACCATTAAGAGCAGAATTTCTCCTGTATCTTCAAATTATTTCATTAATGCCTAATGCAAAGAAACAGTAACTCATCTCCAAGCTCTATAAACCTCTATCAGCATCCATACTGTTCCTATATTTTTAAAAAGTGCCACTGCTTCCATTTACGGTAATTCCCTATTTGTACAGGTTTAAAAGCTTCTCTTAAGAATGTGTGCTACTAGAAATTTCAGTCTATGAGCATTTTAATTTTAATCTGGGAAAAAATCCATCTGCTTTTTAAGCTCATGGGTGCCATAGAGGTTTTGTAGTGTCAGGTATTTTTCTGAGCTGTGTATCAGCTAATAAATTTACCTTTGAATGTTTAACTGTCTGGGAAATGTTATTAAATATAATAATTTTTTGCAAGGCAAAAGCCTCACTAAAGGTGATGTCTCTGGGTCTAACTGTCTATAATACTACATGCCTGAGATCTGTACCTAAGCCGCAATTATGCTCCTGCCATAAAATAAGCTGTGTTGCTCTGACGTGAAGGTGCAGTTCTCTGTCTCCAACAACAAGGCTATTTATTCACCTAAGTAAACACAGATTTATGAGCTACAGATCCCTACTTCCCTCCCATCTGTGCAGGTAACCCAATGATATATAAAGTGCAACAGTTTTCCTAGGTCTTGACCAAATCTTGTCTTCATGTTGATATCAGCATTTTCCCTCTACAGCCTTATTCCTGCAGAAACCTAATGCATGGTAAGATGGGAATAGCAACAAGTTCTTGGTTTGGGTAAGTAGGAGCCAGGATCTACGAAAGCCTTAAGAGACATCTGGAGACACAATGGGCTTTGGAGTTGGGATTCTCTGGAGTATTTCTACTGAAAGCTGGGAAGTTACTTTTTTAACATATGTAAAAATATGTATATTTAGACTGGGTAAATTAAAGTAGACTTTGGTCCATTAGAGGTACATAATACTGTGTCTTACACAGTTGTTGTATGAGTGAGAGAAAGAAAGAAGCAATGGCATAATAGTTATGCACTAGTCTGGTTAAACCCATCTCCCTGTCACAGACCTCTTAAATGCTCAACTCATGACTAAACGTTTCTCAACAAGAGACCTTTAAAAGGTTTTCAAACAGGAATGTTCACCTGAGAAGCTTGTCCAAAGCATCCCAGTTTTAATATCCTCTACTATACTCTGGTAGTAAAGCAGCCATAACAACCCTGAGTTATCTCCCAGACTCAAGCTTAGCTGTACTTGACTAGCAACATGTATCATCCACATAAAGCACAGACATTGCTTAAAAGAACTGCTGATGTGATTAGGTAACCCATAATTAATCAACACTTTGTGATGTAAGATAACCCACTTGGATGGCCTCAAGAAGTTGTCCACATCTGAGAAACAGAGTAAAAAAAAAAACAAAAAAAACCAAAAAAACCCCCCAAATATATGCAAGTCACAGTTCTGCTATATCCCTAAATATAATCTTGCACAGCAGGTAGCCTTGCCCACCTTTCCTCTATGCACTCTGGCTGCTTCATCTGTTAAAAACATAAATCACAGTTGCCTGGAGGGGCTAAAATTTAGAAGGATGCCACCACAGACCAGGATTTAGAAGGATACCACCACCAGTTGATGACTGATTCTAACATTTGAGAATAGCTCTGAGTAAGCTGCTGCTTTTCTTATCATGAGTGGGATAATTTTGTCCCCCTCTAGGTATACACATTTCATAGTAATATATTCCGTTGCTATTTAGGATTCACTGGCCACTTGCATTATAAATGTTCTTTTCCTGAGACTTATAACCAGAGCTTTTGTTACAATATCCACTGCCAGACAAAATTTGCCTCATTCTGGGTTTCATCACAAAACCAGCACTATAAGCCACCTTCACTGAAATAATTGCAATTCTTTTGGCAATCTTGAGGTGATGTTAAAACAATAGATATCTTAAGGTCAAGTGTCAGCAAAAACTCTCAACTACAAATTGATCTGGCCTTATAAAAATAAAAAAATGAGGAATCCTCTGTATTCAAAGAAGAATTGCATTGAGTGGAGGGTTGAATCCAATGATAGAAAGCAAAGCAAATGTTTGTGTGAACCTCAGTGAGAATCAAAATAGCAGCATTTTGCACTGCTCTATTTATAACTCTATAATTTTAAATGGTAAGACCAAAAATAGTCATTGCAATATGTTAGCTCAATGTAATTTTTCTTTCCAAAAGAGATAAATTGGCCTAATTTTACTTTTTTTTCTTGGTAGAGAATAGTAAAATAAATAATAAATATTTTTCCAGATATTTTGAGGAGGTTTTTTCCTTAAGTTTTAATCCTTTATGGAAAGAGTTCCTGACATCTGAATATGGTTTTTCCTTCATCTGACTTCATTTAGGATCTAGATCTATCAAGGGATTTTCAGAAATACATAATTATTTAACAAGGCAGCTAGTTCAAGTGGGGGATAATTAGGCTTTCACCCTCCCCTTCACTCTGTGCCACCATTTTTTACTCTCACCATCTCCACTGTACCCTTAAAAGCAGCAAATCTGCAGCCAAGCATTGAGCACTCCCCACAGCCAACTTCCTCTGAAGCTGCAGTATGTAATTACAACCAGCTGCTGAGGGCTGATGAGAACACGGCACTCAGCACCTTCTTGCCCAGAACTAAGCCCAGGCTTTAGGAGCCCCCAGGATTGGGGAACCCCCAGGCTTTGCTACATGGACACCCACAAGGAGGTTCCCGCACTATGGTAGTAGAAGTTAAGAGAACAACATTCAACTTAGCCTTCAGAGATACTAAAAGGACTGGATATTTCAGCCTCCCTCCCCCTTTTCTCCATCCGCTAAATCCATCTGTTTAAAGGGAAGAAAGCCTTCTTCTCTGGATCCGGCTGCTGCTCTCTTCCTGGCTGACAGCTGGCACTGCACATCCCACAGTGCTGTGCCGGGGAGCTGTGCATCCCCACAGGGACAGAAACTGGAGATTAAGGTCCTTTCTGAATGCTATGTGCTGGCTCCTGTGAACTTCACTGGGACTGCAGGATTTTTATTTTCTAAAAAGCAAAAGCCTTGCTGCTAGTCATCAAAGTTCAAGATAAACCAAAATGGTGTCCTGGTGTCCTGAGGCATGTGAGACTCAATGAAAAAAGCAAAGTGGTGAAGTAGCAGAGGAGGTTGTGTAGACACAGATGCACACTTGCCCTGGCTACTTCTTTGTTCTGCCTTTTCTGAAAACCTCTGAAATTTAATTCCTTATTAGTATTCCTGAAGAAGAATGCAAATTTCCATTTGTCTACCTTCAAGGATGGACCTCAAAATTCTAATCTTGTCCTGTTGGAAAGGACCAAGCTCATCTGACTCCTGCATTTTGAGCAATTTGTGATTCCCAGTGGAATTTAGGATTTGCTAAAGGAAATTTCTTATACTTCTAACTATGAACAGGCTTAACAGATGAACAGAAATGTTTAGGGTCTCATACACCTCATGTTACAAAGCACTAACAATTGAGTGTGGGAAGTCAGAGGACACTGTCATGTAAATACCACTGTTAGTGCCAGATCTGTCCTTTTCTGACTGAATCACAGAATAACTGAGGTTAAGAGATACTTCTAGAGATTGTCTGCTCTAAGTGCTCTGCTCCAAGCCACAGGTTCAGAGGTGTGTGGAGTTTTGACTGTCACCAAGGATGGAGACTCCACAACCTTTTTGGGCAACCTGTGCCACTGCTTGGTAATTAGAGACAATTCTTTATTTCTCTCTGTACATCTTTGAGATATAATAACCATAATGACAGCATTTTTACAATTTTCGTTCAGAAAAAAAACCTGCAATTTCAGGCATGTTAACCATGAAAAAAGTCACTCTTTATGAAAGTTACTCTCTTATTTTATTAATGAACATAAGGTGGAAGTGCAATAAATAGTGCAAAAATCCTTATTAGCCTACAGACCAAGCAGAAGTGGTGTAAGACTGTAAAGACACAAGTTAGGCATGGATAGCTGTTCTGATTAAAGGTCAAAGCATTAGGAAAGAACAAGCATGTTAAAGATGTCAATACCAAAGAGTGACTGGAACTAGAATGCTTCAAGATAATAAATCTTCAGCAAATGGAATGTACTTAAGAAAGGAGAAATTTAGGTCAAATTGCAGGAAAAGATTTCTAATGGTAAAGTACAGAAAGTTATGGAGTATTTGCCTGAACGAAGAGGCATGGCATATCCCTGAAGGCTTTTAAAACTACACTGGAAAAAGCACTGAAGTGTTTGGTACACAATAATTCTACTCCAGGAAGAAGAAAGGCTAGACGATATAACTGGGCTTTTCCATCTCTGCTTTCTGTGATTCAGTGGTAATTCCACTGGCCAGTTCCAGTTTCAAATACAGAAATCCAACATCAGCTGTAATCACCCCCTGTTAAAAGCAAATGTTGCAGAGGAACTTATCCCTTCACCCCAGCAAAGAATGCAAATGCTCTTCAGAAATCAAAACAGATCCCATGCTTTAACTTACTTTTATTTGAATATGACTGCGTAATGATGAAAACATTAAAACTGTGAACACTCATTGTGTTTGTACTTACAGCAGGGTTCAGATGTGTTCAACCTGGGTACTTACACTGAAATTTCCAAATTTTGAATGAAAATTATACAGATACTGTTTAATTGAGGTGGATTCTGTAGGTACTGTTATAATGTTGCTTAGCATGAGGAAAAGGGATAGATCTGAGATTCTGTGAACTTTCAGAGGCAGGCTTCCACCTTTCTTATTTCTGGGGGGGTGTTTTGGGTTGGGTTTGGTTTTGTTTTTGGTTTTTTTTGTGAGATGTTTGTGAAGAAATAAAGAAAAAAAAAAAAGATTGTATATTTTATGTAGAGTCCTCTAAAAATCTTACTCTTTTCACTTAAAATAACCACTATGTGGTCTTGATCTCAGGCTTGGAAAGAGATGCAGCTATCTTCATTCCAAAATCCACACAAGGTGCATGCTGTTCTTGGAAAGCCCTTGTTCTACCCCAGTTGATCACAGGTGATTAGTAAGCATTGGGCCAGCAGTCCCACTAAACTTCATGGTACAGATGAATTTCACCCATGGTACTAAAAGTGAGTAAGCATTGTAGGACTGGATGACAAAAAATACGCACAGAGTGCCTTGGCACTACCATTTCAGTTTGTATGAGGAGCGTGCTTTTGAAGAGATTTGTCCTGATAGTTTCATCCTGGCTGCTTCAATTCATGGAGCAGTTTGAAGTCGGATTAGCTTCAAATGAAGCTAAACTGGAAGATGTGTTCCAGCCATTACTGGACATTCAGTCCACTGCTCCAGACCAGTGCTAGCACAAAGTGAAGTATCTTGAAAAGCACATAGCATAGTCATTCAGCACCACCTAGATTCACTGTACAAGTCCACCCCCACTGCATCCCACTACTTCCTAATGCACATATAGCCCTACCACCTCTGACAGCCCTCTTCCCAAAATAGATGGTCTGACTAATAAGACTGTTAGGAAATTAATAGGGAATGTGAAAAACGAGGTTCACTCTCCTGTTAGGATTGAAAAGTTGAATAAAGGACACTAAGGGACAGAGATAATAAAGCAAAAAGTCACAGCACTGGGTGCTTTGGCGCTCTGCCAAGAGCACACCTGCTATCCTGGGGATTCCCTATATATACACATGGACTTATTACATACTCATAAACAATTATACATATTCAACACCCTTTCCAGGAACAGTTTTCCTCTTCCCAAAATCAGCGATCTGTGGAGATAGGCCTCTTGGCGATGCATATTCAACACCCTTCTAGGAACAGTTCCCCTTTTCCCAAAATCAGCAATTGCCGTGGAGATAGGTCTCTTGGCGATGAATATTATCTTATTTGCTGGTCCCAGCAAATAGTTCATAAGCATAGCTATTTCTAAGTTTCTGGTTGAATAACAAAGTATTAAAAACCCCATCTTCACAACCAAGCTACCTTAAGTAGCATCTATTGTGAAATAAAGCTAATATATATAACATTTATTTGTGACAAAGCCACTACTTTTAACATTTTAACATATTTTAACATTTGCAGAAAGCCAATATTCCAGCCTCTATTTATCACAGGGAACATGAAGCAACACCATGGACACTGCAAGTCTGGCCCATCAGTGACTCCTTATTTCTGATCTCCTTCCCGAATCTAGCCTTTTTGATTATTTCAGCACTTGCACTAAGCGAAGTGTAAATTCTACGGAACGGATATGCCCCCCGCACACCATTCAAAGCACGGAGCAGGAGCCCCGAGGCTCCAGCCTTTCCACCCTCCGATCACCAGCAGGCCCTTTCCAGACCCCACCGCGCACCGTCACTCCCTCCACTCCGCGCTGCCACTGCAAAGGCGCTGGCTGCGCCCGGAAGGAGCGCAAAACAGGGCGGGACGAGCCCCTTGGTTCGAGCTGCGGCGTTCTCCCTGGAAAGGCTGTCCCAGGCCGGCCGAGCACCGCTGCCGCCGGGTGCTGGCAGCGGGCACGCCCGTCCCGTGGCCGGCGCTGCCCAGCCCGGGATACCCTTTAACCAGCGGCACAGCGCCGAACTCCGGGCTCCAAGGAAACATGACCTGGAGAATACCCGCCGGAAGCCGCAGCTAAGATACGGAGTGGATCTTCCGGAGGCGCTCCTCCGGCACCACACACCGTGCGCCAGGCCGGGGCTGTCCCTGAGGAGCTGGCGGCGGAGAGCCACCGCCTCCCCGAGCCGCTCCCGCCGCTCCCCAGGCGCTGCCCCCGGCGGGCCCCGCTGCAGGGGCGCCGCCTGGGGGCCAGCGGCGGCACTGCGCCCGACCCGGTCCGGAGCGGGGCTGAGGAGAAGCTTCCCAGAGGGTCATGACTGGCACAAATGGGCAGGGAGATGGCAGGTCCAGCATGAGCGGCTGTAGTAAGGTCCCTGAAACTGATACCGCAAGGCGGGACACAATGCACCACACATTAGTGAAAGGATTAGCTTTCATTTCAATAAAACCTCATATAAAATGTTTTGACGAGAACAAGTGAAAACAATAAATAGAAAATACAACACCTGTTTATCACCGGCCAGATGCTGTAGATTATCCTTTTCTCTTTTTTTGCAGTCACTCCAGCCCAGAAAAACAGCACTCAAACATGCAATGCTGCCAAAGGTGATCCTGTCACTGACAGCACTCAGCACACAGGAGATCAAAATGCCTTGGCTTGTAGGCCTTGTGATAGTAAAAAGGGACAGGGGTGCTCTTTGCACAGGTATCAACACCATGGAGAATGTTCTGCTATGAAAACAAGTGAATACAGTTCAACTAGGTGACAACAGTTCACTCGGATGGTGACAAACATCCCGGAATGATCAACATGATGTAGGCAAGAAAAAACTTATGTTTGAAGAATTTATAGAAGTAGTTATTTCATAGTGATGGCTGCAGTAATGATGGCTTAGGTGGACTCTGTGCTTTATGTTCCTGTTACCTCTATCTATCCAGTCTAGAAAGGATGAAGACAGCCTGATTCTAAAACTGCAACCCAAATGTCTTGTGACAACTGCAAGGTGTGTACACAGAGGCCAGGCTGTAACTGGAGTGGTAGGAAAGCCTTTCCGCAGAAAAAACAGGTCTTCAACTCAGGACAAGCATTGTGAATGAGAGTCACTCTTGGGAGGGAAAAGGCAAACATATTTGGTGTGCAATAGGAAATTACTCTTTGAGACAAGTGAAGTAATCCTTCTGCTGTATTCATCACTAGTAAGGCATCAGGCTTGAGTGCAGCACCTTGGTCTGGACATGTTTCAAGAATGTTGTTAACTGGAAAAAGCAGCAGGGAGCAAAGACAGCAATCAGATGGTTAGAAAACACAGCCTGCAATGAAGGATCAAAAGAACTGCAACTGTTTTATCTCCAGATGTGAAGACTGAGGAGGAGTAGGGCCACCATTTTCAAAGGAAAGCACTAATTTGTTCTTCCTGCACATTGTGAACAAGAAGTAATAGATTTAAATTGCAGCAAACTTTTCTAGTGATAAGCACAGAGAGACAGAGAAACGTATTGCCTGCAGAGGTTGTGGTCTATTTGTCACTAGAAAACAAATTAAACAAACATATTTTTAGACTGATATAAAAAAATATGAACTCTTACTGGGGATTACCAAAAAAAGTTTTCAGCTGCCAGACATCCCTTCTATTTCTTTTACTATTATTTTATGAGAGGAAGAAAACCTTTTTTATTTGAAACACAAAAACAAAGGGGAATAATATTTCTATTTTTTAAGCTAGCTCATGGAATGAATTGAAAAACCACAAGTATTTCTGTATCTCAGCCCCCTGTCAATGAAACAGAGGTAGCAATATACAGTTGATACTGTGAGTCTGTAATGCATTATTGCAACCTTTTGGATGCTGGGAAAGGAGGTGATATACAAATGTAAAATATCTTCAGACACCCTCGGTTTTTTCATACTCACACTGCTTTAGAGGCTGCAATTTGTTTTCCTTTCTTCTCTAAGAGTTCACAGTACACTGTGATCTCTCCTAATAACTGAATTACACTGCTTCTCAAAGAGGAACAAACCAGAGCTCATGTGGTTTAATAGAACACAGCAGTTGAGAAATACCTCTACATTAAAAACCCACAAACCCTAACCATTAAATTTCATACTACTTTTATTTTGTAAGTTGCGTCAGAAGACATTTCTAATTCAGGAACAGTGAGAGGATCCTTTCCTCTCACTTAGGCATGTTAAAATATCTACTGAACAAAATCTACTTCCCCAAAACAGTTAGTGAACATGTACAGCCAACACTAACAGTGACTGTTTAGAAGACCTATCAAACCAAAGCAGAGCTGAAGTACCTCATTACTACTTCCCTTCAAAAATGCAACAATGGCACTAGATTCACTAGAACTTTAAAATATTCTTTGTTGTTAATAGAGTTTATATTTAAAGAAACACAGTTCGGGTGAATATGGCATATTGTATAATCGAGACAGATAACTGCAGATGCACTAAAAACATGATCCCAAGCTAATACCATTTTTTGCAGCCTTGTTCAGAAAATTTTTTCAAATCATCTTATTACAAACGCTTGCTTTTTGCAGATTTCTGCCACGATATCCCAAATAAACCCTGCCTCTTCTTGCCACACCTGTGTCCTGCTCTCCTATCAGCTTGGCAGCCATTTCTCTAAGAAACCACTACAGACTTCCAGAACCTGATTTCCCTGTGGTACCAGCACTGCGGCTATGACAGTGTAGTGGCAGCATTCGGGATGGAAAGTCTGCATGAGGAAAGCAATAGTGACAGTGCTGGAGATGGAAATACAACTGTGGCACACATCAATGCAAGGCCTGTCAAAAAACATTGGGAAGCTCTCCTTGATCCTCAGCAGAAACTTAATCCTCACTCCCGTTGTTTGCTCCATAAAACAGCCTTTTCATGTCCAGATCTGACATCTATTTTTCCTGAGCACATGTATAAATGTATCACTTACTAAAGCAACTAGGATTATTTACATACACCGTCTTCCTCATGTATGCATCTATATTTACAAATTTAAGAACACAGTCCTGGAAAAGTAATTTGAGAAGTAATTTCCTTTTGGCAAAGTGCAAGATACCTACTTCCCTTCTAACTTCAGTTAAAAGTTGCAATCAACTCATCTTAAAAAAAATTACTATTCTTACAAAGACAACATAATGAAACTGCTGCTGCAATCCACTGCTCCTTTTTTTGCTGCACCGCTTTTAAACTGATTACTTGTCATTTATTAAAACTCTAAATGCGGCACTTAGGGACATGGCTTAGTGGTGAACTTGGCAGTGCTGGGTTAATGGTTGGACTGGATGATCTTAGAGGTCTTCTCTAACCAAAATGATTCTGTTGAGACAAGTATAATAAAGTACATTTAAAAGCATATTTATAATATTTTAATAACTACAGTTCAACATAGCAGTTTTTTTACTTTGCTTTATAACAATATATTTAAAGATGCAGGGAAAATTTTGGCAAAGATGTGACCAGCAAGCAAATGCTTATAGCACACAGGATGTCAAGGAAAGTCAGACAACCCTAACTTGTGCTTATCAAAAGCCTTCTCTGCAAGATGTGTCATGTAGCTTTCGCTATTAAAAAAAATCATAATGATAAGCAGAAATTGAGAGTGATGATCAAATATATTATTAGAGGAGCTGCTCAGTAGTTAGTACTATGTTATTTTCAATCTTTGCTTTCTGCAACTCTAAGATTTCAAGTGGAAGCAGTGTCACTGTCATGTCTTTTCCACACTTGGGGAAATGTTTCAACCTTCTTCAAAACCTTTCAGTGGGAAAATTTGTGAGAGTTAAGAGTCAGTTCTCAGAATCAGCTATGGAGAGGTCAAGAGTAATGCACAATCCACTGCAGTTCTGAAAAAAAGACCTCATTTAGGGATAGAGTCAATCTAAAAACTGGAATAGGGAAGGAAACAGACACGAACTCTCCTAACAAGTACTGTAGGAGTATGAATGAGGAGGGAAGCTAAAGATGATGAAGGAACTGATTCATTGAGGTACCAAGTAAATGAAGTCGACCTGCAAACCAGGGGGCAGTTGAGTTTAGGTGTGATGAGATATACCTAGGTCTCAAATACCTAGGAGAGCTAATCTGATGTATGAAGACCAAGAAATGATGGAAAGAAAGGGAAGGGAACAACCAAAATTTTACAAAATGTCTAAATAAGGAAGATGGCATTATGAAGTGCACAAAGCCTGAATAACTGTCCTTGTAACCCTCACACCACTGTCACTGTAACCTGTACCTTCCAGGTTACAGACTTCTGTTTTGTTGCACAGTCTTATTTCCATTTAACACCATCCTTACTAAACACTGGGACAGATCAATAGGGGAAAAAACCCTCCAAACCAACAGAATACAATGATATTAAAATTGTACATCACAAAGCAAAATACAAAAAGGAGAAAATTAAATAGGTGAAATATAAGGTAATAATTATAACAGTCCACAATTTTAAATACTTAACTTTGCAGTCGCAATAGTGTTATTACAAATTAGCTTTGTGTGGACAGAGTATAGACAGATAAATAAATTATTCTCATAAATTAATGTCTATATAAACATTATGTGCAATATATGATTTTTAAAAATACTTAAACAATAAATTAATTAGTCTTAGATCTCTATATTTTATTTTGAAAAAATACTTTTATTTTGAAAAATGGAATGTTGGATTTATTAATGCTAACTGTTTACTAAATGGTCACCATTCTCAAAGCTTAAAATTATTCCAAAGCAATGGATTGTTTTATTTGTCAGTTGCACATATTATAGCAAGAACAGCCTCATTGAAACAAGTTCTCAATCTGCATTAAATTGAAGAGTTGTCAGTAAATACCATGCAAAAGACAGGACTATTGATATCAGACTATGAAACAAAGGTTCAAATCCTATTGTCCCAAACTTGGTCACAAGAGAAGATATTCAGTCCAATTAGTGAAAGATGAAGATGTCTAGAGCCACAGGGATGTAATGACACAAGCACACTTAATAGCATTTCAAGTGAGACTGTGGGTTTTCAGACAAGATACACATGTATCAACCCTGATTCAACTGAATTCCTCTTCTAAAAATGCTCTCTATGCTTATCATGCTACAAACATTTAGATCCAAATGACCTTAAACAGAACCAGTGGAAGCTGCAGGTCACCTAATGAACTGACAGAAGCAATTGCTCCAACAGACCAATATGTCTATTCAAGACTAATACCATCTGCTTGCTGTAACTTCAATGGTGGTATAAGAAGTACTATTTATAGCACAGTATGAATAGTTTCTATTAAAATTTGGGTACTCTTTTTTTGATGGAATGTGCTTGAACATCTACTGAGGAGCTATCAAACAGTCCATCCAGCCTGAACTGTTTGTAGGTCAGGAACTTCCTTGAGCCCAGAGGTAGAGATTAAATAGGTCTCAGTCTTTCATGCTTTGAAAATGTGTCCACTAACCTTGCTGTCATACTTTCTGAAGAATACAGCATGATAAGGCAAAATAAATTGTGCATAGTTACATGCCAAATTTCAGGATTAGCTGTGATGCAGAACAGATGAATTTCTGAAGCAGGATTAGATTAATTACTTAATTAAGCAAGTTCAGAATCCTTAGTAAAGATACTGGGGTTAAGACAAAGTGAAGAATTCTGCAATAGAAATAGACATGCACAGTGTCAAGTCAGTGCTAGAATTAGCAGAAAAGGTGAAAAAGCAGGGATTTTTATCTCTCAGAAAAATCCATCCAGACTTAGAAAATTATGATTAATTTTAGCAAATGACAGAAATGCCAATAACTTTGGATAGAAAGCAGATTAAAAATGTGCAAAATCTGCTCTTTCACTTCTGAGAAGCTAAAGGCATCCAATGTAAATAAAACTGCTTTAATCCCTGCCACCCACCCCATGGCATATTAGACATTTTAGATGAGATAAGGAGGTTTTTTGGATGCACAATTCTATAATGTCTGTGCAAAACCAGATGAGAACCATAGTTCCTTTTCAATACATCAAGGCATTAAGATTTGGCACTAAGAATGTGCCAAATGTGATGGCTACCTCATATTTCAGAGCACTTTTACCTTGGAGTTGCTCTGTTGGGAGCCTTGCAAGTGGGGGTTATCACTGCATTCAGAATCTGCCCAACACAAATGTAAATGCACTCCTAATTTAAGTTTAGCCAGCCAGTTTAGACTATCTGTGTTTCATGCACAGGTACCCTGGACTAAGTTCAGAGGAAGAAATTGAAAATAGCATAGGGAATAGATGAATGAAAGGGAAAAGGGCCTAATTTTGGAAGTTCAAGATTAGGTTAGGTAGTTCATAAGAGAACACTGAAAGGAAGTAAATGTGCGATAAATAAGAACTAGAAAGTAATTTTCTTGGAGACCACCAGTGGTTTTGCATAAGAAATGTATTACAAAAACTGCAAGACAAATTCTGTTTCAACTTACAGAAACATATAATTGTGCATATGTGCAGCTTCCCTGGAAGCGTATCTGCAGGTAATTTTCTCCAGATAAGTTAGCTCACAAAATTTCTGCTGCTTTTAGCTGCTGAAAATTTGAAGCATGGAATATTATTCTCTTAGTGATGAAATAATTCTATAGGAATCTCATTGTTACTGAATCTATATTTCAGTTTGTATTTTAACTCAAGTTAAAGACACTACATTATTCTAAGTTAAAGAACAGCACTGCTCCAGACATTTCAAGCCCCTACTATTGCATGGTTTGGCTCCCTGAGGCAGATGCCACTGGATTCAAAGAATGGATGCTTTTGAACTGGGACACATATACTAGTTTTATTATTCAATTAACTGAGTTCGATGGATACACTTAGCTTTCTATAAACAGCAACGTGCTGTCACAGTTCAGGGCTCCAAACTGTTGACATTAAAAAGAGGGAATATAATTTATTTTATTCTCATGAAATGGGAATGTAATTCTCTGGAATGTAACTAATTTAGAGAATGGACCATATAAGGAAGTTCAGCATCTGCCTATAATTTCATATTTTCCAATCAGGAATCACTTTTAATTAGAGAGCCATTTCTAGTAAATCTCCAAATTTATGTTCCTGGTGTGCCCAGAAGGACTTCCTCCTCAAAAAGGAAGCGTGGCCACAGGTAGCTCTGGGCGCAGAAAGGACAGGGAAGATGATACAAACAGTGAAATATTTCAGACCAAAGAGAAGTACCTTTTGGTGGAAAAAGCTATGTTAAGCAACTGTAACCCATCATGTAAGACAAGGAAATCGAAGGAATAAAAGACTGATTCCTTCAACAAGATGAAGCTTAGTTCAGGTAAATGAATTTATGGGCATGTAGGGAGGCAGAACAGTAACAAAAGCAACAGGCTGCACTAGGTTGTTAAGGTATTTTTGAAAAACATTTCTGTGATTTAATTTGATAAATAAGAGGGAAGGGAACAAATTGCACATGAAGGAAATTTAAAATGCCTGAAATATGGGAACAGATATTGACCTTGTTAATAAAATTGAAAAAAAAAACTTGTCAGTAAAACAATTTTCATCAATCATTCATAACCTGAGTGTTTTCTTCCTTAATCTATGAATATTTATTCATAGTCTTGAAGAAATGGAAAAAAGCTCCAAATAGGACAATTAGAGTTGTTTTCACAGCATTGCTTTACTTGCTGAAGAGTAATAAAATTGTAAAATAGAAATTTATTTTTAGTTCAAAAAATTCTGTAAAAATGATGTAAGCAGAATTTATGAATATGTTTTTGAAGAAAGATGTTCCATCTGATTTTGAATTTCTGTGTTGACCAAGGAGTTAAATGGCTGGAAAATGGACAAGAAATTCTTGTCTCTCCCGCACAAGAAATTCTTCATTATAAAATAAATTGTTTGCGTGGGTTTCACTTATTTTTGAAGAGTGAAATGTCTGGAGAGACATCTTTTTTACCTAAGAATTTTACAGACCATCTTTAAAATAAATTAATGTGTAGACAAGAAAGAATTTAGAAGAAATAGCCAAACTTTATTGACTGAAGTCCTGGGATAAATCCTGACAATACTCACTCTACAAACTTATACCAGGTTGCAGTAGTGAAGTGATGGCATTTGTATAACAAGTTCAAGATTACTGCAAATTAAAAAAAATTAAACCAATGGAAGCTGGTTAATTAAACACACTGTTGCCCCTTCACCTGGACCAAGCCACAGTATGTTGACCCCTTCAAAGGCCCACTGTTAAAACAACATGGTATTGTTTGAATATTTCTTTGGCCAAATAGGATTTCTCTTCTAAAATATATATTAAATTGTGGTTCTCTGAATGTACCAGGGACAAAAAGCTGTCGTTCAGAAATCCCAGCCTGCCTTTTAATCTATCCTGTGCTTTAACAAGCTGTCTCTCTTGCCTCTCAAATAACCTTCACTGGTTTTCTCACTTAGAAATGCCTTAGACTCTATACTAGGCAGCAGCAGCAGGGAAATCTCTTTTCTCCTGAGCTGGCTTTTCCACAGCTCTTCTCTGTGAACACCATGCTACCACAGGCAATAGCTTCTAATGTTTCACTTTTCTTATTGCAAAAAGGACCTAATTCCATAAAGCCCAAAGAAAACCTGGTTATGCATGCCAAGTAATTTCATCATTAACTAATACACTTCCTATCTGGGTCCCAAATGTCAGCTCTGAGAGTAACACAGTCCAGCAAGAATTAAGCAACTCAAGAATTGACTTAAGGAAGAATTGTTTTATCCTTTTTATCTCAGCACTTTCATGACAAAAAACCAAATTGATTTCCATCTTGTCCACGTCACTCTAGAGCTTTTTTCCCCTTCTCTCCCAAATTTCTTTTAGCAAATCAGGAAAGGATATTTCTAGTTCATCCCTGATATGGAATGGCATGAGTAGAATATGAACATTTTGTTCTATTTCATTACTAGAAACTAAAATTGCAAGTCATACATTAATCTAGTATCATGGAAGCTTTTAACTGCAATAAAAGCTAATTCTGGTCTCTGTGTTCCTTCTTCTAGGGGACTGAGATATTTCAATTTCTATGGGGAAAGGTAAGATAGAATTGATCTGCAGGCTGTGGGACACGCCTGCCGAATGACATGGCAGCACAAAGAAGCACGTGGCAGCACAAAGGAGCACATGGCAGCAGAAAGGAGCACGTGACAGCAGAAAGGAGCACATGGCGGCACAAAGGAGCACATGGCAGCACACAGAGGTTTGTCTCTGCCAGACCCTGGTGGGAGGTGGTGTCACACGGCAGATGCCTACTGAGAGGAGCCTGCTGGGAGCTTTCGGAGGGGTGAACAGCAAGTGATCATCACATAAAAGGAAATTGAGAAAGTGTGTTGCTGATGTTGCAACATGGGATAGGTCACATAGTGAGAATTATATGTAAGGAAATACTGTGCCTTGGAAAAGTGTATAAAACCAGCTAATTTCTTTGAATAAATGATTCAGATTCCCTGCTGGCCTGGGTCTGTGTCTCGGTCACTCACAAATGGCGCCCTTCATCAGGGACTGAGAGGCAACTGGTGGTTGCTCTGGGCAGGATGACTCGGCTGAACTTTACTGAGGGGCTGAAATAAAACCTGGGGGCTGAAACAAAGCCCAGGAGTTGAAACAAAGGTTGGGAGCTGAAACGAAGCTCATGGTGCCAACTGACTTTTCCGCAGAACAGAGTGTAGCAGCTGAGAACCATGGGGAGTGTTGTTTCCCAGGAACGGATTTTGCAGAAACACGGCAGGAAACCTGAGTCTACAGATTTGAACAGACTCTTGTTCTGGGCAAAAGACTGTGATCCAGATTTAGATACTACCATTTTTGATCCTCAGATATGGGATGCTTTAAGGGAAGCCTTATGGGACCAAGTTACACAAGGCAGCGCAGCACTGACAAAGCTTTTGTGTCTGGGGAGGACAGTGTGGGAGCCACCCGTGGCACATGCGGCACCTGGAAACTGGAAAAAGAAGGATGCTTATGGCACCTTGGCAGCTGTGCCAGCCCCTTCTGCACCGCTGAGCTTGTCAGGGCTGTGGGAGGAGATGGTCCCTGATCCCCCGATCTGTTTGATCCTGAGGGCGAGTTGGGTCTTTTCCCCCCCGATCCCTGTGGTCGGTGAGCAGCGGTGGGAAAACAGGCTGCTGCAGAAGGATTTGGAAGAGCTTGCACCGTCTTGCGCCACGCGGGATCAGTTGGAGCCGTGTTGCGATGAGTGGCTGGAGCTGGGCAAGCCAGTCCCAGCAGTGTATTCCCTCTCTGCTTGTCCTCTGCGAGAGTGTAGCGGCGGAGACAGAGACGGGGGGCAGCATATGGAGCCGTGCGGCAGCGAGCACATGGCGGTGAACACACGGTGGCGAGCACATGTGAACAGAGCCGCGCCGTGCCAGCGAGAACATGGCAGAGCCGAGGCCGGTGGCGAATTCCGCGCCAGGAACACTGCGGGTCTGGCGGGACAAGCGTGGCTCTCTGCACGTGGAAAATGAGGAGGCAGGCCGCAGAGCCCTGCGAGCCACCCCAACATGGCCATCTGACCTGTGCTGCTCCTGCCGCTCCTGCCGCTCCCGCTACAGCCAGGGCTCCTGTCTCCGGCAGACTCTTGTGTGCTGATACTGGAGAAAAGAACTGAGAGGATGGATAGCCCGTTCCTCAGCGAGGGCTGCAGCATTTGCACTGGCTTGTGTGGGAGCAGCTGGGGGCTGAGCATGTCATTCCTGCAGCTGGTCCTTAGAACTGCCCCGTTTTTGTTATTCAGAATGTTGCTGCAACCTTGGACCTTCACTGTTACGGCATTTCTTTTACCCTATCACTTGGGACCCCCTGCATTGTCGTGGTTGCTTTCCGTGATGCATAATAATACTGATCTGTAAGCTGTCCTTTCAAGCTGAAATGATATATTGCGTAATTTCAGTTACTGTCTGCACGCAGAAACATTGACTTGCAACTTTAAGTTGTTTCCCAAGGTTCTGTCTGTTTAATCACTGTCTCTATTCAGGGGAAGGAGATGTGTGTTGCTACCAGTTATCAGGTATTTTAATCTGTCCCCCTGTTCATGGGGAAGATAAGCTCTTGTGAAGTTATGTTCCTACCATTATTAATAAAGGTTTGCTTGTAGGTATTTTAGGGAAACCCTCCCAGTCAAGGCTTAAGGCTCTGGCCAAGCCCTAGCCCTGTCTAGCTGGGAAATTATGCCATCAGACCCAGGTGTTTCTGCACTAAAAGTGTAAATAAGTCACTCTGACTTGCTGATCTGATCTTATAAAAGCTAGATCCTCTTTTGAGGTTAACTTGGAAGTCTTGCCCAGGAAAGGCTCTTCAAGTCCTCCAGTGTGAAATGGGACTCCCCAGCTATTGCAGACTCTGGGTGACGGTAGAATATTTAGGCAGTTGATGATACTACCTTGCTTATTTTTACTCGGTGCACACTTGTTGTTTTATTAGATATACTGTTTTACTGTTCATAGCAAGACAACTGCAGGTTATGTTACACATTTTCCTGAATTTGGTTGGTTGAAATATGTTCATGTTACAATTTTTACCCTTTCCACATGTATTTTTGCTTCCATCTATCCAGGTGAATGTGCAGAACAGGCCCATAGCACTCTCAAGTCCATGTTCTTAAAGCAAAAAAGAGGGGTACAAAGATGGGAAATACCCCCCATGAAAGACTGCAAAAAGCCTTATATGTTCTTAATTTTTCAATTGCATTCAGAATGCTCAGAGGTTCACTTAGAAAAAGCTCAAGTACTTGGGAAATGGGAAGGACCCTTCCCACTGATAACCTGGGGGCGAGGATGTACTTGTGTTTCTACAGATTCCAGTCCACGATGGGTACCTGCAAGAGTGGTCCAACCAGCCTTGGTTACTCTGGCTCCATCATCAGCTCGTGAGGAGACTAAAGGAGGAAGATGATTGGAACTTGTTTGGTTTGGGCAGTGGGCCAAACATGTTCTAATGTTAGGAGTGTTTTGGTTTATGATTCTTGATTGTATAAAACACTAAAGAATTCTGGGGAGAGATAATATAGAATTGAGCTGCGGGCTGTGGGACATGCCTGCAGAAGCACATGGTGGCACAAAGGAGCACATGGCGGCACAAAGGAGCACATGGCGGCACAAAGGAGCACCTGGCGTCACACAGAGGCTCATCCCTGCTGAACCCTGGGGGGAGGAAGTGTCACACGGCAGACCCCTACTGAGAGGAGCCTGCCAGGAGCTGACAGACGAGTGAACAGCAAGTGATCATCTCATAGAAGGACACTAAGAAAGTGTGTTGCTGATGAGGCAACATGGGAATAGGTCACACAGTGAGAATTACCATGTAAGGAAATACTGTGCCTTGGAAAAGTATATAAAACCAGCTAATTTCTTTGAATAAATGATTCAGATTTCCTGCTAGCCTGGGTCCATGTCTCGGTCACTCACACATTTCTGACAAGCAAGGAGGAAAAATGACAACTGTGTTTTCTTTGTCAGCAGTCACATTTTTTATTGAAGAATCACTTCCCTGCTCTACAGCATAGAAAGACAACAAACCACCTACAACACTGTCTACAGACACCAGCAGCATAATTTTGTTTATGCCTGGACTTAAAAGCAGCAGCAGCATCAAAATAGTATTTTTTCTATTAACATGAAGAACCTCTGCATCCAAAGTCCCCATCAGAGTGATGCATTTAATTTCCTGCCTACCTTTCTTTCTTATGGATATTAGAGGAAAAGTTGTGTACATTTAATCACTGCTGTAAATTTCAGATGGTGCAAGTCATTTCTCCATGGAGAGTTTGGATGTCTCCTGTAGCAAGCCAGCAACATAATTTGTGTTCATGTCAGACAGTAAGTTCTAATAGTGAAGTTTAGCATCAGAGGGACTCTGAGACATAGCTGAATTGAAAAGTGCACAAACTCTCTTTTCAGTGCTGAAAAATGTTAAATCATGTGGTTGACTCCTAGAATGGTTTCCCTTTTTCATCCAGCCTATGCAGGGATTGTGAAATATGGGTACACATACAGATAAACCTTCTGTAATGGGAATAAAGCCCTTTAAAAATCTGCAGACCAGTGAGTTTTGGGGGAAAGTTCTGCACAATTTCCATCCTCCCTACTCCCTCTTCATCCAAGCAAATTCTCGTCTCACTGGTTATGCCAGAAGTGGTTTCTCTCTTTCCAGAACAACTTCATTTCTTTTGCTTTAATTAAGATTGGAAGCCTTCAGGTAATTCTAAACAATTTGTGAGATTATTGATTCTTCTTCAGAGATGTGGTAAGCACCGCGACATCTTCTAGGTGTGACAAGGCTCCCTACAAGCCGTGAAGCTCTGAAGCACGTCCCAAGCAAAAAACCCCAAACCCATTCACATCACCGCAGGATATCGTGCAATGAAAGAATCTATTTCCTCATATTTTAGAATTACTTCATTTTCAAATGGTCCACAGAGAATCTAATGCTGGTAATTTTTACCAACGATGTGCAAAATCCAAGAAATAGACAATGGTGCAGTTAGATTAGTCTGACAGAATTCCCCAGGGATCTGGGAAGCTTCTGCCTTCTTTGAAACTCTTAAATTAGCCAGCCCCTACTCCACCCATGTATTTTGTGCAGGACCAGTATAACAGAATTTGTGTCTGTTATGTTGGGGAAAAACATACAAAATCCTAAGCAGAAAGTCTCAGATCATGCTGCTCCACCCAATTTGAACATAAAGCACAGTGCTAAAATACTCATCTGGTGAGCATTTTTCTGTCAGCTGGTTCTGGCTCTGCTGGCTCACACTTGGCGAAGTCAACCATCACGGTTATTTCATGCAGAGCAGGAATATTCAGCAAATGAACATGGTCACATTGTTCTTCAGACCCACACAAACTTCAGCAGATACAATCTCTTCAGAAATTTTCTTTTAAAATAACTCTTTCTCTGGCTATGAAATTAGTGTGACTTCTGAGCTTTCAGCTCAAGTTTTACCTGTCTTATCAGGTGGAAGCAACCCAGCCTAACAATCAAATCATCTACCATGGGCAACCCTGTGTATTTAGGAATTTTCCTGTGGAGGCCAGTGGGTCTGCAGAACAAGGAATAAACAGAGTCTAGTGGTGGGACAGTTCCTAGGTTCCTCCCCAGGTTAGGGAGACAGAAAAGGCTTCCCCCAGGATGCTTTGTTCTCTGATGTTAATGTTCCCCAGTTCTACTTCCCGGGTTGGCCCATTGACCTCCCTGCCCCTTTGTACCTTATATGTCCCTGCCCTAGAATGTTCTCCACTCCCTGTTCCCCCATTGGCCCCTGCCCCATCACCACTCCCCCAGAGTTTCCCTACGGGCCCCCATGCCCTAGCCCTGCCTGTGTACTGCCCCCATGCCTTCAGATCATTGGTCCCTGATGCTCCCTCTGCTCCCATATATAAACCTGGACCCTCCCATGTTCTTTGTCTTCGTCCCTGGACCCCTTCACGTGAGTAGCTGCAATAAACCTCCTCCGTGGAACTCTGTACGAAGACCCTTCTTGCCTCTTTGCCATCGACCCATTTTCTGGAGCTGTCCATGTGTGTGTGTGCGTGTGTGCTGGTCCCGCTGAGCGACTTCGCCTTGGAGACATTTTCAGAAGGTCGCGGCACCTCACCATCCAGCACTGCAAGCCGCTGCAACATTCTCCTTCTCCGCGTCTATTCTCCATCCTCCAATTATCAACAGTTTTTTCTGCTTCACTTCATTCCAAGCATTTTCATGCAGGAACACATGCTGTACTCCACAGCCGTTTCGGAGATTGCCCTCAATTGTGTTTTATTTCTTATGGTTTTAAATACAGTTTTCCTTAATTTCAGTATAAAGATTTTGAGAGTCCTTCTGGTTTTACATACTTTTTTTCAAGTTTTAAGAACCACACTGTTCAATAAATTTAGCTCTTCATATTCCAAAATGACAAGGATAAGTGAAGTTACATCATGTGAATTATGAAGTGATAATGTCTTTAGTTCTGCCCCAATCAGAAGTGTAACTGTTTAAAGCCTGTAATAATAACGTTCAAACATATTCAGATTATAATTACTTTTCTTCTGATAATGATACCCCATCTGATTGGATGATTACCTATTTGACTTTGGTTAAGTCTCAAGGTCAAAGAAGATAATTACAGACATCTGTTTTCTAAGAAAAATAAACTCTTGAAAAATAATATTTAAAGTGGCATCTGCAAATAAGCATTTTAGAAGCATGCTGTTAATGTGAAAGTCACAGGCAAGCAAATAAAACAACAAAAGTGAACTTTAAAGCTACCAAGGGATCACACTTGATTTGTAAATGTGCAAATTTTCTTTTGTTACTTACATAAGCATAAATAATTTCAGTGTGATCAGAACATTTTTATGTTTAGATGTTTAATGTTAAGAATAAAAGTAAATGAAACGGAAGAAATGCACATCCCATATATTTTAAAACATTCCTGTAGGCAACATCTGTTTGATAAAGAACATGGTTTGTTTAACCACTAAGTGGGTAGCAGATTATGTACCCTACCTCTCACCATTTCTAAGGAAAGAGGGGGAATTTTATTCTGAGAAAATAATCCAAAGTATTTCAGTTCCTAGCATACAGTGATCAGAATGGACTCACTTCTTTCCTTTTAGCTGTCATGCTCTCCAGTGTCCTGATTCACAATTAGAACCAAGGCTGTGGAATACTGAAGCATTAATTACTGGCAAACAAATCTGGATAAAAGGCATATGCATTTGTTTCTGGATGAGGAAGAGGCAGGACTCTTCTCTGGAGAAGAAGAGCTACAGGACTTAAATCTTCTATAAAACAAATGTAGTTCCCTTGGATACTTTGCCTTTGCCTTGTACCCTCTACAGCAGTTTTCAGGCAAGTGAGCACAAAAATGCTGTCAAAGAATCTCTGCTCAAATTAATGATAACTTCTCTAGCCCCAGTCTTAAACAATTTCTCCCATTTCTTCTGCATCAACAAAATCCTGTAGTTTCAACAGCTCTTCTCCTCACCAGGCACTCAAATAGAGACTTTAGAAGAAACCTCTGCACTCCTAGCTCATCTACAAGAATGTAGATTTAAATTTCTATTTTTTTTTAAAGGTCAACAATTATATTTGAGAACTTTCTGGATGCTCCCCAGTGGTGCAGCTCTAATTTAGGTAGTTCAACAAAAACCAGAAGTCACCATAAATTACTAAAGCAATCTTCTGACAAAAGAAACATTCTCCTCCTGTTCTAATACCAAGCCATAATAAGATCAGGTTCAATATAATTACTTCAGATATTCTGTTAAGCTCAGTGTCCACAACCACCCACTTATGTTGATCTGTAACCTTTCCAGTTTTGTGCAACTTCACCTTGCGGTAAATTTCTAAATTCTTATGCATAGAATAGGACTGAAAAAGAAATCAAGATAGCATAACTTATCTTAGGAAAGTCATTGACAACATTAGATTCAGGATGCAGTCAGCTGGCCCATGCATTTGGAAAAGCAGCTAGATGGGTTTATATTTTGTGCGCTGAAATATTAAATCAAAAGTTCAGAGGCCTGAAAACTTAGAATCTTTTCCCCAAAAGAATAAGCACACAGCTCAATTTAATTTTAAAGTACAAAAAAAAGGTCATAATCTAAAGTTAAGCAAATATGAAATATGGAGAGGTAGGTTGGCTTTTCTGCATTCCTTGAAAATCTAAAAATCCTGACAGTCACATAGTAGTGGCTAGATCCTTTTCAGGTAAAGTCTGATTTACAGTATTGTGCTATAGCCCTTAATACTATAGCAGACACCTCTCTTTTGAAACAAAGTCTGCTTTCTATTGCCAAGGAAATGAGATGCTGAAGACAAACTGCATTCAAACTTTGCTAATCAAAAATTTAAATCTTCACTAGAAAACTGAAAGTTTTTGTAAATAATTGCCAGTGAGTATTTTACAAGTACTGGAATAGGAAGAGCAACTGAGCGTCAAATGAGAACAGAGATTACTAATGGGATAAATTAACCCCAACGAAAATTGGTATTGTTCAAATATAAAATAACAAACAGTTCTCCAGAGTAGGGCAAACAGTCTAAACGGATGAGCCAGAGATCATAGGAGAAGAGATATTCCCAAATCAGAAAAAGGGAGAAGAGCACCACACCTTGCCCAAACTTATCCTAGACATTTTTATCAGTGATACAGTTTGAATTTCTGTCTTCCGATTTCCTAGTGTCTCAGTCTCTAAGAAGCATTCGTCTTTTTCTGCTTCCACAGTAGCACAGACTAAAAGAAAATGTCCCCCTGAATGCAGGACCACTTACAAACTTAGGGACCATTTCAACAAACAAGCACACTGATGTTCTTATATGTACTAGCTCTTAGGACTTGAAAATGAACTTTGCAGCACCTGTAAAACATGTCATCTTTCCAGCCATGACACCCAAAAAAGAGGGGTATAGCAAATGCAGAGATCCAGGTTGTGTGTATAATAGTAACTGGGCTGTAACAATATACACCAAGTATTTTAGCTGGTAATAAACCAACACATATTTACAAAATGTAGTTGGGAAAGTTTTGAACTTTAAGTAAAAAAATAACAAATCTCTGGCAGTGAACAACAAATGGTAAATTTTTGTTCCTGATGAAGATGCCTGTTGCAGTAATTTCACAAAAGGGAAGCCATAATTCAAGTACATTTAGTTGTGGCTGCTAATCCTATTGCTATTTTTATTGAAATAGAAGACCTAAGTATAAAATGACCCCAAGACAACATAAGAGTTAAATGTTATTCAAGTCTCTCAAGTGGCATTGAAACTACGGGTGAAGCTAATGTGCCACTCAAGAAAGGATTATATTAACCAAACAAACATTATTTTACCTGATGAAATATTCGATTTTTTTTCTTCCATAAGCAACCTAAGCAAAGAATAGGTTCCTGAGATCCTCAAAGATAATTCAGAACAACACATTCTTCTGCTGTAACACAACTGGCAGGAAAAGAATTTTCATTTCTCTAATTATTGCAGAAGACCTTATCTGCCTCCTTGGATTGTGAAATTTTAAGATAGTGTTAGCAGAAACGAGGTATCATGTCATCTATAACCCTGCATAACAGGTTACATGATTTTTGAGCTTTCTCTGTATTCCTTCCTCTTCTTACACCACCTACTGCTGTTCAGGAACAGAAGGAGCCACACATTTATTCAGAAATGTAGATCTTGCTTCCCATTGTAATAAATGTGTTGAGCTTTGTGAAGTTTTTTTCCTTAAGAAACAAAGTCACTCTACCAAAAAGGTTCCCAGGTCTCAGCACCTGAGCATTCTGAAAAGCATTCTGAAATCTCACATGTAACTGCAGCTTTTGTGAATTCAGGACTTATTTTCATCACCCAGCTGTTGGGGTTTGGAAGTTTTCCTTTTCTGTTCTCTTTTCCCTTGAGGATTTTTGTCCTATTCATGTTACTGGGGAAACAAATTGCTAGGTGCTTATGAAAGACAGAAGAGCTGGCCACAGAGGGAGAGGACCAAGGCGCTTGGTCCCTGCCACCTGGGGGGGTTGGGGCACACCTTGGCGGGCTAGGCACTCGGCATTAGCACGGAGAGGGAGCTGCTGCAGTGTGGAAAGAACTCCTCAGCACTGAGCTTCTGCTTTTTGGCTGTCTTCATTCTGCGGGAGAAGCCCCGGGATTCCCAAGCCCGCCTTTCCCTGCCCCGCTGGGAGCCGAGCTGCTGCCGCTGCTCTGCCCCTGCTGCTGCTTTGAGCCCCTGCTACTCTGTAACCCCGCACACCCTGCCTGCCGAGACCTCCCGGGATTCCCGCTGCAGCTCCGGACTCGTCTGCCACCCGGGCTTTGTGCTCGTCCCTGCTGTTCCGGTCTGCTGCTCCCGAGGGTCCTGGCGGGCACCGGGATCGGCTGCCCAATGGGGTTTGTGAGGCCTTTGTTCCATCCCTTCCCGGGACCCCGAGCCGCCATTGCCTTGTGAGGGCCGAGCTCGCTCCGGAGCGCCCCCTGCAGCCGCGGGGGAACCATCGCACCCGCCCTGCTCGCCGGGGCACTGTGGGTGTGGTTCTTCTTGCTGTTACTGCCAGTTATTGGTATCTGCTTGTGTTGTTTTTTATATATATATTTCTATTAGTAAAGAACTGTTATTCCTAATCCTCACATCTTTGCCTGAAAGCCCCTTCGTTTCCAAATTATAATAATACAGAGGAAAGGGGATTGCATTTTCCATTTCAGGGGAGGCTCCTGCCTTCCTTGACGGACACCTCTCTTTCAAACCAAGACACCAACCAAGTAAAAGGAGTAGCTATCAAAATATTTGCTTGTTTGGAGCAATCCTTCCCTCACATTCACAACAAGATTTTACAGGGAAATATTCCAAGGAAGTTCTCTGAGCTACAAGCTGTCTTTCACATGAACTGATATTCATTACATAGAAAAGATTGTTTGGGCACCATACGAGAAAGATCCCTGGTAACAGAATATAGTAATGACTCAACTAGGACTCAGTGCTTTTCATCTGCGAAGTGTAATACTGAGACAGAATTATGTATCTTTTTAACCATATAAATCAATTTACATTAAAGCTTTATTCCATGGATTGAATGTGAGAAGAAAAGGCCCAATTACCACCCTTAGATATTCCAGAGAGCAGCAAATTCTGTGACCACTTGTTTGCCAGATTCTGTCTGTAGTCTTAACGCTAACAAATAAACTGGTTTACACATACATGATCTGAGAGAAAATTGTGTACTTGTTACTCCAACCAATGGCGTTTTCAGTAAATAACACTTAAAAGAACCCAAATGTTATGAAGTAAGGATGGAGAATCAAGTCAAACTTCATTAGGAAAGTGGTTACTGAGAGCACAACACAGGGCTGGTGAAAACCCATATGTCAGGGCTTGGTTAATAATTTAAGCCCAGTAAGTTGCTCTGGTGGAGTTTGAGGTGGAGGTGTATCCATTGTGTCCTGCAAGCCCTGATGGTTCAGTTTAGCTCATGAAAATCATCACCTCTAGGGGTGGATGCACAACACTCCTTCAGTGTTATTGCACCAAGACTGCTGATTTGAGAAGCACTGAAATAATAAAGGAAAAGGCCAACTTTCACCTCATGATATATGCCATCAGCTTCTGGCTGTGGTATAGTGACATATGAAAGCAGTGTTTTGAAAAACCTTCTTACAGTTTATTCTTTACCTCTTTCACCTGTCTTTTCACCCTTCCTCCCACTTCCTCTGAAACGAACAGTTTGAGAACTGTTTTAATGAACACCTGCTTGAGGCAGATGATTGTACTTTCCATCAGAAGTTAATCTGTTCAGAACAAGCAGACAATCTGTGGGTCTTGTATGTTCTTACTGGATAATAAATCTAAGCCATGACTTTTCTTACCCATTTACACAGCTGAAACTCTGTTTCTCATCTTGATTACCACAACATCCTTCTCCTTAGCCTTGGCAGATGCAATCTTGTCTGTCTTATTTCATTCAAAATACCATTGCAAAGATAATTTCTCTTGGCTCTTCCTTTTTTTTTTTTTTTTTTTTTGTTGGACCAGGCCATCTCTCTCTCCTTGTTGTTTTCAAATAGCAGCTGCTTCTCTACTACAAACTCAACCCATTTTGATTGCTCAGACTTCTCAGTTCTCTTCCTCCCTCACCTTCTTGTGCCTTGCTGAGATGCACCACTCTGATCATACTGCCATGCAAGCTTGGATGCCTAATTGTTATATTCCCAAAGTGGAGATTCCATAAAGACAGTTGCAACATATTGACAATACTGCCCGATTACCTTTCTCCACAGGTTTCCCTTGATGCTCTAAAGAAAACTTTGACAACAGATTGTGAGTGTGATGAAAATACTGCCTGGCATATGGCCAACATTATCCCACTCTCTCCTCATGTTTCCACCTCTTTTTAGTTTCTCTTAATTGCAGCCTCTTTGGAGCAGTGATCTTTTTGTTCTGTGTTTGTACAGCATCAAACACAGTGGACTCTCCATCTGCAGATAAGTATCAGGTACATAACATAAATATAAACAATAATGAAATTAAAGAGGTTCACAGTTTCTTTGAGAAAATACTGCCTGAGAAGCTGCCAGTAAAGCTCAAGTCATATTTGTTACGGAGGACTACACTTACGTAAATTTTCCTGGCACACTTTTTCATTTCTATAGGAAATTGTAATATTTCTAGGTAGCATTTCTGGCAAAATGTTATTTAAAAATATATTTTGTCAGAAATCAAAAATATTTCAGAGCTAAAAAATTAAGAAAAAGCATTTTTGAATGGCTGTTGGCACATTTTCAAGCAAGAACTTCACAAATTACTGCACTCTATATGAAATCTTGAGGTAGTTTTACTGGGAAGGCAATTATGGTACAGGGAAACTCAGCATTACAAGTGTTGCTATGTTTATTGAGCCACCAAAAGACCTTGAATTCCTAATATTTATTTATATATCCAAAGGCCAAACTTTTAAAATTTGTGTGCCCAGATGGCAACTGCATCACTTACTTGAGCCTCATCACACAAAACTGACTTAAATAAGGGATATGTGCTATGGATATTAGATTCAGAGCATGTAAGTGCTAAAATTAAGGGTCAACAACAACAAAAAGCAGAACTAGAAATGCTGAGGTTTGATTTCCTTGCTCTGTGTGTATAAGAATTCATTGCTGAGTTTTGTTACTCTGGCTCTCCAAGAATCAAGCAAACATTCCCACCAAAGCAGGAGCCTTTATAGATTTGTTTAGTCCCACTTTCTAGTCCACTCAGAAAAGCATTCTGTAAAAAAAGCCCAAACGAACTAAAAACCCCCAAAAAACTTACCAGAACTGTACATAAATGTTAGGCATATTTAGCAGAATGAAATGCAAATGAACTACCCTTGGACTTCCCAAGTTAGTCTGTAGTAAATGATGACAGATGCATTCCTATTATGCCACAAGCACTATGTGTTAGTCTAGCTCACCTTGGTGAACTGCTTTGTGAGCATATGAGAATACTCATTGCCTAATCCATAATTTAAAATCAATGACACTATATTTAGTAAAATGTATTTCTCCATTAGCTACTGGTATATTGGAAGCTGACCATGCACTCTGCTGACCCAAGCAACAACTGTCACAGCAACTTCAATTAAAAAAATATAGAAAAGTCTCTCAGTCAGACTTCTTTTTCAAACAAAACAAAAGAAACTCTTCCTTTAAAAA
>VXAC01006441.1:32313-50047 GCA_013399225.1 Rhipidura dahli | reverse complement strand
AAAGAAAAAAGAAAAAAAAGGAAAGAAAACACTGTCCTCCTTTGGATCAGATATCAACACTCTCCAGTTCAGAATGCAGTAAGAAAATCCCTTCCAGAGGAGTCACGTTTGGTATTGCATCCTTTAGCTGATTCCCATGGGTCCATCTTTGGAATTTAGCCAAAAGAATAATGATTTAAAATCTTATCTGAGAGATAACACCCCAAAACCCCACATATCTCATGCTACACTTGCCATGGACCTGGAGAAGGGAATATTTATTAAATTTAACACTTTATGCAGCAGTCCTTCAAACCAGCCTCAATCTAAATGACAAGGGGCGCACTTCCATACATTTATTTAGGGACATTACAAAGTAGCTTGGAAATGTCTTCCCTACTTTCATTAGAGAGGATAATTTGCGTGCAAAGCAATGGATTTTAGAAAACTCTCAGATAATCAAATAAAACAGCTGTAGAGTTCTGGGGTCCATACACATGCAAGGCATACAACACACAGAGCATGAATAATTAGCATTAATGAATATCAAACTCATCACTGCAGCCTGGCTGTTGATTCACAACACTGCTGGAGTGTGGAACTACTGCTTCACTGGGAACTAATACAAGCAAAAGGACTGAGGTCTATTGGGAAGGTCAAAGATGAAGGGGACCTTCTGTGGAAAAGATTATCAAGAAAAAAGATGTCTCCTTTTCCATTTGTAAGGCAAATACAGTTTGGTCTGACTAATGAGGAAAGTACTGTAAAGAGTCACATCCTGAGAGGATGCTTAGATAGCTTTGCTTGTTTGCTTCCTAACCAGTTTTCCTCAGCGTTTGTCAAAGGAAAAACCATGCATGTATCTTAGGATCTGTCTCTTCATACACTAGATGAGGAGAACTAATAAGCCTTTTTTTTTTCTTCTACAGAGAATCCATGGAGCTTAGGAAAGCTCTTCACCCATTAATTTCTTGTATGTGCACACACGTTCACTTTCTGTCTGAAACTGTTCCAATGGAACACCTCTAAGGTTACTGCATTTCATTCCCAAAGGACAAAACCCATGATAATTATAAAGCAATCTTAACTTTGCTCTATGAAGGTATCATTTCACATTAAGTTGTTCATTGCAGTTTTCCTAAAAGTAACGGGCAGATTTCCCACCCGTCCCTCTCCCCAGAGCAGATACTAGGCTCTTGCTTTATATTTATGATCAAAGCCTAGGAAGATGTAAACCACAGCACAGAGGTGAGTGAAGGGCTTTCAGGTCCTCCCCATGTTTATAGAAATTTCAGCTGAGGCACAGACACATGAAGGCTTCTTGCTGCTCCTTCATCTATTCCATTTTTTGGCCCAGGCCAGGTAATTCCATCATTAGACTTGCAACTTCTGAGAACAACTTTTCTGTTTGTTGGCTTTTGGTGAGTTTTTTTGGTAGCAGACATTCACACAGAATATGTACTGTTACTGTTGCACGGGCCTTGCAGCTGATTCTCACTACATGAGGTATCATTACAACTTTTGCAATTTTATCCTGGACTGTGTCCAAATAATGGTGTATTTCCTCCTGTACCTTGAAATGATACACTTTCATAAGATCTTAGCTTTGATGCCCTATAAAAAAAAAAGATTTGTTTGGGCACAAAGAGGTGTTAGAAGCATTAATGCCCAGGGCTAAAAAGCACAATGTTTTAAACAATCCAAATATTATTTTTTCAGGTCAAACCATTTACAGAGTAGCATTTTTTAATTGTGGAGTTTGGCATTTGTCACACTGTCATTTTTTCCTTCTTGAATAGTTTACTTGGTTTGGAAATTGAGTTTCATTTCGTTCCTACTGGTTTATCTTCTCCCCATCTACTTTCAGCTTTCCCAAATCAAAATTGAAAATCTTTTCTTCAAGAGGATGCAATTCCCACCCAGGAAATTTGGTAAGCAAAGCCACTTAAACACAAATAGAAACACCTTGGAATCACTTCCCCTGTCTCAAAAAAAAAAGAAATTAAACTTCTTAAAAAACCCCCTTGCCTTGATAAAACATTTTAAAAGTGAAACATGGGAACAAAGTGAGTGCTCCACCATTTAAATGCTGTGACTCATGGATTTCGATTTAAAGTACCAGAATTTTTCCTTAATACATTCAGATACTTCACATTTGTGTTCAAATGAACCTTCTGCCAGGGTTCACAGGTATCCTTCTTTTAGCTTTCATTCCTTATCACAAGTCATGCATTTTAGAAATAAAACCCATGAAGATTCTCACATAATTTCAGGGTGGTTTTTTTTAAGGAAACACCAAATATTTTAAGATTCATGAGAAAATTAAGATCTATGCAGAATTCTACAGAAGTCACTGGGAAATAACCCATTTTATAGGGGAAAAAATATGTCCAAAGACCCCCTCCTCCTCCAGAAATTGTTTTTATAATACATGAAAACATCTCTGGCTCTCAACTGAGATTTCCCTGCTATTGTATTGTTATAAGCACTATTGATCATCAAGTCCATTAAACACATTAGTCACCTTAAATAATTCATCTCCTCAGACCAGCTTTGGCCAGAGATGCTGTCAGCAATAACCCTCCAGGAGACTTGTACTAAAGAAAAGCCAGTGTAGCTGTAGCTCAAATAGACAACACCTAAAAATAAGCAAGAAACAAATGACTGGGCAAATGTGTCACATGATTGCATTCCACTGCAGATTCCTCTAAAAACCAGATGTGTGACAACAGGAAACTTGAGATCTTCAAATGGGGCATCTGCATGCAAGCGACAGTAATATCTATTAAAGAATGGGGCTTTGAAAAAGATATACATGCATGGACTTTGTTGTTCTTTGACTGACACACACCTTATTCTGCAGAGTGCTCCAAGTGAGGAGCAGCAGCCTGCTTATGTGCTTTGGTCACTGCTTCAGCGGAGAAAATGACAAATGCCGTATTTGTTTCAGTCATCAAGGGCTTGGAATTCTGCCTAGTACTCTGGACCCAGTCCTCTTTACCAGTTGCATATTACAGGGCTGTGAACAAGCCAAAATCCTCCCTTGGTACACACACAAAGTACCCAAGACCAGCATATGCAGTTCCACATGACTCTTTCAAAGCCTGCAGCAACAACAGGCAGACTGGTAAGAGTATCCAATGAAGTTCATCAAGCCCAGAGTAGGCAGGATTCAGGCCATGAAGAGATTGCATCTGATTTTGCAAAAATGGTTTGAAATGGCAAAATGCTTTATGTATCTCCCTTATTTTTACCCCTGTAAGTGGTAAGGTTTAGAGAGAAGATGCAGAAGAGCCAGTAGGATGACATCCTGTTGGACTATGTATCAATGTCTGCCTTGCTGCTGCAGCACAAGACAACTTACCCTACTCCTGAAACCAGCTCTAATTCTGAGGCCAGCACTGAAATCTGTACTTAAATTACATTGCTTAAGTACTCCAACTAGAGATCTCAGCCTCAAATCTCTTGAGCAGAATGTTTCTGTGGCTGCATTGAGGTCCATCAGTTTCTGGAATCCTCTTACAAAGTAAAACTTATTAGTATTATATGCATTTAACTGTTGGTTAATCAACAAGATTTCTTTGGATTAACCCCCCCCCCCCCATCCATTTGACAATGACAATTTTAATGTCTACACATTTAAAATCTGAAATATTTTGCATTTGTCTGCACTATGGAACAGAAGAAGCAAACAGGTCATCTGGTTACAGACCTGGAGGGGCCTAGGGATGGCCAAGAAGAAGGAAGAATTCCTGTGGTCTGGGTGACATTCACTTCAGAAGGATGCTAGTGGTCAGATATATTGTGAAAAGCAGAAGGAACACACAGCCTGGGACAGGGTATGCACTGCCACATGATCTACATGTCTGTATTCCAAAGACATGGAGGAAATATTTAGTATGACTATAGAGTGATGAAAGAAACAAAGTGTCTCATCATTTTCTACACTGGTGACTTCCAGTGAGCTAACCAACAATTTTCTAGTGCCTTTAAAGACCACTGTGAAATATTGTCAGAGATGCAGAAATTACTTGAGGCCTGTTCCTGAACTACTGCCATCTCTAGAATCATAGATCAATGGACTGAAGCAGAAAAGGCCTTCATTCAAAGAGAGGAGCTGATTGATCATTCCAAAGTCCAGGGAAGAGTCCTGTTCTGCTGCACAGTGCACATATGCTGAGGCACCTAGGTAAGAATGATGATGTATCAGATGAAAGAAAAAGGAACAGGAAATGGAAAAGAACACACTAGTACTACTGACATATAAATAGGCTCACCCATTGCCTGGTTTACACAGGAATCATAACAGAATCAAACTTTAAGGAGTATGTGAAGCAGTCTAAAGCAGTAGATTTTATTTTTTTTTTTTTTTTAATTTAGAAGACAGATGTTCTCCAAGTCTAGAAAGATACATGACAGGAAATCTGAGGGTAGAATGTACAAGTGTGAAGGAAAGTGGTCTATTTTAAGACATACCTACCAGATATTATGAACAAGTCACTCATTTTGAGAGAGCAGGTCCAAAAAAAAAAAAAAATCATGCAGAAAAGAACAATATGTATGCGTTCATGAAAATCAAATGTACTAAATCAGGGGATATGAATACAAGTGGGCAGTTGGGGATGGTTCCTAGGTGGTGACTTTGGATGCAACTTCAGAAGCAGTATTTGCAAATAACGATGGGCATCTGCATAACATGAGCATCTCAAAATTTGGAAGACAATCTCAGCCACAACATGGCTTGTAAGTACCTTAAACTAGTAAGGGGTGAGTGAGAAAGGAAGCAGAGGAAGAAAATAAACACCTAGGACACTTACTGACAAGCATGAACATACCTCAGCTTACAGATTAAATCCATTAACAACACATTTAATACACTTCTGTCACCACCTTAGGAAACTGATGTTCTGCAAATAGGTTACTGTCCCACAGTGTCAATCAGCCTAGCACTGAACATCCCGTGAATTCACTGGTATGATTAATGTTTTATTAGCATGCACTAAACATGCCACAGTTCCCTCTGTCAAAGTTCATTAAAAGAGAAATGGACAGGCAAATGCCATTTCCTAATAAGGAATGTAGTTTTAAAATGCTGTGTTTTATATACAGTGGGAAACTGATATGTTGGATGCATTTTAGAATGTTTTGTGTAAGAAAAATAATTCCTAATACTACTCTTTGCACAGAGTGCATATTGTCTTATTTGGAAAAAAAAAATCAAAAGGAGTATTTTGGGGCTTGTTTTTAAATGTGTTGACTAAAAGCAGAAGAATAGATTTCCTAAGAATGCAAAACATAGTTTTCTTAGTTCAGAATCTTTTAGTGCCTTACTTACTACACTGCACTGCTTACATCATACACATCCACGTTTGCAAAACTTGTGTTCAAGTTTGACTCTTTATCAAACCACCGTATAACGAAAGCAGAAGAACACATTAGGGCTGCAAAGTGCAACCTGATGGAAGATCAGCCATTACACCTGCATTGCAACAAGGATCTTACCTACCAACAGTGCTGTGACTCTGTCCCAGTGTTCTCTGAAAGCAACAGTAACCTTCTTTTACTTGAGTGTTTTTCTGACTCAAAAAATCCCAAAACTTTTCCATTACTGATATGCAGAAAGTATCAGAGCAACAGAAGGCACATCTAGAGGATTACTCCTTTGGGACAAGGAGTCAGTGAGGTTTTTGCCAAGTGGTGCAGGCAGCAAAAATGTCTCTCAACTGACTGAACTCTTCCCTCTTTGAAATAGACCCACTGAAAATTGTTTCCAAAAAGCATTGCATCTGTGGACTCAGAGATAAGAAATTAGCTCTGTAGAAGGAAACAAATGAAGCAAATGAAGAGGGCTTTTGAATGTTTTGATGTTGCAGCTCAGTTTGTAAGTGCAAAGCTGAACCCTAAACAAAGGAGTGGTATTGAAGTCTGCCTCAACCATGCTGCTAATAAGCACTGTTACCCTGTTGGTATAAATAGGAGTAATAGCACATGCTGTGGTTTAGCTAAAATACTCCACAAATCCATACTTAACTCAGAGCCAACTTCCTTTTCAGGTTACTACTAAAGCACTTTAATTAGAAAACAGTTACACAGTACTTATTGTAATAAAATTAAACCTACTACCGGGCAGGTTTAGCTATGGTGTTTTAAATCTAAGGATCTACACCCTTCTGCAACTGTGTCCTTGACACAGACCAACTACAAAATCCTGAGCTTCATTTCAGTACCAAGCCTGAAGACATTCTTGGGCATTTATCTATTGCTTTCCTGGCCATCACAACCAGACAGTGATCTACTGATGTGCTTGTTATCCACACTTATGAATCAGCACATGGCTACATGAACTGATACTATTGCTACAAAGTCAAACAAAAGGCTCAGAAGCAGCTGTAGAAGATGCTGTCCCCATACTTCCCCTACCATCAACCTGCTCTGACAGTTCCTGACACCTATTTTAAAAGGCAGACAGACAGCTGCCGAGCATTCCATAACCTCTGCTCAACTTGGTAATGAAGCCCTCAGAAAGATTAACTATTTTATAACCAGATTAACTTTTACATTAATGTCCATTACTCCAGTGAAAATAATTCACTCATGGAAATAACTAAACTCCTTGTGCTGTGACAGTTACAGAGCTTTCTTTTAAGCTTTTTTCTTTCTCTGTCTGCTGCTGTTCCTTTATGTTCCTTCTTTTAAAAGAAATATGGTGACAGCAAGAAATGGGTACTTTAACATGGCATCTCCTGTCCAAAGGTGTTTTTTCACTAGTAAAATATCAGAACACCACCAAAGAAGATGTTTCTCACCATAGCACTCATAGGAACAAGCAAGCCACAGATAATTCTACAGTGCCTCTAAAGTTATAGAACACAGGTGCATGTTTAAATATGAAGACTCTTAGGGGAAGAAAGAAACAAGATCACACTGTAGACTCCTTTTAAATGCCATCTCCACGTTGGTAAATGAGTCTCCCATGAGCAAGCTGTATACGTCTCCCACAGACCTGATTCCCAGGTCCTCACGGGAAGCAAAGGGCTTCTGTAAAACAATGCAAGTCCTCAATCCCATGTTGTCTTTGTTTATATACATGAGCATACAGGCAGGTACATGCACTCAAAGACACGTATCTATACCTTCCCTCTCTCCTTCAGAGACAGAGGCACTGACTGAGGAAATGAATCAAACAAGCTATCTGTCCAAAGGCCCTTCTTTCACAGGGAGCTTTAATGAGCTCTGAAACACTTGCAGAGAGCCTTACTTTTGAGCCTTGGAGTCTTGACTCTGTAGGGCAGGACAAGAAAACTCCTCAGGTAACTTGATCTTTAGCACCATCTGGAGCGGAATGCACTCAGCACAAATACAAGAGCTTGACTCCATAAATTGCAGGGATTGGTGTATCTCAGGAGACAGCCCAACTCCTCCCTCAATCACAAGTTCCTTCACCCGGAGGAGTCTTTCTTACTGACTCTTATTAAAATACAGCTTTTGCTCTGCAACGCTTTTGCTAATGGCTTTGATCTAGACATGAATAACAACTGCACAACATCCATGCTCACTTGGCTGCTGTGACAGGCTGCCTAAAACCAGCTAATAATTTACATGGAAAGTGTATCTACCAGAGGGTACCTATATGGCCAATATAATAGAACAATATTGATACAGGCTCGAGAATTCCGACCAGTCGGATGGGGTCTTCACAGTTCAGACAAGATACAGCCCTTAGGTTCCACAAGCATACAATTTTTAAAAATTCAGAGGTAACATATTAACAGATTATATAATTGCATATGCATTTAGAAACTGACCTTCCAAACTAATTTGCTGCAATGCTTCTACCATATATAACATGTCTGAGAACAATAAAAGATGTAATAAAGAGAAAAAATCAAAATGTTTCCTAGCTTCATCTTCATCATGAGAGCTTTGAAGCATGCTGTTGCGTCCCTGAAAGAAGAAAAAAAAATCCCAACTGATCCAGAACCCCCTTGTGATACTCGAGGATCTGGAATGAAACCAGTAAGTCTCTTTACAGAGTATCAAGAATCATAGAATATGCTGAGTTGAAAGGGACCTATCAAGATCATCTGGTCCAATCCCTAGCCTTGGGCAGGAGAACCCCAAGACCAATAAGGTAAATTTTGACCTGGTTCTGACCAGTATGAAGCAAAAAATGAGCAGCTTAACACAGTTCTGAAAATGCAAGACATGCTTGTTTTTCAGTGTCTGAAGGCAGCTCTCAATAGCTTCACTGACACCAACAGAAAAGCTTAAAGAAAACAAAGCAATTAAAAGATCAGAAGAAAAAAAACAAAAAGCAGCATTACATTTTTAACTTCTGTAAGCTGCACCAATTCCAATGCTTGGTGTCATTAGAGTGGTGAATGGTACCGTGTCCACTTGGTGCCCATTCACTAGTGGTGTCCCCCAGGACTTGCTGTTGGGTCCAGTCCAGTTTGATATCTTTTTTGATCTGGATGAGGGGTTTGGGTGCACCCTCAGTAAGCTCGTGGATGGCATCAGGTTGGGTGGAAATGTTGATCTGCTGGAGAGCAGGGAGGCTCTGCAGAGGGATCTGGACAGGCTGGATTGATGGGATGATGCCAGTGGTGTGAGGTTCAACAAGGCCAAGTGCCAGGTCCTGCTCTTGGGCTGCAACAACCCCACACAGTGCTACAGGCTGGGGCAGAGTGGCTGGAAAACTGTCCAGTGGAAAAGGACCCGAGGAGCTGGTGAACAGCAGCTGAACATGAGCCAGCTGTGCTCAGGTGGCCAAGAAGGCCAATGGCATCCTGACCTGGACCAGCAATAGTGTGGCCAGCAGGACCAGGGCAGTGATTGTCCTCTGTACTCAGCACTGGGGAGGCCACACCTCGAGTGCTGTGTCCAGTTCTGGGCCTCTCACTGCAAGAAAGGCACCGAGGTGCTGGAGTGTGTCCAGAGAAGGGCAATGGAGCTCAGAAGGGTCTGAGGGAGCACAAGTCCTGTGAGTGGCAGCTGAGGGAGCCGGGGATGTTCAGTCTGGAGAAAAGGGGGTTTGGGGGGACCTTATAACTCTCTAGAACTCTCTGACAGGAGGGTGTAGCCTAGTGGGGGTCAGCCTCTTCTTCCACTCAGCAAGCAACAGGAGATGATGAAATGGCCTCAAGTTGCACCAGGGAAAGTTCAGGTTGGACATCAGGAAGAATTTCTTCATGGAAAGGGTTTTTAACTTTAAAATGAACTGCCCAGGGAAGTGATGGGAGTCACCAGCCCTGGAGGTGTTCAAGAAACAACTGGATGTGACAGTGCTGTGGTGTGGTTGACACAGTGGTGATCTGTCAAAGGTTGGATTCAATGATCTCAGAGGTCTTTTCCCGCCTAATTAATTCTGTGATTCTGTGTCTTATGCCCTTTGTCCTGCAAAGTTATATGCATTTTCTTTGCACACAGAAGCTGTCTCAGGAGTCAAAAAAGTGTGAAAATCAAATTGTAAATACAGAGAATTCTCATTCAGTGCTTCACAAAACTAGGATTTGATTTTCAGTAAGACTTTAGAGAGGTTTTGAATTACAATTAACAAAAAAAAAAGTATTTGTCAAGACCCTTAATTTACAGTCTTTTTCTGAATACAAAATTAAAAAACGAAAGGACAGGTAGATTCTGAACATGCAACACCGTGAAAATAATGATTCCACTATTCATTATTCTGTCTTCAATCAAGTCCAGGGCCATTTTATATTTTCAAACTACTTGCAGGAAAACATTGCGTTCCAGGAGTACAAACAAAACATATTCTTAAAGATATTTTTAAAGTAGGTAATTTTAGGTGGATTTTTAATTTGTATGTTAAAACTATGTCCAGCATTCTTTAAGAAGCAAAACAAGACGACTAAAGTGGTGTTTTCTTTGGACTTCATTTCTCTTCCTTCTTCCTGTCTTCTACTACAGAACATCAGACACTCACTTATATAACTTCACTTTTTCACATTACCTGATTTGTTTTGATGCAGCTGTTTCATGTAAATAAAAACACTCACATTCCTAAGTACTTGATGATCCTATTTTAAAACTGCTGCTCCCAGGTCTGTCCATTGCATTTTCTTGGACTGCAAGCAGCATTTCTTGAACACTAAGTTACTTTTGCTCTTTTCTCTATCAAAAACCCCTCCAAGAAAACCCCATGTGCAGCCCTAGAGAAAATAAAGAATAATGATGACAAAAAGCCAGCCAGGATGGATACAATTCTGTTACAGAAAGAAGCTGTAATAGCAGTGTTTGTTGAGCACTTGTCTGACGAGGCAGTGAGAAGTCAGAAACCTTCCAGCTGAACGATTTCCGCAAAAAGAGCTCAAGGTTCAGAGGAGACGGCACACAGAGCAAGACGTGTGCAGCTGCCAATAACACCTGTGCTGCACTCATTAAAGATTTAACCAGAGAAGTCACATGTGTGCTTAAAAATGGCTGACAACTGCCATGCTTAACACACATCTCAAAAACTTTGGGAAAGGGCAGCAAAATGGAGTTACCTTTGGACGAGGAGGATGGCACATTCACCAATATTTCTTTGGCAGATGATTCAGGTAAGAGACTGCAGTACTCTATTGATACAATGCAAATTCCACAGGCTGAATAACAGCACTGTGAGAGCAGACAAGTTTGTCCTGATTACCAGGCAATTTTTAGCAAATACCCTCTACCAAACTTTTTTTAGTTGCGTGGTTTGAATAAGCCTTGTGATAAGCTAAGAATCAAAGGTTTGGGGGTATGGAGGCTACTACAGTTTTTCATATATTAGCATATGGTAATATATACTCGTCTTCTGAGCACGTAGAGCCTTTCACTGGTTAGAGAGACACTGTTACAGAAATATTAACTCAGTAGTTACTGCTATCAAATAAAATACAGATAATGCTGTATACAGAATAAAAAACCTCTGACATACTCTAGTGAGATCTCACAAGAAGTGATGCAAGTTAGATAGTAATGGAAATAAGGTGGTATTCTAAACCCCCACTGTTAAGGATTTAATTGTTTTAAAACAAACTACAAAAGCAACGACTGCCTACCTCTCCAGCCCCCTCCTCTCCACTTACAGAATAAAAATTACTCGTAAGGGGAAGTAGGAGATGCCTACAAAATGGAAAAATGGAGTGAGTTAATATGAATTGGTAATAAATTATTTAGAAGGGTGTGGCCAGAGTATCAATTTGATCATGTCAGCATGGCTGCCAAAGAGTTGTGCTAATTCACACTTACTAGGGATCTGGAGGGCTTATTTTTGAACACTATGAGCCACATTTCCTTCTCCTCCATTTTTTTTTTTTTCACATAAAGAATGTTATTATGCAAGCTGTATTTACCTCCTATACTAAAAAATTAAAAAAAAACAAAAACAACTAAACCCCACAAAATTCATCTTATTTTTAAAACACAATTTTCTATTAGCAATTCCATATTAGTGTGATGCTACTGAGCTGGATGTTTGAATGCACTTTGTTTGTACCTCATATAGGGCTACTGACACCAAGATGTGGTTGGCCTGAACTATTCACAAGAAGACAATTTGGCAAAGCTCGGTCCAAGCTGTACAATAATGAAGGGTTCTCCTGACAATGAATTTCACTCTTTTCCTGTAGCAGGGTGTAGAAGAGTGGAGAAAAGGTATCCTATAGGACACTGTTTTGTGACCTGCTGCACAGCTGGTAACATATCAAGAACAGACCTGGGGCAGCATTCAGTGGCATGATCGTCTTATCTTTGCAAAGCATCCAGAGTTAGGGATGACTCCATAGTACTGAATGGAAAAATGGAGTGGGTTTCAGTCTGCCCTGTCTCACAGAGGGGTGTTTTTGCCATATGGCTTTTTTAGTCTCTCAGGAGATATCAAGTTTCTTTCTTCAGAAAGCAAACACCCACCAGCCTCCCCTCCTACTCTAACCTCAGCACCCTGCAGCTTGGAAAATGTTGATATCCTTGAGAAAACAGACATACACACAAGGTTAAAAACTCTCTTATCCAAGCACCAATTGCCAGTGGGTTTCCAAGTCAATCTTGGCATTAGGGGCTTGATGCTCAAAGCCAAGCCCTGACAGATGTCACGGCTGTAAAAGAGATCTCATCAGCAACACAGCAAATAGGACTGTACTGTACCTCAGAAACAGAGCACTTCAAATTTGCTGGACTCTTGACTAAAGTAGAACACCCAGGGTCAGAGAAAGCTCATGTTCACAATGCAGAGGCTTCCTTATTAAAGATCTGCTACCAGTATTATAGCTTTTCCCCTGGTAGTGAAGAGGTGGGTAGCACCACTCAGAAAGTAGAAGTAAAATCAGCCTAACTGAAAATAAGTGACATTTTCAGGCAAGCTTATAGCTTGAAGGCACAGAGGGTAAATATAGTAAGATGCATGGTGAACACGATAATCTTGGTCCATTTCTTCTGACAGGGGGCAACACTTGGAGGTTAGAAACTGTAAGAAAATTCCTAACCTGTAACAGGAAGACACTATGATATACTTTGTAGGCAACAGTCTTCCTTAACTCTCCTAGCTGAAGTTAAGACTAATTACAGTAACTCTGGGGCATTGAAGCCAACAAAGAGAGTGGGCCTTATAGCTCTAACAGTAAGACTGGAGAATAAAATCAATTACAGAAGAGTAGGGAAGCTAAAAGTCTACACAGTGAGAGAGAGAAAAAGATTCCTTTGGATGGACAAGAGCAAGTATGAGCAAGGAGTAAGGAAACTAGGCTTCCAATATATAGATCCTAAGTGGACTTTGTCTGAGAATGACAATGTTTTACATGCAAGTGTTCCTTAATTAAATATGAAAAAGGTTCACAAAGGTGCACTGGTTCTAATGAACTTGACCACATTTGTTACTGCATAAAAATTTTCCCCCATTTCTTAAAACATACTGGAAAGATACTAAACAGGCAAGTAGAACAACATGCTATATATGTACAATCTGAAGGATAATCAGAATACAGCCTTCATATCAAACTTTCTATGGTTCAGTGAAAAGCCATTGTGTCAAAGCAACAGGGGTTACTTGAGCCTCATTAACCAAGCACAAGCCATGAATATTTAATAGCTATTGCTCTTTCAAAACAGCAGTGTCTTTCTATTTGTTAAGTATGCAGGAATTAAAATAAAACACCTCCATGTAAATCAAGACAAACACAAAATGGTAGCAAGATAGAAACTTTCTGGTAAGTATTTTAATAGCAATACTAACAGCACATCAAATCACAGAAAACATTTATGAAAATATTTGCATATTTAATGAAAGAAATACCTTTCAGTTTAGAAACTGACGGCACTAGATAAAGTTCTCTCAAAAAATGACCTACCCAAACAAAAGCACTGAGGAAATCAAACCTAAAGTAAAACAAAACAGTGAAATGCTGTCCAACATCTGCAAAAATTTCTTTATTGTACTTTCAATCAATGTTGAATAAGCAGATCAAGGCCCTCTTTCCTTATTGTAGAGTACCTAGAAATTATCTTACTCTTTTTTCAAACATGCTTTACAGAAAGCCAACATTAGTGACTACATTTCTCATGTAAACTCATCCTTTTAAAAGCAGATACAAACCCTTAACTTATAGAAAGACAAAGCAGTTTTTCATCTCATTTAGTTACCAGTAAAGCTTTATGGAACCTTGCTAGATATCCTTCCTCAAAATGTGGTGGCAAACCTATAGCTGATGATCAAGGAGGATCAAACAGTTAAGACGATAATGTTTTGTAACATTTGTTGGTATTCACAGCCCAAAGCTGCAAAGAGCTCAGTTCCTCAGTCTATTTAAAAATGCATTTTTGTGGAGTCAGTAGAAACAAGAACTTTTGCACTCATGCTCAATCTCACAAGGGATAGGATGCAGCTATATGTTGACTATATATATATATATATGTAGCTATAATAAGGCAGGCCCCTTCAGGGATAAAGAGAAATTATGACTTTCTGAGGCTTGCTTTTTGTAGATTTTCTAAAGAGAGTGCCTTTTTTTCATTCCAACTGTATGCTCACAGGTTACATCATCTGATGAGGTCCCCTTCTCCCTCAAAACCTAAGGCAAAACCAAGTCATGCACAATAAGTAAGGACACAGACAAGTTAGAACAATGTAAGCCAAAGTATTTGCTCATTTTGTATAAATTGACTTAATTGGAAAAAGCACAATCTAAGAAATACTCTAATTCTGTATTTAACAGAAAACCCCAACTGTAAATTTCCACAAGGATATGCACTAGGCTACAGAAGCTTTTCGAGGTTACTCTGAAAGAATAATAAGAATTGCAGAGAATTTGGTGTAAAGCAACATAAGATTAAAAAAAAAACCAAAAAACCACTACCTCCTCAGAGTCTGTTATTTCTGCAGAGGAACAAAAGGATGAAGATTTGAAGTAAAGGGTCTCATGAGTTAGCATTGTAAGGAAAAAGACTTAAGCCACTTGTGTTCCTTTTTGTCTTTTTCCTTGTGGCAATAATTAGTCAAAGGAGCAAACAGTACAGTTTGAATAGCAAAGTCATCTCAGAAGTACACACAATGCCTTCCTTGGTTGGTGACAAAAAGAATACATTTCTATTGTAGTGGTAAACAGTGAAGCCTCTGTCATCAGTCAGCTTACGCAAGGGCCTCTTGCTGCCTGGAACATCCCCAAAAGGGAAGTCAGAGGGTTTTTGGTTTTCACTGCGTGCCATGGAAAAAACAGGATGTAAACCAGAGTTTTAGAAATAAAATGTCTGAAAATGTTTCTATTTAGCAGCAATGCCTGAGAGTGCAGAGCAATAAAATCCTCTCCTCTCAGTTTGTAACTGTACCTGTACATGGATTCAGGTAAACTATTAATGATACTTTATATCCTAGGGAGATTGTTGTATTTTAAGCAAATAAATTAAATTGCTCTTTCAGTGAAACCGAATAAATTAATTCCTTTCGCCTGTGACATCAGCTCTTTTTAGAAAATCTAACTAGAACTTAGGATACAAATAAGTATAGACAGTTGCATTTGTAAACCGAAACTTGTTCCTATAGATTTAATATAATGACAATATTATGAATGACTCCCCTGATTTAACCAAATGCCTTAGAAAATAGCCTGTAGCACTGCCTGGGGTTGTTGTGACCCAAGTTCAGGCCCTGTCAGATCAACACTCTCACCCAATTTGGTGTCATAATATGCATAAGTGCCTTCCCTGGGACACATTCTACGTTATAAAAGGAATCTGATTGTTGGGAATATATCCTAAATCCCTAAAGCTTTACATTTAAAGGGCACAAAAATTTTAATTGATAAGATATTATGCAATGCAAGTCAAGTGAGGTAAGGAATTTGAAAAGCCAGTACAAAATGCCATACATTAAATGCCATACATTAAGCTTCTGATTTCTTTGTTGATTTCTTATACGAGAATACTTTGGGCTGTGGACCTTTATCCTGTGATACATTGGGTTTGGGCATTTTTGCATTTGTGTTTTGGGGATCTTGACTGTGTGCTTGCTTTTTGGTGTTTGTTTGTTTAAAAGTAGTGGTGCATTGGATATTTAGAATCTGGAGTTGCCTTCTTTACACTAGAAAATAGAGAAAGGGTTAGGAATGCAAGTTTTTTTAAGGGAACACAGGATGATCTAGGCATTCTCGCTGTGGACTTTACACCCAGCAGTATCAATCCAAATGTTTTAGTCCCTGGACTGTTCTGTGCTAACCTCATAACACACATACTCTGTAAACTAAAAACACTGTCTGCTCTCTGCTGATAACCCCTCTGCAATGCCAACAGTAGAAGCTCAGAACAACAGTTTTCTCTAAAGGAAAACCAAAAAAACCTCTCACAGAGGTTGACTTCTGAAAAGGAGTTCATCCTGGTGCTCATGCTCAAACATCAGAGCTCAGAAGCAAAAGAAAGTACTATAGTGAGAAACCACAACCAGGCAAACCAGAATAAACCCCCAACAGCACACATAACAAAAAGGAAACAGGTGGTAAACCTGCAGCTCTTGAAATTACTACTGTTTTGGCTACAACAGCACAGGAGCCAATATGTCTGGTTTCCATTCTGTCCCATAATTCAACATCAAGGATTTCCCCCATATGCTCATTTTGGGACAGTTTTGACAATAATCTCCACCTGTAATGCAGCAAGAAAGGTGGCATTTCTGCAGCAGAGCGGTGCATTTCCTCAAGATCAGCCTACAATAATTTTTCCCCCTCTTACAGTATAAAAACACAGCACATTCTTTACCAGGTAAGCAAGGTCTCCATCCATCTGCATACACCTGGAGAATCTGGCCATAATTTTTTTCCCCTGTTAATCAGAGTGCTGGAGATTGTCTCATTAGAAAGAATTCAGAGAACCTGTTGATAGCCAGGTTTGCCACATAGCCAGCGCAGCAACCAAGAGCAGAACAGTGCAAGTGCCTGGCATTTTAAAAACAGCAATGAAGGAAACTTTCTAACAAGCTCCTAAAGCCCAGCCTGCCCGAGAGGACTGCTTGCAAGAAATAAGGAGGATTGCTGTGTTAAAAATGCTGTCTGTAGAGACAGTGATATGTTTTTAAGTAAACTAGCTAATGGAACTGGAAACAGACTCATTTTCCAATATAGATGGACAGCAAGACTCTAATTGCAGTACATTTTGAGACCTTGGATAGCATTCAGTCTAATCTGAACTTAACTGATTGTAAGGTTAAAAAAAGTCATTGACATGATAATAATACTGTGGAGGGAGCCAGAAGATGAAGAAATACACACTTTTTGAAGTGTATTTAAAAATACAGTAGATGGCTCACTTCCCAAATGCCTTTATTTTCCTGAGTGTCTGTACAGCATTGAATTAGTTATTTATAACTAGATATATTACTGCAATTTACAGATACAATATGAATATATTTCACTGCAACATGTGGTTCAAGCTACATAGTACTACAGTACTACTTCACCGAAGTGATGCAATGCAATCACTTCAGTGAAGCCAGTAAAAGTAGCTCGTGTCATGAATATTTTTCTTTCCCTTGCTGTAGCTCATAGAGAGTGCTATGAGGTCAAAATGATGACCCTGTGTAGCATGTTCTGCGACGGTTATTCCTTCCAGGGAATCAGGGAAAGAACAAAGACACAGGAATGTTGTTTTGGAGCTACTGAGTGATTAGATGAGAGCAACTCCGTGAAGTTACTTAGGTTCTTATGTGATGTGATCTCAGCGCTGTGAGACCCAGAGGCACGGTGCTAAATCACAAGTTTCTTACTGTGGAAGAAAGAAAAAGTGTTTCAGAGTGCTGCTGTGAAAAAGGCTACTAATGTGCCAGATTGGAAACAGCTGGCCCAGGTGTACACGGCACTGAACTGGGGCAGGGAAACCCTGCTGGACGCCGGCTAGGAGGCTCCTCTCTCCCAGAGCTCCACATATGAGCACCTGGGAGTCAGTAGCAGCCATACACATGCTGCTTTCTCGGACCTTCCTCAGGCTTTGTCAACCTGTCTAAATCTGAAGGGGTTACACACTTGGGAATAAAGGCCTTTTCTTAATTTCTTCTGAACACTACTCAGAGCGACCAACCATTGAGGACCGCTGCCTTGAACGCTGACAGCGTATGAGCACAGAACGAATTCTATTTCTGATTAGAAACATTATCCTACTTGTCATTCAGCGGGATGTGACGGGAAAGGGCCGGGTACGACGGCGGGAGCCCGTGAGGGGGCACAGCTGTGACGCGCGGTCCCGCATCCGTCCGCACCGCCCTGTGGCGGCGGGGGGGTGATTGCGCTCCCGCCTC
>VXAC01006441.1:0-32241 GCA_013399225.1 Rhipidura dahli | reverse complement strand
TGGTTGGGGCTGCATGGTGGGGTGTGCGGGCAGGGCCGCGGGGCTGCTGGCCGGGTCCTGCGGGGACGCCCTTCTGCAGTGCTGCCACCCCACCGGCTGGCACTCCCCGGCCCGCGGATGCTGCTGTTGCCGCACCTGCCCCGTTCCGCAGCGCGAGGCAGGGATGGAAACGGGTGGGGTGGGGGGATGCGAGGGGCCCGACTCCGTCCCGCAGGCCCGTGCACTGGCCAGGAGCGGGAGGTGATGGGGGACGACGACGACAATGCAGGGCCCTTCCCCTTCGGCATTCAGGAATAGCCAGTTCTAGAATAACCCGTTCCAGAATGATCGGAGCTGAGAAGACGGCGATTACATCATTAAAACAACGATATTTCATGCTTTGTAGTAATGCAGATCAGTTATTTTTGTAAACAGAGGCACAGTTACTCAACGAATCAGGTACGTACGGCATGAGGCCTAGGAAAAATAATGAAAGAACGGTGAAAAAGGTTGCTCTGGCTTAGACTAAAGCACTGATCTTTCAGAATTAGAAAAATGCATCTGAAATCCAAATATACTGGAAGTTCCAATAATTGCTACCTCTGATGATTTTTTTTTTCCTTTAAGCAGAGTATTGCTCAAGAAAACTGTCCTCAAAAGTGGAAAGAGCCCCTACTACAGTGATGAACGCTGACATGGATGGTATAAATTCTTAATGTTCTTGTTCTTCCTTGTTATTCTATTTAGTATAATTTCTAACTGTTAACAGAGGTTGCACTAAAACTCTCCTGATTTATTGCAGCTGTTGAGGCTGAGAATCAGGTGGAATTAGAAGAGAAAACACGGCTTATTAATCAAGTTTTGGAACTGCAGCACACACTTGAAGGTTAGCAGCTTGACACATCAGATTTTTTACAAGTACACAGTAATAAGTAAAAGAAGAGAGCCTGACTGCTCTGCCCTTAGTCACAGTGTCCAGAACTATGTTACTTAAACCAGTTGAAGGTACAGAACCAAGGTCTTAGAAATAGTTTTTTCTTCCTCTTTATGCAACATTACGTTTGCTCAACCTTGGTAATACACAGCAAGTAGAACGGGTGATACAGTTAATATGTCCAGGCTTATTAGAAGACACACACCTGAGGCTGCTCATCTCTGAACTCTTGTTTCCAAGTAAATTAGCTTGCAATATCTTAATTCAAAAATTCAAGAAAGTAATAAACTTACAGACTGGCAGTAAGTTTAACGAGTTGGTCAAAATACTGTACTACAAAACAATATAGGAAAAATGGCCTTTAGGTAAAACTTGAGTTGGAGAATGTTTTATAACAAAATACCCTAGAGTAATGTTTTATGCATTAAAGGTGTGACTAGTCTGATGTAGGCCCTTAGAACATACTCATTATTGTATGCAATACTGTCTAATATTTTTCTTATAATATCACCTTCGCAGATCTCTCAGCACGAGTAGATGCTGTTAAGGAAGAAAACTTGAAACTGAAATCAGAAAACCAAGTTCTTGGGCAGTATATAGAAAATCTGATGTCAGCATCTAGTGTATTCCAAACAACTGACACAAAAAGCAAAAGGAAGTAAGGGTTGAATCACAGATTGTCATTGTATTGCTGCTGTCTTTTTTTGTTTTAACTGGCATAGGCTACATAAGCTAAAATACTTTAGTTTGTGGCTTACTGTATTCTCAAAGATTATAAACTTTGGTAATACACAGAATTAAGAGCATTATCACGAACAGGAGACAGAAGTTTGTGTATTAATATTAAACAATGTGCAAATGTAGCGTAGATAATTACAAAATGTTCATATTTGTTTTAAAAATGAGCATATCTTATTAAAAAGCAGATTCAGTTTGTCAGGTTAAACAAAGGTCTGTTGGCACTCTGATGTCTTAGGGTAGAATTCTCAACTAGCCAAGTAATAGTTACAATACTGTGTTGAAACCCCATTTGATAAAAATATTCAGTTTAATTGCATCACTTTTTTCATTTGAGATGTGTTTACTGTGTAGTACTGTTCATAACTCTACAAAACAAAAACCTGTAAACCAGTTCAGCATTTCTGTGAAGTGGTAATAGTATGACATTGTTTGCAGGGCTTGCATACGGAAAAACACCTCAGATTTTTTGGGAAGGGGGAGGGTAAGAGAGTAGGAACAAGGGTAAGCAACTTAAATCAGGGAAGTACCAAACTGATGCAGTATGAGAGTGTTGTATGTACTGTGTGCACTTGAAACCATTGCCACTTTCCCATTTCCCAGAAGAATGATCAGGCACATCATCACAATGTATGATCTTCCTAAAGTTCTTCTGTTGTGTGATGAAAAGTTAAGTAAAGTCTTGAGTGATAAACTTTCCAGAAAGAGGTCAGCAATGCTTGTGAACAATCCGCAGTGAGGAACTGAGAACAAGTCTTTCCTTCCCACCTTTTACTTTCTTCCTGAAGTGCCAAACTTCTCTTTGCTTCAGGCCTCAGAGCAGCTGTTTTCCTGCCTCAGAGCCTAAGCTTGTGAAGTGCTTCTTGAGGCTCTGCATAGAAACATCTAAAGCAGAAGGATGCAGTGGAACAAAGGTAGATTTTGCCTCTCAGAACTGCTGCTCTGACCAGTGCCTGGTGTCAAGGTGCTGGTTTTTACTAGCTTGGCTGTTAGCGGTTTTGTAGGGGAGCTCAGCCCAGATTAGGGGTCTGAGCACTTCCCACAGAGGCAGGCTGTACTGCATAATCAGTATTAAAGGAGAGCAGAAGCTGAAATACAAACAAGTATGTAAATTTTAGCAGTACTTAATTGCATCTGTTTCATCTTGCCCTACAGCAGCACTGCAGACTTATTTATGGACATTAGTGAGGACTGAGTTCTCGCTTCAGTAACAAAGCCATTTTACTTGACCTTTCAAAAGGAAGCCACTAGTTCAAGGATCTCTCTCAAGCATGGTGTGAATGAGTAAGTGTAATAGAAGAATAAATCCCTCTCAAATCCCAATTTTCTTAGCAGCTAGGCACTACTGTCTCTCAAGTGTAAGTTGACATGTGAGGTTCCCCCCTCCCAAAGGTGAGGTTTCCCATTTCTCCCCATGTAAAATGGTTATACAATGCTCACTGGAGTCAAAAGACTCTAAACAAAGTCAAAAGACTGCAAACAAAGCACTAGTAGTATAGTCTTGAGGGCTATTTACAAGTCTGGGTCAAGAAACCCCGATCATGGTATAACTAATGATACCATTAGTGTCATGGGGTCCTTGTCAACATCTACAATTAATTTTTATCTTCTATGGACTACTTTCTCACATTACTGGAACTTTAAAATAATCCAAGAATTGCTGTCAGGCAGAGTAGATCACATCGCTAGTCCAGAATTTGAACATCAAAGGAAGATCACAGCAAGCACTTCTAAAGATTGCATTGCATTACAGCCATCGTAGCTTTAATGCCACATCATTGCCATCTCCATCTGCACTGTAGATCACCTGGTAACACAGCATGCGCTTGTTAGACTTCAGCAATTCCCAGGAAAAAGTAATCTTAAATACCATGGTTTTGTATTGTAGATTGGATAGTGGTATTTTATCCACCAGTGTGTATATAGCAGTTATTTCATCTCCATGCCATTTTACATCCCACTACTGTGGCCTTCATTTAAGTTATGAACATTTTAAAGATGTTGTATTTCTGACTTTACACCAAATAAAAACTTTTCATTTGTCTCAATTAGTTTGGTTTAACATTTGTAAATCCTAAAACTTCTCATAACTATGTGTAGCCAAACGGTGAAAAAGCAGTAGGGTTAGTGGTCATCTTAATGTTTTCTACATAGATGAACTGTCTGAAAAACTAGATGTAATTTGAGATTAAACCTGGGTTAATGAATCTAGCTTTAGCAAAGCTTCAGTTCCTGAGTCACTTTCTATTTTCAGCCATGAATCTTACATTTCTGTCTACTTTTCTGTTCTTGCTAAAGTAAAAAGGAAGAGGATCGGTAGACTGCATCCAGTGTTGTCAAAAAGCTAAAACTTGCATTTCTCCATGTGGGAGACTGTCAAGCCAAGTTAGAAATGTTACTTTTTCCTACACTGTTAGTGGGCTTTACATCAGAGAGAAACCAGAATTATTACTTCATTGTGCCTTCATGAATGTAGATGCCAACTGAAGAGTAGCTTCAGCTGTAACTAAATAAAAGGGCCTCAGTACTAATTGGCCTTCCCTGCATATAAAAAGTCTTCAGTCTGGGATCTGGCATCCTCATTAAGAGCTCTTTTACCAAGCTACAACGTAGCCAGTGGGAGTGCAGGCTGTAGAGGTCTTGCTACTCATGCAGTTCCAAAGATGACTGACAGTTTTAATAGCAAGACATGCTGGAACTGAAAATCATTATTTTGTTAATTTTAAAGCTCTTTCAAGCAGCCGTATATCAAGATCAAGTATTTTTCTGAAATACCTGTTCTGATAAAAATGGACAGTGCACAGGAAGTGTGGGTGAAATCTCACTGTCACATTGTATCAATTTTGGGGTTGCCTTTTTGTCTGGCTTTTTACCTCTACAGTCTTAAATCCCCAACATCTCTGGTATTTCTCCTCTAATTACCAGCATAAATCTCGGTTTGAGTAAGCTGATATGCAGAAGGGTACTATCTCTAGGTTCTAGGTGATCAAAGCTGATGGGGTGTCAGCCAATACTTTATGGTAACATTAAGTTCAAAACCCTAAGAGAAGATGAGCATCCCCCATGGGGTGACCAATCTCTGGAGTAACTAAATCACATCAAAGAAACTATAGTAACTAGAGTAACTGTATCATATCAGAGAAATAAAGAAACCTCCAAAACCCCTAAGCAAACAAACAAACCAGACCCCAAGAGTGACAGTCAGGCTCAGACATAATGAATTCACACAGTAAACTGAAATGCTCCCTGACAGCTCACAGTAACTATTACTACCAGGATACCACACTGGTAACAGCATCTATCTATTGCCGAGTAGTAATCCGGAGTCTTAATTTCTTACCATTTGCATGAAGACCCTAAATAAAGGGGTGGGAATGTGCAGTTAACTTCCAAAAAGACACCAAAAGCCCCAAATTAAACAAAACATAGAGACATTTCCATGTAATTCACACCAAGTTAAAGTCAAATAAAATTAACTTCTGAACACTTCAAAACAAGCACTTGAGGACATTGGCTTATTCATTAGGGTTAAGCATTTGTTTCTTAAAAGACTTCCATGGAATCTGCTGTGAAAATACTTTTTAAAGTGGATGATTTTTTTTTTGACAGGCACAAGAAAATCTGTTAACAGATTCCTTAAGAATTAATGTATTTCTACTTGTTTGTAATGTATGACTACTTTTGCTAGCATTTACACATTCTACTACTACTACTAGAGACAGCTGCCAAGCAGCAAGAGGTTTCTGGTGACTGAAGTTTTATTGTTTAATATACAGTTTAACAAAACAAAGTTTCTTTACAATATGCAGTTTATTTAAACTATATTATGAGAATGCCCAAGTTACTCACATTGTAAAAAACTTAAATCCATCAAAATTTCTTATCTATATTAATAAATTTCATATTAAGCAAGAATTAATAAATATTTTTAGGTGACAATATACACTTAGCAAGTATTCTATAAACAGGTTATGCCGCTCTGGTTTGGAACATGAGAACTATAAAAGTTTGAGAAAATCATCTGTATATCACTTCTGCAGATTTGATATCTGCATTCAAAAGTAAAACAAGTCGCATCAATTACCACTTGTATTCTATTTTGAAATGTATCTTGAAAATAAATTTTTGTAACCAATGCCTAAAGTGAACAGGTGACCACCCATGTAACAATGTCAACTAAAATAAATAATTTACAATAAAAATTGTTGCTAGCACAAAATCATCATACAAAAACAATTATTGCATTTAGCTCTGCACAGGAAAAAATAGCTTTTCTCATAGCAATGTGAACTGCTATAGATGCTACATGTATACTATCATCCTCTTTTAGCTGAAAACTGTAAAAAGCTAATTTTGTGCTAGAGCTACGGAAGTATTATAATGTATTCATCTAAAAAAATATTTAGAATAAGTTTATCTCCAACTAATACTGATTTCTAAGAAACTTCAAATCTTAAGAATCTTTACCTAAAAATCAGTTTGTCAACTTGTAATTTCCCATTTATTTTGAGTTTGAAATACGAGCTAACTCTTCACAGATAGTGTTTATCCTTAAAAAAAGGGAATTAAGGAAGTTTGGGATGGTTAAAGAGGTCAGAGAATTAAAACAGGAGGTTAAATAGCAATGAGACCCCTGCCTTTTCCCTTCAAATCTCAGGAATTTGCCAGGTCCAGTGAAGTGGCACACTGCCACTGTGTCTAGATCTGAAAACACCAGCTGTAAGTGACTCAGTCCTTTCGTACTCTTCTTTTGCGCACTGATTTCAGTGGACGATCTCCCATTCCTTCATCAGCTTCTTTCTTCTGGAAAAAAAATAAATTCAGCATTAACATCATAAACATATTTTAATTATTGGAACTGGCACACTACATTATTCCTCCTTCTGAACCCCCCAGTCATTTTAGCAGTAAATGCAGCACTTATGTGATAGGACATTTTTTTTTCCACACTACTAATCTAATGATTAACAAAATGGGTAGAAGACTTTTCATTTCTATATTCAGAAGGCAGAGAATAATATGTCTAAACTGATGTCAGAAATTTGTTTTTGCCCATGTCTTTGCTGGTTTAGAAATGGTGACTTTTAAATTAATTTAGCAACTTCCTTAAAATGCACCTTTTGCTAATTTTAATTTCCACTTCTGAAGTAGGACACATTTAAAACATTTTAACTGTTCCCTTTGGAGAGCAACAAATAGAGCAAACTGTCTTTAGATCAGATGTAGTGTTCCCAGTTTAAAAGCAATGGGCTTACAGAGGCACAGGAAAAGCCTTTCCAATGAGAAATCCATTCTCAGACCACGCATTGCTTTCCTGCATCACCTGATGGCAGGCGTCTCTTTTAGAGGGAACAACTCACAGAATGTGGCCCAGCCTGAGTGAGGACATGGGGTACATGATGTGTTCCAGCCAACTCACAACAGAAACACCTACATGCTGAGAACACTCAGAGAAAAGCAAGCCATGGCCTCACTGTGACACCATGTAACACCACAGACACATTCAGAGTTTGCTATTACTTTCACAAGGAGTCAAGTGAATCTTAGCAGGGTTCAGCAGATATTGTATTCCTGGGTAAATGTACAAGGAAAAGAAAACTTCATACAGGAACAAGAGAAAGTATAGAATAAGGGGTAATTAATGACGAATTTTAGTGCTGAAACGACGCAATCTCATGCAAGGTATAGTTTCCTAGAAGAGTTTCATGTGAAAAGGAGTTAACATTACATTAAACAACTCCCAAAACCTGACAAGTGACTCCTTTAGGAAGTGACAAGCACAGGATGACCAATGGGTGGATCTAAAGTGTTTCAGACACACCAGTTTCTAAATGAAAGAATAATGAGTAGTTGACAAACAAGAATAGCACAAATTCTGTTCTACAATGATACTTTATGAGAAACATTTTGTAGAATATCTGGATGACTGGATTAATCTGCACAAGAAAAATGAAACTGCAGATGCTGTGTTCAAAAACAGTACTGTCATTTTGCTTAAAACCTTATTTTGGAATAAAAAACCCCAATATGTAAGTGAAAAGCTTAAGAGTTTTTCTAGGTCTCAGGGAAAGGCTATTCAGTTGGAAGCACATGTTCTATCAATTAAGAAGCACAATGAAAATTGACCAATCTGCTGCAACATCCAAATTTTAAAGACTTGCAATTAATTTAATAATCTGTTAAAAACTATACTCCTGTAAAAACATTTCATGTTTAGGGAGCTGCCTGATCACTTCTATACTATACCTGTACTTACGCAGAGCATATTAGGTATCAAACTCAAAGGAAAATGTATTTCTACCTCAGGATTTCTTTTATGGCTCAACAGAAGAAGAACACTTGTTGTAGGTAACTGGGCTTATTTAGAAGTAAGATGTTAGACAATAATGAGGAGAAAGTAGGGAAAAATGCAAACTTACCTCATCTTCTGAATCGGATTTATTTGACCTATCACCTTCCTGACTTCCCTCTGCAACTTCATTTTCTTCTTCATCTGGAACTTCGTTTTCTTCTTCATCATCATAAATATCTTCACCACCTTCATCTTCTGCAGAAGTTAATTTTACTTCATAAACAGAACTATATTACAAATACACTATATCCAGATATATTAGTAAGGAAAATAACCCAATTTCAGTACTGGAATGAACTGCTTGTTTAGAATAACCCATAAAAACATCTCTGTGATACAGAGAGTAGAATTCTCATTAATTAGTACGAAGTAATAACTGTCAGATTTAATAACCAATTTTAACAGCTCCAACTTTGCCTCTTCTGATAATAGCCCATACTGTCTTCAGACTTGTTACTGACTTAAAGGACTTGATTTACTTTACTTTAAAACTAGTTATTGTATTGGACAGTTTTGAGAGCATAGTCCAAAACAGGACAACTCAGGCATTCCAACTCTGACTAAATTCTGACTTTGACGAGGAAGTACAATATTGCATTTATCAGTCATCCAGCATGGAAGACACCTACATCCTAAGGGTACACCCCTTTTCAACAGGGAATTTTTCTGGCATACTGTTTTGACTGAGGAATAAGCAGCTCTTTACTTCCCCCCCTTCTTGTGCATTTTTGCAATCCAGAAAGTAGTCAGAAAAGCACCGTACTCCCCTTAGCTCACTACAAGAATGTCCAGCTTGCACTACTACTGCACTACCAGGACCCTTTGCAATACTTTCTTTCAAGAGTAAACAAGAAATATTAAATCTGACAGAAAGGATATACATTAACATTTTAAAACTTAAATGTCTGCCAGTGACTTATTTAAAAACAGCAGTGAATTAGTGCTCAATTCTGTCCTTGACAGGTCCCACCTACATCTCATAAGCACCACTTAGGTGTGAAAAAAATAGGAAAAAACAAAAAGTAAATACCAAAAAGCTGTACCCACACCCTAATTCTTACTGTTGCATCTCAGTTAAATTGAAACAAAAGTATCCATACAAATTTAGAATGTAGTCCATATAACACGAGACTCTCCTGATTCTTGGTGACAAAAATCTAGAAATACCTAATTTATTAAAATTTTGAGACTTCTGTAGAATTATCAAGAACTCTGGCTGCAGTATAGCTAAAAATTGAGCCAAACAGAGCTTCACTAATTAGTATGAACTAAGAAGTTAGTTTTGCCATCTGTCAATATACCTGGTACATGTGTACAATATGTCTCTATTTCTATTATCAAAAGGAGATATATGACCAAATAATGAAGATCATGGTTTAAGAAAGATGTAGACAAAGATCTCTGTCCTAAAAATATGCTCTTAATAGAAGAGCTCGGCAGAAATTCACAAAGCCTTTGCTCACATTCTAATGAAGAGATTGGAAATGATAAATGATGCAAATCCAGCTCCTCCTGTAAGTATGAATTTCCATAGAGGGGAAAAAGCCCCAAACAAAAATACTTCAGCCATCAGAAGCTGTAAAACCCAGAAGTGGACAATTATACTACTTAAAATTATTATTTTAAATTTAATCAAATAGTAATTTAAGCATTATTTCCTATAAATAAATGTAGAACTTGATAAGGTTCAGACTGCGCCCCTGAAATTCCATTTTGTGGCAACATTCTTTTACTTCCTGCAATATCTTTCTAGAGATCAAGGAAAGGAAGGAGAGAAAGCAGACAAGTAGACAATGCCACAAAAATTAACATAGAACTAAATAAAACAGTAAATCCCATGGACAATACCCTTCAAGAAGTACTCTGCCAGCAACTCATTGTCACTGGTGTCAAAGAAATCAAGTGTTTCTAAAATTTGCTATTGTGCCACACTTTCTTTTTCTTTCTTTTTTAAATGGTCCCATGATACAATGCAGATCTCAAGTGATTCGGTATTCCACAGCTCAAACTCCCATTGCCTTCAATTCCAACAAAACAAAGGAGGAGATTATGACTATGAAAGAATTGTAAAAATCATAAGGAGAAAAAGGTACTAACAGAAAATATTTATGACTACAGACACCATAGGGAGAAATCTCAGAGGAAACTTGCATCTGCACCTGATGGAAGCTGGCATCCACCAGCTTCAAGTTCTACCATCAACAAGGAAGCAGAGGGAAAAAACCAGATAGGAGAGACCCGCTTGCGAGTCCTGGCCCAAATTGCTTCCCTTTCCCAGTACCTGAAACAGGAGCCTCCCTTCCCATCTTCTTTGTATCCATTATAAGCTCTCTTTTTGTCTCCTCCATTTCTCTTCTCTCTGTAGCAAAAAGAATCAGGAAAAGAAGGCAGAAGACAAGTTCTCTGATGCTTTCAGGTAAGAAGAGGCAAAAGAGCAATAGAAGAAAAGGGAAGATTTCAACCTGCAAGTGTAAAAGGTGGCAGGAAGCTAAGGGAAGCTAAGCAATTTTTCTTAAAGCAAGAAAGCATGAAGTCATATGACAGCAAAATGTAATCCTTCCCTCTGAAGCCTAGAATTTATTGGAAAACCCTGGAATAGTCATATAAAAGCTAGCTAGGTCAGTTGTACTCTGTCTTCTGTTTAGTAAATAAAATAAAAGTCTAAAATAGAACTTACCTTTGCAACACCATGAACAGCCATTCCAAGTACAATATAAGAAAGCTGTAAGAACTGAATAGTGTTCCTCTGCAATTTCCTGGACCTTATTTCTGACATTGAAACACACACTTTAATGTATTATTTATTAAGTGATGTGTTGTAATTAACTGACTGACTTAACAGAAGAATATTGGAATTGAGGAATGGCAGCCTTGCAACAGCAGCATATTAGGTACAAACTATCTATTATCTGCATCAACACTGGGTAGAATAAAACAGAATCTGTAATTCAGGAGCAAAGAACAGGTAGAGGAGAGTAAGATCAAAAGCAAAATGTAGGAAGATACAATGCTGAAATCATGTACCTACAATTTAAGCTAAAGTAAAGAATGTATGTAGCATAACCAGAATAATTAAGTGCCTTGGTGAGGCTCTCCAATAGCAAGGTGGACAGATGTAGTTTGGTGTGGCAAGCCCTGTGCCAAAAATGTACTCAATTCTGTCAGTACTGGCACAATGCTGATGCTGAGTAAACTTTTAAGTCATACAGACAGAAGCCATCAACACTCATGGAACATGATGCGAAGACAGACAAAACACACCAAGTTTTAGTCACTAACATAAAGTGATGTCAGTACAAGACAAAAAACCCAACAAAACGTGAATGTCTGCTATGTCTCTAATTATCCATGCCACTCCCTTGTCACTTTCTTTGTTCTCACCAAGGAAGAGTAAAATAAGAGGCAGAATGTTGCATGAACTTCCTCATGAAAGTCAAGATAATGCATTGTAAGTTAGATGCTTTGGTTTTTTTTCATTATAGAGACACAGGAAAATGCTAACAAGAAAATAACTACTCAAAGCTGCAGCTGAGTAGTACTCAGTACTTTTTGATACAGTAACACGGGATGATTTTATCCTTGGATGCTGAAGTACAGCTCAACCTACTGAGTCATTAATTTCTCCCCTGGGCAGTAGGACACACCTCTGCAGGCATGCAACAGGTTGCTAAAAAGCAACATAAAGGAAGCTGCAGATTTCAGTATTTCAAGACTACTCTATTTTCAGGCTTTAACAAGAATAACTGAAATCAGTGACCAACAGAATAGTATAACCCTCCCAGAGAGGCATAAGCAGATTTATATTAGAAACTTAAAGCTATTCCAGACACATTTTAAAGACAATTAAGTGACTTTAACTGCTTCAGGTACTAATATCTGAAAAAGTAAAATGCGTTCAATATAGGAAATATTTAGAAGGGAGAAAATAAGTATCACTGTCTACAAACATAAAAAATAGTGTTGGAAGCATGCTTATTTCTTGAAAGTGAAGAAATACTGAGTAGAGCCTTACTTTCTGCTTATATTCATCAGAGCTATTAGCCATGGCATGCCACTCACTGGAAGTTATCAAAGGGGAAAAAACGCTCGGAGCAAAGCACATTTCACATAGTCTAAGATAACATGTGGTAATTATTGGCAATGCAATCCATGAACTAGTTCTGTTCTTGTCTTTAACCAAACTGCAAGCTGACACACTCATCTTACCATCTTCACCAGTATCTTCATTTTCTTTTTCGTCTTCTAGTTCATCTTCAAACTCCTCTGTCTCTTCTTTTAGTTCTCCCTTTGTAGTTTGCTTAGATACATCAGTTTTTTTGAAGTCAATATATTCATCTGATTTCTACAACAAATTAAAAATCTATTTATATTTAAACTCCAATTAAGAATTAGACAGGCAGTGTAAGCTAAGTAATACCAATGGCACATTAAAAGTACATACTGTTGCACAGATGCTCAAGAGTTTCCAAATAAAGTGTTAAGGATAAAACCAAATAAAAATATAGTCAATTTCACTAACCTTTCCTGGCCAGCAGAACAACACACTTAGACCAATAGGGAGAGCTAAAGTCAAGATGTAAAGAACCCAGAGCCATGGATGTTCTTCTGCAGCAGTCACCAATTGACTAAACATACCAGGCTGTATTAAAAAAAAAAAAAATAAAAGAATTGCATTTACATCCCTCTCAACACTTAAATAAGTTTACGAAGTGTACTGTATACCTTTATATTGTCCAAAACCCTTTTTTGCCGTTGCATTTTAATGACTAAAATAATGTTGCATTTCAGTACTAGTAAAGCAGCAACTCTTCAAATTTCAAATAAATGGCAGGTGTTGAGTAAGAAGGAACACGTGTAGAACACCAAACATACAACACTGACCACAACTCAACTTTGTAAAGTCACATTTGGAGTCTTGGCAACCTCACACTTTACACCCTTCCCAGCTACTCTATTTTACCTGCACACTGTGCCAACTCAGCTGAAAGCTCCCAAAGCATCAAGAACATGAGGGCAGCAGTTCCTGAGAAGCAATACTGGCTCTACCTGTACTACCACCTTCTCTCCTTTGACAGCCAATTATTCAGGGAGTAAACTGTCCTCCCAACACAGCTCTGACTTATACAGTAGAGACACTTAGGAAAGTGCCTGGTGCATCTCTGGAAGAGAGACATCAGCAACTAAGGAAGTTTGAGAGGCACAGTGGAACAAGGGAATTGTGGAACCAATTTTTTTTGCCACTGTGTGTACAGGTACATATACAGGTTCAGACAAACCCAAACATTTTGGAAAGGGGCAAGGTTGTGGGAGGAATAGCTTTCCTGCTTGCATGGGTAGATATGCTGTTGCTACTTGCTGACTCTGTGAAACAGAAGCTGTAAAGAATTGGCCACATTTGCCACCAACCCATTATTTCTTCCCCACAACTGCAGCCTGCTGTTGGCATTTAATCAAAGAGAAGACTGTTAGACAGAAACAGGAGCGCAGGCAGCCACTAGAGGGGCTCATGATCCCGTGTAGCAGGGCAGATCCATCCCTCAGGAGAGAGGAAAGCTGTCAAAGTGCAGTACACGAACAAAATGTGGATGCACACATACATACAAACAGAAGAACAGATGAAGCTCTAAAACATACACACAATATTTTCAGAGCTGCATAAGACACATATAAGCAGCCAAAGGCCTAAAATTATTAAACAGAAACAAACACTAGACTATCCATTCCTCATGGGAGGTAAGCATCTAAAGAATATCTATGATGGATATTGCCGTAAGGGAAAATAGAAGGTGAGGGGCAGGAGGGGAAGTTTTTGAGTGTAAGTAACTCAGTCTTCATTCTTTCACTTGCTGTCAGGTACTGAATTTGTAATATCAATATGAACAGCAGAAGGCTTCACAGGAAGTCAATTTCTTACTAGGTGTTTATGTAAATGCAGTACCCTTTTCCCAGATCAATATTCTGTTGAGGTTAAAGGTAAAAAGTCAAACTACAAGACAGAAAACCTATCAGAGTTATTCAGCAAAATTACTAATTGCAGACAAATGAATATTCTGTCAGCATTGACAGAAAATTCTTCCAACACCACAGCTTCCTCACTACTTTCTACTATTAAGAACATAGTAAAGTTTGTACCTCATTAGCACTTGCTACTAATTTCTTCAAGCCCCAGCTATCTGCTGCCCAGCGATCTGCTACTTCTTTTTCTGAACATATGATGAAGTTATCAAAGTAAATATCAGATGTCATAGACCAGAGTTCTAAACCAATAGCACTGATAGTGGTCATCTTGAATGGGTGAAGATCTTCAAAATAGTCTGGGTTTGGTATTTTCCGAGGGCTCCAGATTCCCTGATAATGGAAACAAATGTAATCACATTACCTATAGCTCACCAAAAGAACAACTTGTGAAAGAGATTTCAAAATAATAAGAACTTTTATTTAAAAAGACAAGCAGCAGTTTAACCTACCGAAAACAGAACTGGAAATAGCCTATAGGATTTTGGCAGATGGGTCTCACTTTTATGGCTTAGGGCAGACTCTTAAGTGATTTTTCTTTTTTATTGTAGAGGTTACAGTAATAATTGACTCTTACCAGAAGTGCTAGAGAAAATTTTAGGGAAGGAAAATTCAGACTTATGATACCTGTGCAAATTAAAGCCAAATTTTGTTTGCAAACCTGTTTGGGATCTTACCCTCAGAGACATCAGATTCAAGTACTCCCCAGCCATAACTAATAAAAAGTAACTCTCTTTAATATCTAGCTGATTACTTCTTGTTTTTGGAGGGGATGAAGGAAGGAATTTAATTATCCAAAATTGATGCTTCCTCTAAAACTGAACTACTAAGGCAATCTGCTGACTGAAAGGCTTCATTTTTTAATATAAAAAAATATTAATTCAGAATACTCACATTTAAAACAAAACCCCAATGTAATTCAGAATACAATTCTGAAAACCATATTAAATAAATGGTACCAATGCAATTTGTACAAAAGGCAACTTTAAACAGATAAATTGTTTTAATACAGGAGGCATTATGGTTTCCCAATATACTTAAAGGAAAAAAAAAGCATAAGCAAAAAAATCTCAAATTAGTAAGGATATTCAAACTCACTCTAAAATACAAATACACTGTAAAAAAACCTAAATATATATATATGACTGTGACTTGCTTGCTCTGCTGAACTCTGCATCTTTTAGCAATGACCAACAATTTGGCTATTACCTGATAGTTAGGATTATCTATCATAGGTGCTCTCCATTTTCCTTTATATTTTGGGTTATTTTTCATGGGACGCACCCACTCTCCACAACCAGGTGCAGTCTCACACTTTGGATTAGGGATCTGAGGGGCTTCCCACTCTCCATCCATTTCTTCATCCCTAGAGAGAAAAAAAATTACAGAGAATTGATTTAAGGTCAGTCAGGTGTCAAACACCGTCAGTCTGAAGTTAGGGTCCATGTATATTGTTGTAACAACCTCAGAACTCTGGCCAGCTAACAGAACTTTACCCACCAGTATAAACCCTTTTTTTAATGCGTGCTACACCTTTTTATTTAAAGGTCTTATGTGCATAACTACCACAGCATGACTGACTTCAGTTACATTCCTGTCTCTGCAGACAGCTTGAAACACTTCTACTCAGGATCCTTAGAGATCCCTTTGAGACTTACATTATGATTTCAAGTTATGAAATGGGTCCTTCATATTCTGGTTTTGCTTATTTATCTTCAGAAAACAAAAGACAAGAACAAATTCATGTTTTTATAGAAGCAGTCCCCCACACCAACAAATATTTGGCCATACCTTACACATTCCAACTTACTACCTCAAAAGACAATGAGATTTGGACTGGCTTCCACAACTAATAATCTGCCACAGAACAGTCTTATCTACAAGACACATTAACAACCTGCACTTACCAGTCCTTTGGTTTTCTTGCGTTAGGGTCTGGAACATACTGTGGCTCATCATCAAGCCACCCCTCAGGCTTAACAGCATCAGGATCTTCTATTTTGGCAGGTTCATCTTCATCCCTTAAATTAAAGACTTATGTTAGAAAATACAGCAGCCTGACCTTGGACCAATGTTCTGTTCAGACTACAAGTGGCATGAAACAGATGATTTTCAAAGATACAACAGAATTAGACTCACTGTTCATGAGCACTAGACATATAATTATCTGCTTATAAATATCTGGATTGTATTTACATTGCTATTTAAACCAGATATTGCTGGTATCAAGTGGCAGGTGTCAGTCAGGTCTTCCCACTGAGTTTTTCCCTCCTCTTCCTGAGTTGCCATAAGAACAGTAGCTCACATAGAAGTAGAAATTCATTGTAAGTTAAGGCTGTGTGGTAGAAAAGAACTTCTTATTCAGGTGTAGCAATCTTAGTTACTAATGGAAACCATGCAGAGTACAAAAACCAGCAAATAAAAATTTTATTTGTCTCCTTAGAACATGACCAGATCCTTATACCCACCTCAATTATGTTTTCAAACTTCAGTGCTTTTAGTGAAATGCATTCCAATTGTCATTAGCAAACCCCAAAATAAAACCAATCAAATCTTTCAAATAAATAATATGTATGTAAAAGAAATTTAAAAAAAAAAAATGTTCTCCTTACCAGTCATCTGGTTTGACAGCATTTGGATCAGGTATTTTTGGTCTCTCATCCCAATCATCAGGCTTCTTATCTGTAGGATCCTCTATTTCTTTGGAAGGATTTACTGGAGGAATCATATTCTCAAGAAGACTTCCTTTACTGACAACTGTTTGGTCGATTAATATTTCAAATGTGTCATCTGGTTTTAGCACTAAATTGAAGAAATTTATATTAAAGAAATAAGGGAGCCATTTTATTTTACCAATATATTTAACCCAAACTATAGAATAAGCACAGACTTAGTCAAATAATAGCAAACAGGATCCTCACTAGCAGAGGAGACACACTCCTCACTCAAGCACTGGATCTGGACACAAATAATTGCCCTTGAGGGGATGTATGACCTGAATCAGGCCCCAAAAACTTGAAGAAACTTCAATTGCTGAAACACATCCAAACACATTCTACAAGATTTTTCAAAAACCTAGCAACTTGGCCAAAGTTCTGTGGTTTTACTTTAAAAGCACAAACAGAGAAGAAAATAATCTCTGCCTCAAAAGCCATCTCTGCTACTAAATTACAATCTCACACTCGAAAGCATGAAAACACAAGAACTGTGCCAGTAACACAGTAGAAGGATCAAAGCAGCATTTTCTCCCAGAGTCAAACCTCTAACAATCATTTCCCTCAAATGCCACATTGCAAATGCTTAAACATTTGAAGAGAATTTCCTGTATGTTAGCAAGTATGAGTAACTGAGAAGCCAAGGTCACAGAACTGAGCAGTGTCAGACTGAGTATCCAGATGTATCCAGGTCCATTTCTAATAAGCACTTATAAATGTGCTCACTGGTTAAACAATAGATTCAACTATCCATTCAGCATAATGAAAATTAGTAAGTGAAAGTAATTACTATTCCACTTTTATGACAGTTTTCTAAAGACAGGTTAAGAAAACCACAGTAACAGTCCTGTAACAGTTTGATAATATCTAATGATGGCCTTCAAGCCTGAAAGTTTTCAACAGTATTAAACTATCCATAAATGCAAAAATGAAATCCCCCCATCACCTTTAGATAAAACACAAAGAACTTATTTTTAAACTCCTGTTATGAGTCACATAATGCACTAGAATCACATAGCTCTATGGAGTCCATTTGAACAATTATAACAGAATAAATGCAATCCAAGTTTAATTGATTCGTAATTGCTAACAAACAACCCAAATACAGGAACGCATGCATTCATTTATTGTGAGATTCCTTTTATCTAAAAGTGAAAGTTTGCTGTGGCATATTACAGCAATCTATTTTAGAAACCACTAAGTTTTCCCACGGCACAGCACTTCAACATGCCTTCTGTTTTTTTCAGTGGAAGTTCATAAGTACAGTCAGTTTGGCTGGATTTGCAGCATGCCACAGATCAGTCCATTTTTCTCTGATTGCTATTCTTCCTCAGAAGTTAGAAAAAGGGGGTAAAAATTAACTTTCCTTTCTCTACAGTTCACTGGTACAAGAAGAGTTGTCACATGAATTAAAACCAGCCCATATTCATTCACTTCAGTCTGTGTGGACCTATCAGTTCATGCACATTGCTTCACGTGTGCATGCTTTTTCTCACATGTTTAGGTGAGAACTCTAAACGTGTGGAAAAGAGTGGAGTGTGGCATGCTACAGATTTAACTGAATTCCGCTGAACTCTGACACCTTCCTAGAATATTGGGCAGTCGTACATTTTAATATATTTCCCAGTAAAAATATTTAATAATTATTACTGAAGGCATTTATTAATAAAGGCTAGTTGGGGCTGATATGTTTTATCCTATAATTGAATACTAAACAGTAGTATCTGAAATATACTGCACCTAATGTCCAGTCATTAAACCATTTAACCCAAATCACTAAGCAACCACCACGCAGAATTAACAGGCTATTACAAACAAGCAGACTCAATTACAAAACTTCAGCAGACAAAACCACATTTTTAATCTCTCCTCTTCAATTTAAACTTGTAAGAATTAAACGATACCAAGAGTATATAGATGTGTCTTCTTGTCCAAATAGAATTTTTTTAGGTCTACATCAGGACGTTCAGCATGTTTTTCATCATATTCTCCAGTTTTAGGATTCTTATGTCTGAAGATAAAGTGTAGTTTGTAATCTTCTCCACATTTATCTGGTCCAAACATAATAGTGTAAGGTGTTTTGTCAAAAAAGTATTCCTGTAGAAGCAAGAAAGCTGAGCATGTGTTATACTGGACATTTTATAAGTCATTTTTGGTATTTCTTTTCCTTGGCATAGAGCACAGTTACCTATTTCTAAAAGGTAAATCATTAAAGGATTAACCCACAGGAGTTGCTGGGTGCTCTCTGTTCTCAGGGAATGAACTATCTCTCAGTCTCTTCAAGGAAAATGAATATATATATATACACACATATATTTAGATTTTGTCCTTATGTTTAAGTAGGAATGCCTGTCACAAATCAAAACACCCAAGCATCTCTATCCCTCTACAAACATTACATTAAAAGATGGAAGGGGACTAGTTACTGTTCTTCATAAAAATTTTATTTTCCAGTAAGGAAAAACCCCAAGATACTAATATCCAGTATTTTATCAGTACCATTTTCTCTCCACATTAAGTAACAGCAACAAACAACCCTGAAAATATCAGATATAGTTATTCTACTTCAGAGTATGTTGCATTACTAAGTTATGTCATGTTATCTTTTCAACTATTTATGCATTCTGTATTTGGAATACACACTAATACACACGTGCTGTTCAGTAAAAAAATTGTTTCACAAGTTAGGAGTTAAGATCCTATAGCTTCTATTAATACAGCAAGTCATACTAAACATACATAAAAGTCCTCTGTCCTGGATATCAGGCACCACCCATGGAGAACCAAGTTGCTCCTCAAATTAACAACTGGTAGCAAATATTAAGCAAGAGGACATACCAGATTCAAGTCATTGCTGCTGGAGAGAAGTTTAATATATGCACCACCACAATCAATGCCTTTTTGAAAATTCACTTCATATCTGGGCAAAGAAAAAGTGAAAAAAACATTCCAAGTATCAGAAAAATACAAATTAACTCTAGTCTGCAGTTCTAATTACGAATATATTAAGACTGTATTAGCAACTACTGTCAAAACACTTCTACATAATCAAAATGTTTTAATTAATAAACATCAAGTAAAAAAATTGAAGGATTACTTACTGAACAATCAAAGGTTTATCATCAAAAACAAATGCTTTTGTAAGCATTGCTGATATTGCATGATACTTTGCCACTGATTTTAACACTAATCCTTTGTCTCCAGGCACAGCGTTTTCTTTCAGCTCTTCTACTTCCCATCTTCCTAAAACACATACACACAAAGTCTTTGAAAAAATGTAGTCCGAAGTAAAGAAATCACAGCCTTGTTGAAAGCAGAGTTAACAACAAAGAAATGTTAGTTGCCACAGTCGGGAAGAAATGTTGGCATCTGATGTCAGTGATGTTATTCCTTATTGTTCTCAAATTTATAAACATCCGTAAATAAACTTTAACACTGTAGATCTGTATCTTTAGGTTGTGATATCCAACAGTGGCTAGAGGAATGTAAAATATTTCTCCAGATTTTAGATTTACTCCTGCCATCATCACATAAAAAACATTAGTCACAAAGCATTGTGTAAAGCTAAAGACCTGCATCATTACTTTCTGCTTACATAGAATTAGAATCTCTTGAGTTAAATCAAATCACAAGGTAGATAAAGTTCCCTCCTCCTCCTCAAAGTCTTTCCAAGAATTATCAGATTTGGTCCAAAACAAGCCTACAGCTTCAAAAATAGAAGATTTTATATTTATATATTTTCCAAGTTTGGGAGAAATACAGTTGAATACATATATGCCCAATATCCAAATAACAGTATTTTTCTAAAAGGCCAATTACATTTTCTCAGAGATTAACAGGACAAGATTCACTGTTTTTTTTTCCAGGAAAGAATATAGCACAAAACAATCCCTACTTTTACAATCCACTGTAATCTTGAAGAATGCCTGTGTCAATGTAAAAAGGAAGAAAACATCAGGTGTGGGAACTGACAGTTGGTCTGAAAGTCTCACAGATTTTGACTTGGACACAATCACTGTGTACTCTTGAGAATTCGGTTTGTACCTGTGAGAATTGTAACATCAACAGAAACACCAAGCATAGACAAAGAGGGAGGATGGACACCTGCAGAAGGGAGGAAACTCGGCTGATATGTACAAAAATGTGTGCTAGTTATAGGAAACCAATAATATTGTATTGTAGTTAGTTAGGCAATAGTAAATGAACGTGTAACGCAAATGCTAAGAAACTGTATAAAAGAGGCTATGTAGTATTAAAGAAGGCTTTTGCCCAGAGCAGTTGGTGCGTGCATGTATGTGTCGTGACCATGTCAACAGCAACAATCCAGAGTTCCTCAGCATGTATTTTAGAGAAGATTCATAAATTGTAAAATGCAAATAAAACAGTGATTTACTTTTATTCAACTGAAGTGTGATTAGTCAAAGTTGTCAAGGAAGGGCAGATATGTAAGTCAATAACAAATTCCTAATTTCTTCTAGCCTAATAAGCAGAAAGGAGAAAAATTCAATCCTCTTCAACAGTGTTCCTTCTTGGAAACTAAGACCAAAAAAAAATGCAAGGCAAAACAAGAAGACTGAAAAAAAAGAATTGGAAAGTAGTTCAAAAATGTGTCTTTATCACAGACTGTTTTAAATGCTGAATTTTCTGACTTCAAGCAAATATGACTGTTCTGACATTAAAGATAATTTTTAATCTAATATGAAGCCAAGTAATCAGAGAGACTTCATTTCTCATAAGCATCTCAATATCTCTGGTTCCGGTAACCACTAAATTTAGAATCATCAGTTCTACTCTGTTCTGCACACCAAAGTTCTGCAAGTTACACTTGCTTACCACTTTCTGTTAACATTAATTGATTTCATTTGACATAAGAACAGTAGCAAGTACTTCTCTGTTGCAGTAGAAACTTCTTCTGTTCTCCCCACTCCCTCTTGAATGAAATAAATTCAGGTCGCAAAATTATTGCCACAGATCACGCATAGCCAAACAGTTTAAAATTACATTTAAGCAGCCAATTCTAGACTAGGAAATCACAAGTGCAAACTGTAATGATTCAACCATCAGAACAACTTTTTCATTATTGCTTTCCAAATTTGCTTTAGGCTACTCTAAGACTAAACTGTACAAGAACCACTGAAGAACCCTACATTCAAGCACAGGCAATCTGAAAAAGTATTTTTAAAAAAACATCATGCAGTTTAAACTTTCTTGTTTCAGAGGCTGTATCAAGAGATCAATCCATGAATCAGTAGGACAGATGGAGAAAGATGGAACATGGTGCTTTAGAAACCTCTTAAACAACTGAAATCAAATTGCAAATCTCTCTGACATGACTTCAGAGAAGACAGTTCTAAAAAAACAATATTCATAAACAAACAGTATTAAAAACTCAGATGCCAGAGGGTATTCTGGTATCATCCACGGTAATACACTGTTGGAATGACCAAAAAAAGTTATCTTCACACTAAGTAACCCAGTGAGCAACATTTTACATCTCATTTTCAGGATAACAGTCATTATACAAACTAACATTTTTGACCTATGCCATCTAGATATTCAAAGATAAGTTCTGGTTATTTCTCAAAGACAGAGTAGTTATTTCTCAAAAAGCAACAGAACATCACAAACTATATAGTGGAGGTGAACTTTAAAACTGCTTACCATCATATTTAGCAACATTATCATCCATGTCTTCTTTCAATGTTACAGACAACACCCACCTAAAACAAAAATTGTACTGGTCATTAAACTACCTATGCAAAGCTGTATTATTTAACAAAGGGAAAGCAGCTTTTGCTTCTAGGCTGTGAACCTGTAATACTGATTGTGAGTTAGCATCATGGAACTGTATGTAGTTCAGAGGACATGCAAAGAAAAATTAAAGGAGAATAGTCTAATACAGCATGTCAAAATATTTCATAAAAATGTACATGAATATACAATTATAAGTCTAAAGTAATTAAATTCCTGAATTATTTAATTCTGAATAAACTTCAGTTTTAAATAAAAGTTGAGTTTGGCAGAATGTAATATACATATAATGTAAAAAATGCACAGAAAATAGCAAGTTTCAAGTATAATACCTTCAATATGATAAGAAAAGAAAAAGAAATCAGCCAAAGGAATCTTAACTTTTTCTGATAGTAACAGTACACATGCATAGCAGAGGACAAAAGAGAACTGCAAGTGTCCAAATGACAAACGCAAGATTCCGAGTATACTGCACACAGGAGATCCAACAGGGCCAAACCCAGTCCAGATCTCTTTGATTCTATGAGCAAGGCAAACTCAGCCATCTTATTAAGGTTACCAAAAGATATGCACAGTCTCCACACAAACTGGTCATTTGGAGAGGGAAAAAAGGAAAAGGCAGTCCATCCTTATCTGGACATACACTGGTTCTATCTGGAGTCATGCACAGGAATATCTTAAGCCAACAGCACTGCTGAACTCTTCGTTGTATCAATTACAAGAATACATTCTAATCGTTCATTCTGGAAAGAACTGTTTTCATTCATTCTGAACTATCCTCTGCATGGAGTGTTTCAGGGATGAATACTTTATCTTTTCTGCTTGAATTGTGGTCACATTTGTCCACTGTTAACAGAGATGCTGGGAAAGCTTCAGAGTATAAACAGTAAACTAGATCTTTAGCCTAACAGGAGAGAGATCAGTGAGGAAATAAAACATCTCTACAAGTTATGTGAAAGGTTTTCAAGGTCCATTCTCAAAAAAGCTACTCTATTCTTACATAGTCAATTTATTTGTACTCTTTCCCACACTTTAGAGAAGAAAGGCAGCATGCTGCTTACCTTCTCATAAACCTTTCTTCCATAGTCCTTAGTCTTATGTAAATTACATATAGCTAGACCAAAAAATCCCAAGCATTGTAGCTAAAACTTTGAACATTAGGTTTAGTAGGAAGACAAACTAATCTTTGAACAGATCTCAAAAAGCTAAAAATTTGGATTAATGGTATTATTCAAGTACCCCTGTTAAATCTTTGCATTTGTTAATCAAGGTTTTCAGTTTGGTTGGTTTGGTTGGGTTTTTTAACAACCATTATCACCTCTTCTAGTTAATCATTTTCCCTGTCATCACAGGTGCTGCTTTTGCACTTAACATTTAGAACTGACACATACCTAAGATCACATGTAAAGAAAGAGCTTGCTACTGAAATGTAAGGGCAGTTCACCTCTCAGGTACTTAAACCCAACTGGCTAAATCTTTATATTATTTTTGTTAATATCCAAAAACCCTGAGTTTATTAAAAGCTTCCTTAAAACACACACAAAAAAGTAACATCTGCAATGTCAAGTGTCCAGCTTAACATTATGATGTATTTATAGACTTCTCAATTCTAACCCTTGTAAAAATTAATTTTTATAAAGATATTAGCAGAAAAATTAGTACAAAAAAAGTCCTGCCACTCTAAGTTAAACTGCTCTAAGTAGAAGTTTATCATTTTAAGGCATAAGCTTACCCAGACAATCCTTCATCAAAGGTTTCTGTAAAATACACTTCCCCAGTTGGCTTTGGAGTCTGGTACACAACCTAAGAGATATGTATAGATACATGTCCAAACATAAATTACATTTTTTTCATTTGAAATACACTCTCATTCCTGCAGAATTAATCCACCCAGGCAGACCAACAGATTTTGTTCATTAGAAATACCTACCAGCATAAAACCCCTTCCCCCCTACCCATATATCAACTGTTTGGGTACATCCTTCCAACAGTGAGCAACTTCACTTCTCTGAATTTTAAAAGTTGCTTCGTCTGTTCAAAGCTCATAACTAAGCTTTGTTACATCTTATGTGAAACAAAACCCCCAAAAAATTTCTGAACTTGCACCAAATCTGCTTCCTCCCTGTTTCTTTCTATATATGTTTTCCATTCTTCTGTTTTCCCATCTATTTTGAAGAACAGCATACAGATTTTCAGGCAATAGAGACAGTGTCAAAAGGCAGTTGTGACAGATGAAGTCAAGAAACTGGTCTAAAGTCAAAGTCTCAGTGAGACCAAGATGCTTTTTCTCTAGAAGTAGCATGTAGTAAAACTTTTTTCATGACTATAGACCACAGGCAGGAGATTTTACACTTGGGCATAAGAGATTCATTCATTAAGTTGGTCCTGTATGCCATATGTAGCTACTGAAAAACTCAGACTGCTGTACTTGACACACAGTCAGTTGTCAAATGCAGATTAACTTATGCTAGTCTTGATTATGCATCTCATATCTAACCAGCCTGAACTAAAGACTTCTGCAATCTTACCTCTATAGAAGATTTCTCTCTATCAACATCAGCTTCTTGGGACTGCTTGTCAAAATTCTCCACTTCAACATCTGCATCCAGATTTTCTTCACTTTCTATTCCTGCAGCCACTGAGCTAATTATCAGGACACCCAAGCACATCCAGTCCCACTGGAAGTGCATCTTGGTTATCTGAAGAACTGAAAGTTTTATGTTTTAAGTATCATTTCGAGAATATTATCAATACTATTTCAATTTTACCCCAGACTTTACCTAAAAGAGGAAAAAAAACCACTAAAATAATGAGAAATAACTAACAGAAAGTGTTGTCACTATAATATTATCTTAATTTGCCTTTTTATTTTTTTTATTTTTGAACCCTGACTCAGACTCTCTTTTCCCTCCTGTTTTTCCTATGGAAGTACCTGTAGCCTGTTCCTTTACCTTGCCAAATCTAGCAAGGAACTGTCGCGATGCGCAGAAAAAAACCACAACGCTCCAAGGTGAAAAAGACGGAAACTCCATGTCTTTATTGATTTTCAGAAGAGTTTTTATAAGATAGATTGCAAATGTGCTATATGTCACATAGCTATTGGCTCTATGTGCTAGTCACCTCCCAGGAGGCAGACTTCAAAATCTAGCACGTAGCAGAAAGTTGTTTTTCTAACAGAAATATTCCCTATCAGAGAAAAACAGATTGCAGGTGCAGAGAGTTTATAAAACAATAACATTGTTTAAACTATAAGAAACAGTTCTCACAGAACACTAGAAAGCTAAGATTTTCCTAGCTAAAGCTTTCTCAGCACCGACAAAGGAACTGACTGAGGTATATATGCTTTTTTAAGAACTGAGCAAGACTGCTTTTATTACTCTCATTTGTAAACAATCTGAACAAGTAATTAAACTGAGTCAGTCTCTACAATGCAGCAGTAAGTAACATCCCTTTCATTAGGAAAAATAGAAGTATAGATTTATATTGTATTATTATCCACTGCCAGAATTGCATTTGTATTTGCCCTTACTTCCAATGACTATGGTTAGATGAGTGCTGAGTGTATACTGACTTTAGCTGTAAGTGACAAAAGAAAGTATAAGATGGTTTCAGAAAATATTTTCTGTTTCAAAATTATTATCCAATAATTTTCAAGTTTAAGTTAGGTAGAGCAAGAGTAAGCTTAAATGCAAATACCTTCCCAATTTCAGGGAAACCTGAAAATCTTTAATCTAAGTATGAATGTCAATAGCAGACAACTGCCCCAGCCTCTCAATCTAATCTACTGTGAAAAAGATTGTTGCCCAGTATTTTTTGCTCTACATCTGTAAGACATACAAATCCAATTTTATGTTAGAGTATCCAGTGGTTTGAAGAAGTGCCATGTCAAAAGAATGCCTACACAAGTTTCCTCAAAGGTCCTGCAAAAAAAATGCTTCTTTCTGAAATTATTTTTGTGTGAATTTTGAAACAGAATGAAGACAGATTCTAGATGCCTCTGCACAGGTATTTATCACTTGGTTCTTACTAATTTCTATTCACAGTAAGTTCAAATAAAGACAAATGCCAGTATTTAGGCTGCTATTTTAAGACATTTTCAAACCCTGCATTACTTGTAGCCACTGCTAGTTATACTAAATGTTTTGCTGCTGAGGTGCCTTCTGCACCTGAAAGCAGCCACATTCTCAGTTACATCATCACTCCTTAGAGATTAAATTGTTTACCACTACAACTCTGAATACCCCAGCAATTATAGATACTATATTATATTGGAAGTGTGAGTCTCTTTCTTCGTGGCTTTATCAAATTTGCTAAGCAATTCAAACATTATAATTGCACCAATAATTATTTCATCATTCATTTTTTAACACCTGCAAGTTTTATCAAGCAACACATATAGAGATCAAACAGTATCGGACTTTACTTCTCTTAAGATTTATTAATTTAATATGAACTTCACTGATTATATTTAGACCCAAAACATGGGATTATCATAAATTAGTGTTTCACACACTAGTACTATGTCAATACTAGGAAATAATCAAAAGCCTCCTTTTTTGGGACTAACACCTATTTTCCACAAAACTACATTAATCATATTACCATTCTTTCTTCTGCCCCACTACTATCCACAATCCCTGCCATTCTATGTGGGACTTTACAACACTCAAAGATAGCAAGTCTGTGGTTCCCTCTTTATTCAGGTGATACATTCAATAGTTAACTGCAAATTTTACTAGAGTTTTGTATTTGTGTTTTTTTAATTTTAGTTAAAAACTAGACATACTGTTAATTAATAGCCCTCCCTAGCAGTTCTAGAACTTAAAAGAATCTTGCCCTGAAGATTTAAAGTAATTGAGTTTATCACAGGTGAACATTTAATCTTACGGTGTATTTCTGAACACTTTTTCCTGAATACTATCAGTTTTACCAACCCCATCTTCTTGTTCCTTAATCATCGTAGTAGGACAAGCAGTCAAAGAATTCCGTATCAATACCTTCTGGACTCCTTAGCTCCTAGCTAAAATATTTATGTCATATAACCAGGTATCAGACTTGAATTTTTAGCATAAAGCTTGCTTACCTTACTTTAGCTAGTTTGTCAAGCAGATAGTCTCTGCTTCTCCTAAAGCAGATGAAGAGATACAACTTTCTCTTCCAGTACATTTCAGGTGTATTTGTATATGATCAAAAATGCTTTTCACTTATGCAAGTGTAATTTTACCGTAATTAGTCCCATTCACTTTTGTTCCATACATAGACTAACAAGGGCATCCAAGAAGTCACACTAGTACTCACCTTTCCAAACAGCTCCCTTCCAAAATTTCTGATGCTTTCACTTTGTTCCCCACTGAGTCTTACCACTACTCCCCGATCCTACTTCTGTTATTTCCTTCAGCTTTCAATTATATTTCTTACTTCTTCGTTCAAGAAGAGAAGGCACATTTTAAAGTTTGACCTTTTGATACACTTTTAAAATAATCCCAGAAATGTTGAAGTATGTTATCAAGACCAATTACAGTTATCAGTCAACTGCCAGGCAAAGATGGTTTAGCCAACCCATGACATTTTTAACTTTTGTGAACTCTGCCATGCTAGAGTCTTAGAATATAAAACCAATCTTTCAACTAGGCCAACGAGCTTCTGGTCTCAAAATAGATATTCACACTACACATTTAGTTACCTTTAAAACCTACTGACTTTTCCTAATTAATACATGAAGGCCTGTGAGAAACTTTTCTTGCTATATTTTCAAGGTGGCAAAGAAAACAAGCCAAAAGGATTCCCACTTAAAACTTCCAAAAGGATTTCCATGTTAAAACTTCCTCAGAAGAACGAAGAAATTGAAAGTCTATGGCTCTCACAGAACCCCCGAACATATTTACTAGCAGTCTTGTCAATGTATCCAAGTTCAGACCTACAATTTTAAACATACATTTTGCATATCTTGCTCGCTTTCTACCATTGGTAACCACAGCACAGCTACACATCAAAAAGGACATTTATGCCAGCAGTACTATTGCAAAGCATGGGACCAGCAACAGTGCTGCAACATCAGCAGAATACTGCACCTAAAGCAACAAGCTGCTTTTTGTGAGACACAGACTAGTATTTATGAAAGACAACGGCATAAGCTGAAAGCATATTCTGACTGGATATTAGAATTTTTTCCCCAAGATCACAGGTAAGGATCAGTATAGGCTGCCTAGTCTCAGTCCTTGGGGTCTTCCAAGAGAGTCCAGATAAAATCTCTGAGCAGGCTGGACCAGCCTCGGGGCTGCCCCTGCTGTGAGCAGCAGGTCAGGAAAGACCTCCTGGTGTCCCTTCCCACCTAAATGATTTGATTTGTGGTTGTACAGTGCAAATGTGTCAATCTTTGGACCTCCACACCATGACCTTTTGCATACTGTACACCTGCCATTAAGTTAGTGGCATCATTATTCCATTTGCTGCAGAACTAAGTAACAGGTCAGGATCTTTTACTAACTTTTCACTGGACTTTGAAAATGGTCATGCCTTTTCCATGGAACTCTTAGAGTTCTGGAGTCTCAAGCAGAAAGGGCATAAGACAGCTGTTAACAGCCTTTCTCACTCCAAAGTCCAAAGCTCCTGTATTCAGTACCAACACATGGGCTTTTCATAGGGCCAAATAACAATTCCATCCAGGGCCAAGAAGAGTGGAGGATTGTTTCACACATCCCTTTTTCCATCTGTAACCACGAGCTGCTTTATTCCTCCCCCAGTCTGCTGCATTAGCATCAACCTGACACAAGGCAACATCCAGCTGAAACTGCTCCATGAAAAGCGTGCAAGAATTCTAACGCAACTTCTAAATTTTCCTTTATTGAGTGTGAAAACTGTACTTTCCTCCCTTTACCTGAGGTGTTAAGCACCCTGTGTTGGAATGGAAGCCGAATGTGAAATTCAGCAGTTACTCCAGCCGCAATGCTGCACTCCTGCAGGTGCCTCGAGACATTTTGCTGCTACAGCAAGCTCGAGGAAAACCTCCAAGAAAACGTTATTTTCCAATTAAAGAAATACACGTTTGGCTCAAACGGCCACCCGGTGTTCTGTCAGTATCCAGCACGAACCCGCTTTTTGGATACCTCGAAGGGAGAACGAGAGCCGCAGGCGCCGACCCCACCGTTCACCCGCGAGGCCGCGCTTCTCATACCCGGCCTCCGGCAAGGGGCCGAGCCCCCAAATCCTCCCGTGCGGCGCCTTCACCGCATTCCCCCCATCCCACCCTCGAGACCCTCCGCCGTCCGTGAGGCGCGGCCGAGCCGGAGGCGTCACTGCCCACGGCGGGCTGAATAGAGGGGGGCGGAGCAGGGCAGCCACCGCTCCCTCCCCTCGCCACACGGGGCACCCACGCCCCTCCCGCCGGTACCGCGGGGCTGGGCGGCCTCCGCTTCCCCCGGCCTGGTTACCAAGCACCGCGACGCCGCTCCCCCAACGCCGGGCGGTTACCGGCGGCCCGGCGCTCCCTTGCCCGGGGCGGGCGGTTACCGGCGGTGCCGGCGCTACACAGCCCGCGGCGGGCGGTTACCGCTGGTTACCAGCGGCGGTCCCGGCGCTCCCCTGCTCGGGGCGGGCGGTTACCGGCGGTCCCGGCGCTGCCCGGCCCAGGGCGGGCGGTTACCGGCGGCGGGAACCGGAGCCGGAGCCGGGCCCGGCCGGTCGTCCCGGCGCATCCCCGGCCGCGCACGCGCGCGCAGCACCCCGCCGCTCCCGGGGGTGCGGGTGCAGGTGCCGCCGCTCGTGCCGCGCCGCGCCGGCCAATCACGGCACAGCACACGCGGCGCAACCCAGCCCGCGCGCACGGCATAACCGAGCGTAGCCGCCACGGAGCGTATGTGGGCGCGGGAGATGGGCAACGAGCTGCGCCAATCGAAGGTGCCCGGCTTGCAGCGGGAGCCAATGCGTGGCTCGACCGGCGGCTGCCGGCCCGCCCAGCGCGGGGTGCCTCAGCCAATCGCCCGCCGCCCCTGGCCGGCCCCGCCCCTTGACATTCGGCGCGTCGATGGCGGCTTTGCTGCTATGGCCGCGGTCTGCTGTACGGGCTGTCGCCCATCGCCCTGCCACGCATGCCTGCAGCCAGGGATCGGCCCGGAAAAAGAATTTTCCAATACCTGTAACCTCAAATTAACGAAACCCTTTTTTACCGCTGGACACTCACTCTGACGTACCAGTATACTCACTCTGACTCACCAATGTACCACGAAGTAGATCGAAATAAAAACATTCAAAAGAAATTACTAAAGCCAAGTTCATATCTGCCTTTTGTACTGAAGACGAATGTTGGCATGCCTCTTTCAAAAGTCCCTCAAAAGATTTAAGACGAGAATGGAGACATCATTCAGAGAAATGAACAACTGCTCCAGTGAAAATCAAAATGGATTGGATAAAACATTATTAATATGGAACTGTTGAAAGTTGTATGTTTCTGAAATAATCTTTAATTAGTTGTTTTAACTGTAAGCAATACCTGCTTTTGGCCAGCACTAGCTTCTGATACGCGGAAAAGACTCCATGACTGAAATAAGTAGGACGCATGGGGGAATAGTTCCTGCTAAGGCATGCGTGCCCACAGCTGCTCTCTGCTTGGTATATATCGGGTTAAAAGTTCCATATTCATTGAGTTTCCCAATACGCCTATACATATTCATTATCTAGCCCCGCCTAGCCTCGCTTTGTATTATAATGAGCTCAAGAGTTATTTACATCTGTGTTGCGCTTGCCCAGTGTTGTCCGGTAGTCTTGGGCAGGGGTCTCAGGGATGAAGAGTCTTCTTCAGAGGAAGTAAAGGAGTCTTCATCATTCTGAACTTTTCACCTTGTTTCCCTGTGCATGCTCTTGATATGTCTCCAGCCCAAGTCCAAACTCCAAGGCTGGTTTGAGATTGTTTTAGGTTTAAAAACAGGATCTTTGGTTAAGATTCCTTCCCCTTATCAATAGTCTTGTATCTTCTAGGCACAATAAGTCTTGAGCAGGCTGTATGGAAAGAGCTTCTTAGCAAATCATTTACCCTCTGCTCCCCCTTCCCCCTGATTCAGTTTCCTTCACAGACTCTGTGATCCTCAAAACAGTGAAATCTTAAGTTTGTTAAAACTAACCTGTCAAGCTTCAATAAAAAGAGCCAAAGGGAACTAAAGATTGGACAACTGTGATCTTAAATTTCTGGCCCTTCAAGGATATTGAAGTAACCAGAAGATAGAGAGGGGATTAATGCCTGAAAAGTTGGGGACTCCCCATCTGAGAAAAAGATGATAAAAGGACTAAAGAATGTGGACCAAATTAGCATGAAGAGCAAGAAATCAATAACCAATAGAGGGTAGAATACTAATTAATTAAGAGAATTATGTAATTTGGAACCAATGAGCATTAATTCCTTTCTTTGCTAAAAATGTATAAACAAGTGAAAAAGTTTTGTAGCTGTGCCAGCAGAGGCTGAAACTGTCAGCCTCACACACCTCTTGGCTAAGAATAAAGTAATTCCTTACTCCCTAACAATAAAAAGACAACTGGTGAGGGAATCTTATTTTTCCCGGTGTTTTCAGAGGATTTTGGTAACAGAACTGGATTGAAACTTGTGCTTTCTTACCACACAGACATTTAAACTGGTAAAGTACATGTACAATGAGCCTGAGGTAGACCTTATTTTTGAGACTTTTGATTTAAACCACATGAAAGTACTGAAGTAAAATTTCCCTCTCAGTGAGCCTGGTGATCTGGTTTGTGTTGGGGTTTGAAAGTTT
>VXAC01006439.1:322267-403995 GCA_013399225.1 Rhipidura dahli | reverse complement strand
CGCGCTCGGCCCGGCCACCGCGCTGGCGCCCCCTGCCGGGGAGGAGGCCGGCGCGCTGAGCCGCCGCTGGCCGCGAGCGCCCCCAGGCCGGTTCTCCCGGCACCGGGAGAGCAGCGCCCGGCAGCGCCCGCTCCTGCCGCGTGCTCACCAGCTGCCCGGCCCTTACACCGTCCTGCTCTGCTCACAAAACCGCAGTACCAAGCCTACAGAGGAAATACGAAAAGAAACTTAACCAGTTTCAATAAAAAAACCCAAACAACTGTCAATCACATTCTGGGTCTACGGAAGTACTCCTTTGAAGGCTAGTCCATCAATTAGCTATAAGCACATGGATTCCACACCATACACATCGATAACAACACAAATGATTTTTGCATAGTTTATTCTATAATTCTTCCTCTCCTTTCCAGAGTAGGGGACAAAATTTTCTCAACACTTAAGGACTAATGGAATTCCTGAACATAGATTAGTAATGTAATTAAATCAACTTCAGAAAATAACACTGGAAATTAAACTAGCATTGATGAATTGCAGATGTCCTTTACTGTGGTATCCTCTCAGGATAAAAACCATATTCCTGTTCTTTCAATTTGTGAGATAAGATGATGAATCAAACAAAAATGTCTTCCATTTCATCATCAGCTTTTATTTCCATGTCACTTCTTCACCAGGCTTCAACTCCCTGTGTCAAAAGAAAAAACAAGAGGGAAGAGACTAAAATTAGAATCTTTCTTTTTAGAGTAATTATTAATAAATGTATTTATTCAACAGTATTTTAATTTTGAGATATATGTAAAAACTTAGCTTTCTGTGCAATTGTTGTCAGTTAAAAATCTTTCAATATTTTACTCTTTTCTTTCAAAAGCTTCAATTGATTGAGTCCTCTTAATTTCCATTCATTTAAATGGAAGCACAGAACAGCTGACTTCTAAGGAGTTAACAGACTTTTAATTGGATCCAAAATGAAAAATTCTAGTTATTTTTAAGATAATAATTCAGTACTTCTGTGGAAAGAGAGCTGTGAAAGCAGAAAGGATTTTTGCAAGGTGCTGACATAGTAGCCCAACATCACTAACAAATGCATTAAGAAAAGTGCTAATGTATCAGTGAGGTGGATTATGTCAAAAGCTTTCTTTCTTACTCAAAACTATTTAGATGTGGCCAGAGTAGGAAAAAAAATCCACCAGCAAACTGAGAATAACACTCCTAGTATCAGTCTATGCAACATGATTTTCCCCCTCTTTTATTAACCTGATGATCTAATACAGAATTAGGACTGACATAGATGAGTCAATGCCTGAAGTCCTCTGATGTAAATTCTCCCTGAGAAGTCACAGCCAGAAAACCCAAACTGATCAGTGCATATAATCACATCATTCAGTGAAGATACAGCAGTTGCCAGCATGTATGTTAATTTTCAAGAACCTGGTTATTATTTTTAAGTAACACACATTCATAAGAAGTATTTGGTTAAAAAGCGCTGTGATCATTTTACATTTAAGAGAGAATATTAAAACTCCAGCACTGTGCTTCCTGCTGAAGTTTTAGAGTCAAAATAATGGTTTCCACATTTCATGACCAAGAAAGTGACAGCAGTTAATAACCCTTTCTTTCATGAATATAGCTCCTAAAGACTCTATTTTCAGATGGTATTACTGACTTCAAACACTTCATGTATGCATGATATTTTTAGGGCTTTCTTCCCTTTTTTTGGTTACACTTGTAACTTTTTTTGTAAAAAAGAACCGAGGAGTACTTTGAAAAATAACTATACATGTATGTAAGAGGCATCATAAAGCAGACCTTTTATATAACAAGCTCTTGTTTCTGAAGGCAGACAGTTTTTCATCATTCCATCTGTCCAAATAGCATCCAATCACAAATCCTAAGGGAACAAGGATGTGAACCCAGTGCTCACGCACAGCTTGGGCGAAATTCACCATGACTGCTAGAAAAAAAAGTGCAACAGGTAAGAGTTACTAATAAATCTGCACTTGGAAACTGTTGCATGATTAGCACCTTTACTCTCACTTACTAGGATTCTAAAATGACATAATACACGAGGGCTAGTAAACACTTCCTAGGAGAGACATACTGTTCTCAAACCCATACCTGGGTTTCTTAGAAATAATCCTAACTCTTGACCCTGGGAAAAAGTCTGTCATCCTAAAACAGGAGAGAAATAGAATAAGTCTTCAATTTACCCATTAAAGCAACTCTACAGAAGTTTGCTGTTCTGTAAAACATTAAAAACACTTTTATAACCTAAAATCCTGTAGATGGACACTTCATTACCTGTGTAATTTACATTCCTAAAATCACGGAATGACAGAATTGTTAGGGTTGGAATGGACTTCTTGAGGTCATCCAGTCCAACTTCTCTGCCAAGACAGGGTCACCTGGAGCAGGTGACACAGGAATGCATGAAGGTGGTTTTGAATGTCTCCAGAGAAGCAGACTCCACGACCTCCCTGGGCAGCCTGTTCCAATGCTCTGCTACCCTCAATTTATAGAAATTCTTCCTCGTCTTGAGGCGGAACTTCTTGCGTTTTAGTTTACGGCCGTTGCGCCTTGTCCTGTCGCTGGGCACCACTGAAGAGAGTCTGGCACCATTCTCTCGGCACCCGCCTCTGAGACATTTACATGCATTAATGAGATCCCCTCTCAACCTTCTCTTCTCCAGACTAAAGAGGCCCAGCAAACCTCTCCAACCCGACCAAAGTCTTCTAGATTAGGGAATTATAGGCGACACCAGGGATGTCTGTCACACATTGCCGCGGGCTTGGAGCCCCGAGGGCGGACACCGCCGCCGCGGCCGCTGAGGGGCGGCCACGCACCCACCCGCTGCGGGAGCGGCGGGAGGAGCTGCCCGGGCCCGGCCGCTGACCCGCGACACGGCCCCGCCACCTCCCGGCTCAGCCGCCTCCGGCCTGCCTGGGACCCCGACCGCCCCTCCTGGGGCAATAGCGCCATAAAGCCCCACGGCGGAGGGGCGCTTCCGCCCGCCGCCGCGTCCCGGCCGGAGGGGTAGGGGAGAGGGCGAGGCGCTCCCAGGGAGATCTGACAGCGGTTCCGCCCTGCACGCCGCTCCCGCCCCGCGCGCGACCCCGCCATTACCGCTGCTCGCGCCGCCGCCGGGACCCGCAGCGGCCGCGCCAAGGGCACCGGGAACGGGCGAGCCGGGAGAGACCACGGGCTGCGTAAGGGCGGGGGAGCAGGACTCTCCCCCTGGCGGGCTCGCGGTGGTGCCTCCCGCTACCCTTCCGCCTGCTGCCCCTCCTTCCCCCCTCCCGCAAAATGGCGGCGAGCGCGGCACCGGCCGGGGGTGGTTGAGGGCGGCAGGTATCGGCTCTTTCACGCCAACCTCTCCTTCCCTGTTGTTCTTCTCGTCTCGGACTGGAGTGGGTGCAGGGCTCGTCCCCGTGACGCCGTCCCCGCTCGGCGAGGCTCGCCCCGTCAGGCCAGGCCCGGGCGCCAGGGCCCGGTGGGGCGCTGGAGCCCCGGAGCCCCGGCGCGGAGCCCCCGGCCCGCCCCGCGCTGTGCCCCTGGTAGGGCAGGCCCTGGGTTTGAGGGGTTGCGGCCCTGGATGTGCCATCTCTGGGTGTCCCCATCCAGTTCCGTGGAGCTGCTGTTAACTGCGCTGCTCCTAGGGATCCTCTTTTTAATTATTCTTAACGTATATTGTGAAAAACAACCCCACCACTTTCTAATAACAGAAGACCTGCAACGGTCGAATGTTAATATCTGAGACTTAATTGGTATCCAGCAGCTGTATTGAGCAGTACTATCACCGTTAGCCTGCGTGTTTTCAGGAATATGTAAAGCTAGATCTAAGTAAATGGACTTGTTTTTGGTGTTAGTCAATGAAACATTTTGTCCCCCATACAGATTAGTTCTTTTGGAGAGCAAACACTTGGAGAGGAAAATGACATCGATTATCAAGTTGACTACTCTCTCGGGGGTGCAGGAGGAATCTGCCCTTTGTTATCTGTTGCAAGTAGATGAGTTTCGTTTTCTTTTGGACTGTGGCTGGGATGAAAACTTTTCTATGGATATTATTGATTCTCTGAGGAAGTAAGTAGTTCAGTTCATACACTTTTTTTTTAAATAGGTCTTGGCCTGTCTTGAAAGTTTTCGAAATTCCATGCAGTGGTATATAGTATAGTGTTGCTAAATCCAAAACTGTTTTTTTGGTTTTTTTGGGTTTTTTTTTGTTTTTTTTTTTTTTTTTTGGTTTTTTTTTTTTTGTGTGTGTGTATATGTTTTACCTGAAGGGAATCACACTGGTGAAACATTTCTTGCAAAAACTTGGGGTTTTTTCATGTCAGTCCAGTGACTTGTGTCTCTTAACTGCAATTCTCAAACTGGTCGGTGTTTGTTTAGGCTTGGATAGTTTGTTTGGTTTTTATTGTCATAAATGTGATACAGTTTATGGGAGACTGACCTTGGCTCTCAACTAATTTAGAACAGTTAACTTTAAACGGGAGAGGAAGCCGCAGTGTATGTAGGCTGAATGCAAACAGTTCAATTCTTGCCTCCTGTTTCAAGTTGAATAGACTGTCAGGAAAACACCTTCTGTCAGTACACCAGTCCTGCAACGTGAAGAAAACCTACAAACCAAAATCTATCTAGACTTTAATATTGGGCTTCTGCACGTGTACAGGAAGGAGCTGTGCTCATTGCCAAGTTTGGACATGGAAATTTGGGAGAGAAAATAAGCTTTTTGATACTAATTTTATAGCACTGACATACTTGCAGTGTTTGGAATCTTTTAACTGAGGATTGTTAGGTAGTAAGGATAATTTATAAAAATTTTCAAGTGTCTTATCTGAAAAGCAATTAGATAAAATTCCATTTTTCATAACAGCCATTGAGAAGAATCTGTGTGCCCCACTTATTATGCAAGAGAACAAAACGCTTTCAGACCAATTTCTATTTTCATTGGTGAAATACATGTATTTTATGCCCTCAAGTTTTTCAATTATGATACATAGAAAGGTTTTAGTCTGACTTGTAATTTTATGCAACACTTTGCAAGAAAAAAAGTTGTTTTCAAAACTTATTAAGTCCCCCAAATGGATGTGCTACTCTTCTTAAACAATATGTTTGATCTTTTCTCTGTTTAAAGAAATATATTTTGATTTTATGTTTATCAGTTTGAGGATTATTGTGTCTTTGGTCCTGTTACTTGGTTCTTCCTCATCAGAAGAAAAAGTTGTAGTCTGTTTTTAGGTGTATAAACAATTTGTAGCACATCTGAGTTGATGGTATTTTTGGTCCTTCGGTTACTTTCTGGTGTCCACATACGTACTAACGTTTTTTTCATCAGAGTTTGATGTGAAACTTATGTCTTCTAGATCTTAAAATTATGCCTTCTGAAATCACATGTGTTTTTAAGTAATTGAACATTAGGAAACACCTGTAGTTTTTAATTATGACTTTTAAAACTGTCCCAAACCTTGAAGGGTTGAAGTTTCATTGTTTGGCATTCAGACTGTGTATGTATTCTCAAAATAGCTCTAACAGGAGATATACAAAACCATACAGAACTCCTTTCAATGGCTTTTGTTGGCCCTCTTTTTATAGGCATGTACACCAGGTTGATGCTGTTCTTCTTTCCCACCCTGACCCCCTACACCTTGGTGCACTTCCATATGCAGTTGGAAAAATGGGGTTGAATTGTGCCATTTATGCAACTATTCCTGTATATAAAATGGGACAGATGTTTATGTATGATCTCTACCAGGTATGTTTAAGTTGATACTTCCATACACAACATCTTTGCTATGGTGGAGTGTTTGAATGCTCTGTACCTCTTCGTTTGTTTTAGTCCCGTCATAATACTGAAGATTTCACACTCTTTACCCTGGATGATGTAGATGCGGCCTTTGATAAGATACAACAGCTGAAGTTTTCTCAAATTGTGAACTTGAAAGGTAAAGTTGTCACCAAAGCCTCATGAAATTACTTCTAGTGAAAGGCAACAGAGTAGTTAAGAGTTAAAGTAACTTTTTTAAAGGGAGTGAGTTCTGAAATATTGTGTGTTTTGCAGTGCTGAATTCATTAGACCCATATCAGTGTGTATCAGCTGAATTGTTTGCCTCAGCAATTGTATCTAGAGATGGATAGAATATTCGCTTAGTGCAGAGGAAGTAATGCCAAAGAATATTTAGATGTTTGTTTCTCTTTTGTGTTTTTGTAACTTTTCTTGAAATTTACTCACGTCATTAAAAGCATTTACTTATGTCTGGTAGTAGATACCTCAGAACTGTTCATAAGCAGTAACACAAGGGAAAACTTTATGGAGGAGGTTGCAGAGATGAAGTTACAGTGTGTAATGGGGATTTATTGGGGAGATCTTCACTGACTCAGATAATACTGAGTATAGCTTATTGCTGGGACCTGTGGCAACCAGACAATCAGCAGCTTTCCACTTGTGTTGAATGTAAAGATCAGAATGAAATAAAAACTCTCTTCTTCAACAGAGACACATACAGGCTGACAGCCAGCACTTAGTCTCTGAAGTATTTTACAGGTTCATGAATAGTGCTGCCAAAATACTTAACCTTCTTATTTGTAAAATAGAAAGTGGATGTTATCCTTGAAAGACTTTCAAGTAGGGCCCTTTTTGAGATAGTTGTAGCAAGACTATGTTTGTGCTGGCAATTTTTACATCTACAGAGTAATTTTAGTGTACAACTTTTTTAAACAACCAACTTCTTTTATTTTTAATGGAGGTGATTTGAAAAGACTCCATGGAGGCATTTAAGAAGATAATGTATGTTTAATTGTTAATTATTTCTGTGCACTTCATGCAGCACAGTCAGTGAGTAATGGTCGGGGGCGGTCTCATTTTAATCTGACAAAGATACAAGCTGGTATCAATGACAGGGAGCAACAGTGCATTTAAAAAATGCCTCAGGTGCTGAAAAGGTCTGTCATCCCTGACTGCAGCACATGAACACCTTTCCCGCTATGGTTTGGCTTGTGTGTCATTCTGGAAAGCTTCCGGCTTGTGTAATTTATATAAGTTTTTCTAAGTACCTGAGAAGTGAATGATACAGTAAGCATTTAGAGTTGCCCCAGAGAGGGCCCTGGCTTTCATCAGTGTGCTTGCTTTCTCGTGATACGTTTCTTATATAATTTACTGTTGTTTACCTCTGTAGTTAGAGCAGTTCTGCAGTGCCTCTGAGTAGCAGTGTGAAGTGGAGGGGAGCAGTGATCTTTGATTTAGTTTGTTTATTCTGGAGGAAATATAAAAGTGAATTGCAAAATGTTATGATGTTACTGGTTATATGGGAAGGACAGATATTACTGCTTTTTCATACTTCATTTGACTTTTTTTTCAGTAGTAATTTAGGCTTTCAGTTGTTTAAAGTTACTATCTCTTGTTCAGAGTAATGGATTTTAATATGTGTAATCTACCTAAAATACTGAAAACCTTTGTAGGCAAAGGACATGGTTTGTCAATCACGCCATTGCCAGCTGGTCACATGATAGGAGGCACAATTTGGAAGATTGTCAAAGATGGGGAGGAAGAAATTGTTTATGCCGTTGATTTCAACCACAAGAGGGAGATGTAAGTTCAACATAGCAATGTATAGTTCTTAGCTGTGTTAGATGTGTATCATTTAATGGGTGATAAAGAGGTGTGGAAGCAGAAGTGCATTTCCAGTTCTAATAAAACTACTAATTTCATTTGCATCTAGATTAATCAGTTTGAAGCAAGCATTAGCTCTGGGTTTCTTTATTCCATTCATTTTTATTTATTTGTAAATTTGAAGCAGGAAGCATTCAGTAGCTGAGCAGTTTGATTTCTGTACGTGCACATATCTGAAAGTTAGCTGTCTTATTTTCTCTCTTAAAATATAAATGCAAAAAAGTGAGATTTTGCCTTTTTTCCACAGCCATCTGAATGGATGTTCCTTGGAAATGTTGAGCAGGCCTTCATTACTTATTACAGATTCATTTAATGCTACTTATGTACAACCCAGGAGGAAGCAAAGGGATGAACAGCTGCTGAGTATGTATTGTTGGCTTCAAATATATCAGTGATGTGGTTTATTAGCCACTATAAGTGATTCTTCTTTGAAAAATTCATCAGCATTTAAACTTAAGAACCCTTACTAAAATGTAATAAGTTTTGTGTTACTCTTTTCTGATTATACTGATCCTGTGAGTTAAATGTTTTCCTAACACCAATGAACCGTATTTGAAAACAGTGTATTTTACCCAGTATCTGTAAATCTTTTCAGGGATTTTTAAATTACCTTCTTCAGCATTTCCTTTTTTAAAACTCCATTTTACTTTTTTAATTAAAAAAAGATGAAAGAAAGAAGTACCAAGGCAGAGAGATCTTCAGAGCTACTGAGGAAACTCCAGCTCCCTTTAATTTTGGTGGAAGTGTGGATTTGGATCTCCTTTGAAGTTTCATTTGTTTCTGTGTTCATTCTGCTTTTGAATATGATTGCTAGGGCCATATAACAAACAAAAAACCCCCAAGCCACACCACAACCCTAACTTTAAGTTTAAGTCGGGTTTTTTTTTTTGTTTTTAATTCTTCTTAGCTAATGTTTTGGAGACATTACGAGGTGATGGAAATGTATTAATAGCAGTGGATACAGCAGGCAGAGTTCTGGAACTTGCTCAACTTCTTGATCAGATCTGGAGAACAAAAGATGCAGGATTAGGAGTCTACTCTCTCGCACTTTTGAATAATGTCAGCTACAATGTAGTGGAGTTCTCTAAATCTCAGGTTTGTTTTGACTTTAAAATCCAGTTATGAAGAGTAATGGAACATTTATGCAAAAGCATTTCTTTTTAATGGAAAAAAATGGCAAAATATTGGGGGAGTGTCCTTATTCTGTAGTGCATGTTTTTGTCTGAGCTATTTTGATCAAGTAACACAGGGTCCAGTTGTGACAGTGGGCATGTTTCTTGACACTGTTCTCTGTTTTTATTATAAGACTTGTTAGCATAGTTTATAGTTGTTAGAAAAGAGAACTTAAAGTACTTGTTTTGGTGTTGATTATGCTCAACCTTATTTCTACACCTGCTGAGAAATGCTGAAGTAATCATGGGCATATTGCAGCCTGTACTTCATATCAGGCTTGTACTGTTGAAGAGCTTGTATTCATATAGATAACTTTCTCTAATATGTGTTTTAGGTTGAATGGATGAGTGACAAGTTGATGAGGTGCTTTGAAGACAAGAGAAATAACCCTTTTCAGTTCCGCCATCTCTCCTTATGTCACAGTCTGTCTGATCTGGCTCGAGTGCCTAGTCCAAAAGTTGTTCTTGCCAGTCAGCCTGACTTGGAGTGTGGGTTTTCTAGAGACCTTTTCATTCAATGGTGCCAGGATTCCAAAAACTCTATAATTTTAACTTATCGCACTACACCTGGAACATTAGCACGATTCCTGATTGATAATCCTTCTGAAAAAGTAATAGATATTGAGGTAAGAGTTGTCTCTATAGCTTCAAGATTTATTGTGGGCCATCTGGGGTTATATGGGCAAAACTGAATGTAGCTACCTTTTGGTCTTCTGAAAATTCTTTTAGTGGTGGAGAGAAACCTGGAATCAGTGTATGGCACATTTATTAAATTGTGGATAAATTTACATAAAAATAGGTCTCCTAGTGAGAATTGCAAAATGATTTTTCTTGGTGAGGCAAAATTAATACTTCATGGACCTGAGCATGAAGTTCCATTTAAATATTTATTTTTAAACAACACTTACCTTTATATTTTTATTATAATAGAAAAAGGTCTTGCATTTGATGTACAGATCACCACATTTGATGGGTTAGTCTTGCTGAAAAATGCTCCGGGTTTGGGTTAGAAGAGAATTAAGTCAAATCGGTATAATATATACCACCAGGATTAGAAAGATAAGCAAATGCTGGAAATTAAGAGCATGAATTGCTATTCATGCTTTCAAATTGTTTTCAATAATCTATGCACCTGTGTCTACTTCTTTCTGGTACACATTGTTAATTTATGGAAGTCCCCTGTGATTGCAGTGATTATTTCAATATGATGACGCAGCTTTATTTTAGTTTTAGACTGGATTGAAAGCAGTGAATTACAGTATTAGATTATTACTAGAATTCAAAGTGACCTGTACTCAGGAATCAAGAAACAAAATCTACCATTGTTTTGCCAGCTCGTATGACTTTTCTAGCTTCTTCTGGGTTGATGTTAATGATAGAAAAACTAAAAACCACAGCTCATCTAAGAGTATTTGCCTTCACTTATTGGAGAAGTATTTCCTGAAGACATTTTCAGAAATTTTTGGAAAGCTTAATTGATTTTAATATTTTTAGAAATGCTTTCCTTTTAAAGTAACTATTCTAATTAATACTATCATGATCTTGCCATGCCAAGGTGCTACATGTTTGTCATAGTCTTGTATGTGACATACAATTTTTACTTGCCCTTGTTACCTAAGTACAAACATTCTTGTTAACAGCATGTAGGAGAGGTATTAAAGTTGTGTCAGCTACTCAAAATAACGTTAATTTTAATTCTGTCTGTAGTTGAGAAAACGTGTCAAGTTGGAAGGAAAAGAACTTGAAGAATACCTAGAAAAGGAGAAACTAAAGAAAGAAGCAGCTAAGAAGTTAGAGCAGTCTAAAGAGTAAGTATGTTTGCTCATTCTGCTGTTACAGTCAAAGTTGAGATTATTCTGCTCCTTCATCTCTTTATAGGGATAAATGAAAATTATAGTTTCAGTAGACTTGTCTGAGGGCACTGAGGAATTGGGAGTGGTTGTTTTTAATCTGTTGTTCTGATAGACTCAGTTTCATCTGCCATTTGACTGTGAGCTCTTTCTCAGATACATAAACTGCCCTTGGCCTTGGTTAGTGTTATGTCAGCTGTTATTTTCAGGTCAATGTGTTTATGTAATATGACATTTGAAGAAAAAAAGAAGTGCTAGGTTTTTTTGAATGTCATTTCAGGGCAGATATCGATTCCAGTGATGAGAGTGATGCTGAAGAGGATATTGATCAGCCAACTTTACATAAGACCAAACATGATTTGATGATGAAAGGTGAAGGTAGCCGGAAAGGAAGCTTCTTCAAACAGGCAAAAAAATCTTACCCAATGTTTCCAGCTCCTGAAGAAAGAATTAAATGGGATGAATATGGTGAAATTATCAAGTATGTGGTGGTAATGTATAGTAATGTAGTATCTCTGAAATAAGCAAAAAGTAGAACGAATTAAAATCACCATTTTGTCTCTTTTGCAGCATTCTTATATGCTTTTCAAACTGCTAAGTCTTACAGGAAGCTTATGATAGAATTGAAGCTGCAGAGTGCTGATCCTTGACCTGTGTTCACACCTCTTAGGATGTATTTTCACTCCAGGCTGGTTTTTTTTATTCATATGGGATAGAAGATTTAAAATTCTTTTAACCTGACTTTTTTCTGCTTTAAATTACACTTAATGTTAAATTTGTGAGATGAAAAAACACTGTTCATCCTAACAAAATCTAGTGATATTCCTTTGCATACGGAATACTTGCTAGAAATCCTTGATTTGCTAGTGTTTCCTAAGTTATTTAAATTCTTTTTTAAGATAGGAAGGTCATATTTTCCAAATCAGCTCTGTTCAAGTATGGAAATACTGAAGGCAGGTGTAGTGAAATTGTTGTCAATAACGGTTACAAAAAAATCTTAGCAGTAATAATCAGCACTGATTGTTTTTTCTGTTAGGTAGTGCTTTGGTTTTACTCTAAAAAGCAAAATACCTTTAATTCTTTAGACCTGAGGATTTTCTAGTTCCAGAACTTCAAGCAACAGAAGAAGAAAAGAGCAAATTAGAGTCTGGTTTGACAAATGGAGAGGAACCTATGGACCAGGATTTATCAGATGTTCCTACCAAATGTATTTCTGCAACAGAATCCATGGAAATTAAGTGAGTGGCTTTGTTCTTGTCAGTTCTGCTAGAACAGTGGCATGGGTACAGTGCAAATTGGGTAAAAGGCTAGCTTGGGTTTAAGAAAGTGGGAAAGGACTTGATTTTTGTTCATGTTTTTCCCCAAGCTAAGCTATATTTTACTAGTCGTTCTGGGAGCGCACAACAGTATTTTGGTTCCCCACCCTTAAGAAATTTGGTTTGTTCCCTGTCTTCTGGAGACAACTGGAAGAAGTAGAAGAAATTATAAAATGTTATTGTAGCATAGGTATCTAAATATGTTTTCTTAAAAGGCTAACATTCAAATATGCTTGTTTCATGGATAACTTATTTTTTGATAACTTTATAAGTGAATTTTGTGAATGCATAGTGTTAAATATACACACACTAATATTTGACAATGGTATTTGACAGATTCATAATATACTTTGTACTGACAGCTTTTGTTGATGTAGAATAATTAAAAAATATCTTAAAGAAGTATTTTGGAGCACTAAGAGGTTTAATCTTTTAAACTAAAACATATTATTCTTGGATTTTTAATTCAAACCAGAGCCAGAGTTACGTACATTGACTATGAAGGACGTTCAGATGGGGACTCAATTAAAAAAATAATTAACCAAATGAAACCAAGACAACTGGTCATTGTCCATGGACCACCCGAAGCCAGTCAGGACCTTGCAGAATGTTGCAGAGCTTTTGGTGGAAAAGATATTAAAGTTTACATGCCCAAACTTCATGAAACTGTAGATGCTACAAGTGAAACTCACATTTACCAGGTAAGGTACCAGAATTTTTTAGTTGTGTAACTACTGTGGATTGTACTAGAGCTGTATGGGCAGAATGTAATTTGCCCTCTGCTCTTTGGGAGGGGAGAGGTGCTACTACCTGTACTACCTGTGTGTGCAATTAGTTTTGTGGGATCAAGGCATTAGTAGTGTTTTTTTGTCTTCTAGATAAGCATGATGCTTATTATTCATGAGTGTTTGAAAGCTTGAATGTGAGATCAGTGTGTTTTTTACCTGTAGTGCAAAAGGCAATGTTCATGTCCACAGTGCCATCAGTTTGCTTTGTTGAAGGATTTATAAATTTATAATGCCTATATTTAGAATACCATTGTATACCAGCTGCAGTTCAGGATTCTCTTTGGAATCTGAAATGGAGCCTTAAAGAGCTAGAATAAAAAAATTCTTCATACTTGAGTAGTACCTAAGATTGAACATGTAAAGTTAGGAGCAAGTTAATGTTAAAAACAAATAAGACACCCATGCCTCCCAAAAACTTAATGTGATGATGCTTAGAAAGTGAGGTTATGATGATATATTGCTCTGTGTTAGCCATGAAAATTAAATGCAATATCTTAAATTCTAAATAAGAAAGCTGGAATAACTTGTGTTAATTACATGAAAATTGTGTGTGGTCCCAATTAAATTTTTGAAGTTGTTTAGGGGGAAGTCTTTCACAAGCACTTTTAAAGTTAGTAGAAAAACAGCGGTAGAATTGTTGAAAGAGGCACTTCTGTTTCTTTCCAGAGAAAAATCTGTTACCCTCTAGGAAGTAGAAAGTTCCAGTTATTAAAAACCATCTAGTTATGACAGCCTTAAAACAGCATGTTTTCTGCATTTGGTTTGTTGGTTGTTGGATTTTTTTTTTGTTTTTTTTAAAGCTATAAGAGAGTGGGCTGTGATGTAGATGGGTGGGTTGTTGGTGGTTGTGTCTCACACAGTTGCAGCCTTGATTGCACTGTGGGAATCATGGACCTTCTAATGTGCATAACAATCTCTAAGAGTAGAGCTTTATTTAAAGGATGAAAGTCTAGAGTCCACCAGAAGAATCAGGGTAAGGGCACTTAAAAATCTTGTATTTACAGCATCTTTTCTTATAATAAAATATAAATTACAATTTTTGTGGAGGGTTGAAATTTGGAACTATTAATTAGTAACCTAATTGTAGCTATATAAATTTTCTCTGAATTTGCTAAGACCAACTGAGGGACAGCTTGGCTGGGAAAAAGGTTCCTGGTTTTTAAAAGGAAATGATTGCTTTTGCTGTAAATTTAACTCAGGTTTGCAGTTCTATAGGTTTTTTTATTTATTTTAGCCAAGATGAGAAAGGTGTTGATCTCTGCTGCTTCTTAAGTTGTGATATGGGTGTTACACATATTAAATTTTAAAGTATCTTGCCTCAGTGATACCAGTTCCTTCCTTTCTTTCCATAAGAGTACATCAACCAAACCCATTGGAGAGACAGTGAAGAGAAACTTGCTAATCTTTAAAGCTTGAAGTAAGAACTCTGTATTTTCCATGAAACTAATAGTACTTTCATTTTTGTGCAACCCAGGTCAGGTTGAAAGATTCTCTTGTCAGCTCTCTTCAGTTCTGTAAAGCCAAGGATGCTGAGTTGGCTTGGATAGATGGTGTTCTGGACATGAGGGTTTCAAAAGTGGATACTGGAGTTATTCTGGAAGAGGGAGAGTTGAGGGAAGATGAAGACTTAGAGATGCAAGTGGATGTGCCTTCTTCAGACTCGAGTGCGATTGCCCAACAGAAGGCCATGAAAAGCCTCTTTGGTGATGATGACAAGGAAATGTGTGAGGAGAGTGAGATCATTCCTACTTTGGAACCTCTGCCACCTCATGAGGTACAGAAATGGTGCTGGTCTGGATTTCTTTTATGAAGACCTCTGTATTCACTTGTCTTTTTCTAGTGCTTAGAGGTTGATACTGTGATGCTAGTCAAATGAAAGCCTAATTGAAACTGGGTTTTCATGTTTGGGTTTCTCTTTGTTAAACCCAGTGCTGTTCTTTGTTCAGCTTTTATGCTTTTCAGTGAGAATGATCTTTTGCATCCATTAACAGTGCCTAGCATACAGTATCATATTTTTATGAAAATAGGTTTTTAATTAGTGTGTCATATCTGTAATTAGTACTTGCAGATAGAGAAATTGGTTGGTGTTAGTCACTTCTGGATTTTATTATGTTTTGTTAATGCTGTGGAAAATACTTCATATACTTGAGATACAGATCTTTGACATTCATACATCTGTTTCCATAGTAGTGATTTGAGAGTTCATTACATTTGTCTTTTCTATAAATTTACCCTTACTCTTAAAATACTTTGCATTTTAGGAGCTATTATTTTATCTTTCTGTCGAATGATTCCAGTACCTTTTAATCCTAGAGTTGTTTTTTAAGATTCTGTTTCAGTCCTAAAGGTAGTCTGTTCAGGGAACTAGAGAACTGTGGAGACAACTCTAAAGTCTGTTCAGATTCATTACAGCCATCATAGCACCCTGTACTGATCAGCCGTACTGACAGTTCACTGCAGCTTGGTCTCTGACATAGCATGGCTTGGAAGAGGGATCTTCATTGTCTGCTTTCCATTTGTCTTCAATATGTGAGCAAAGACAAAACTTCTGCTTTTCCTGATGGGTAACTTCTAAAGCTGTTCAGTCCTGAAGATGTATTGCTGCAGGTGAACAGAGATAGAGTCAGTCTTCTAATTCAGAGTCCTTTAGTTGAGGCTGCACTGCTGCCTATGCGATAATGAGATCTTTGGAAAAATGTAAGGTTTTAAATAAAAGTAGTAAAATTGTGTGTGTTATTTTGAAGGTTCTTGGACATCAGTCTGTGTTTATGAATGAGCCAAGACTTTCTGACTTCAAGCAGGTTCTCTTGCGAGAAGGTATACAAGCTGAATTTGTAGGAGGAGTACTTGTGTGCAACAACCTGGTGGCTGTCCGCAGGGTAGGTCTTCTGTGTCTTAATCTCTTTGGTAAATAATATTATAATATTTATTATTTTAGAAATAAATTAAAATATTTTTAATAATAAGTTCCTCATTAATGTAAAGATAATAAATTGAAACATGTCTTTTGTTTCAGACTGAAACAGGACGCATTGGATTGGAAGGCTGCCTCTGCCAGGACTTCTACAGGATAAGAGACCTTTTATATGAACAATATGCTATTGTCTAAGGAAAGTGCTGCAAAGGTGTTTTCACTTGAACTTTTACAGACAATGGAGGTTTCTCCCAGTTCTGACTTTTTGTAGTTTTCTAATTTATACAGGGAAATCTAATTCATAAAAAAAAATTAACTGCCAGGAACATGTAAGTAACTGCTATTGTTGTTCATGAATCTATTGGTACATTCCATGTAGTAGACTCTTAAACTGTTACAACTTGGCATCTCCCACATAACACGTTATGATGAATCTATGAACACTTCTCAGGAAAGGTTCAATTTGTGAGAGCATGTTTTGGTTTCACAGATTTCCTGCCAAAGAGTACGAAAGATGTAAAAGTCATTTTTTTGTTCTAAAATAAGATGGGATAAAGAACTTTGGTTTCTTTGGTTTTGTTCATTTTGGTTTCTGTGTGGCTGGTTTTGGTTTCAGTTGTTTGGGGTTTTTTTTAGTAAGTTTGATTTGGGGAACAGTCTCAAGTATTTTCCTCTTTTGTTTTTAATTTGAGGTTAGTTGGAGTACATTGTTAACAGCACACTTAAAGCTAGACTACCTAAAGTTTCCCCAGCATTAATCTGGCTGCATCTAGTTGCTGTATCTGTTCCATCTTACTGATTTGTTCTGAAACAGCATTTCATATTTTATGTGAAAGTACTAATCTGCAAGATAAAAAAAATTACTTGGGCAGTTACTCTAAGAAGATTGGATAATATTTTCAGGCAGTTTAAAATGTAGTAATTGTGCTTCAGAGTAACTTTTGCACAAACTTACAGAATCTGTAACTCCTAGCTCTTGCAAAATTATTCCAATTGTAAAACCTTTTCCAAATTCTGATTTTAATACTTTTCAAAGTCTAAAGCCTTTATCCCTGTACTGCCATTTGTTCAGAGTCCCATGACCCAAGTTCAGGAAGATCTTTTCTCTTGAAATCTGCATTCATGCGATGTATTTAATGATTTTGTGCCATGTTCTGTTCTAGTTGACAGTGAGACTTATTGTAGCTGCTGATGCTAGGAATTGACCTTACTTTTTAGGTGAGGATAAGCAAAGTTTTGAGTTCATTAATTTCTCAGAAATTAACTTATGAAAACAAATGGCCTCTTGAGTTTATTTAGTCCTTTTCTTCCCTGTCCATGTGTGCAACACCAGTTTTGACAATGGAGGTTTGTTTGCTTTTTTACATAAAACAGCAAAGTAACATATGCTCTTTGTGTGTATGCTTAAATAAAACCTTTTGAAAAAGTGGCAAAAAATAGCCCTGTGGGCTGTCAATGGAAAGCTAATTTAATTTGCAATTCATTCTAAACAAAAATTTTTTATCTGATCTATAGACTGTTCTGTTTAAAATAGTAACTTAAAAGTGAAGACTATGTTAAACATCTGGTAGAACTATATACTAGAAATGTAAAAAGGTTGAAAATGTAATGCTGAGTGAGAATGTATTTTCTTACACAGAGAAAGATGGCTCAGTGTTCTGGGGTCTTTTCTTAACAGTCTAGAAAGATGTGTATTTCCCTTATATTGACAACCAGCACTTCATAGAAATGCTCTGGTTTCGTAGCAATGCTATGTAAATCTATATGATGCTGAACACTTGTTGCTGAATACTGTTGTATTACTATTGTTGCTGATCCTAGTGAACTTTTATAAAGTGAGTTACTTTGTACATAATCATATTTGCTTTAGGATTTTTACCTTGAGGGCTTAGGGTGGGATTACATACACCTGCATGGAATATACTAATAAAGAAAAAACCCCTTAGGAAGTCAAAACTAGTGCTGTTTTTAAGAAAAGATAAAGACAACACAGTGTGATCATAAACCTTTCTATCAGTTTAGTTTGTTTTTCTAACCTACTGATACAAATCCAGCTAAGATCAACAAAATTTTAAGTGTTATCAATCACTAAATTCTAGTATGTGCTGACAGAGAACCCCAAATAAGTGTCATCACTGTGGAAAAGGCTCAAGTATAAACAAAACAGCTAACTGCTTATTTGAGTCTATTCAGCATAAGGGTGGCTGAAGTGTGAAATCAGACCTAGAAAGCTGACATGCAAGGTGTCAGGACTCAGCTGAGTGCTGGGGCTGGAGTTCTGAACATCTGTAGAAAATATATCACAGGCTGTACTGGTGCTGTGGGGCAAGTGTGCTCCTCAGCTGTGCACACAGTAGTTGTAAGCAGTGTGCAACTGATGCCAATGCCCATTAATTTTTCCTATTCTGCTCTCAGTTGATATGTTCTTAACTATGATTTGCTTTAGACAGTAAGTGAACTTCTCTGTATAATTTTCAGAGTTACTATTCAGTTTCTTGTTTGTATTTGAACTGAAAGATTAATTTCCCCTTACCTTCACAAAATGTCAGTGCTGCCATGATGTGTAAGTTGTATTTTCTGACTTCTACATTTTCTTCAGTAGCAGTAAAAATGTGACAAGGAGTACCATTTCTTGTTCGCCAATCCGTTGCCCTTGAGGGTATGAACATTAACTTCAAACCTGGTTTTGGTGTTCACCAGTTAAAAATGTTTCCTTCCAAAGCTCCTGGATAGTTCAGATTCCTCAGATAAAAAGAGCCAAGGGTATGTGGAGACACAGGAAAGGTGGAAATCTGCCTTCTTCCATCCCCAAAGTCTGTAGTACTTGTGGGTAAATCCTAGCTTTTGTAGTCTCTGCTTCCTCTACCTATGTAGTGTTTTGCTTGGGGTAAATACTTAAACCTGGTTCTGCCTAGGACAGGGTTAATTTTTTGCAGCAGCCAGGAGGGGCATGGCCAGGACTCAGAGGTTATCCTATGCCACCTCAGGTTATTTTCCAAGCATGGAGGAGGGGTCCCTTCCTGGTCGGGTGTTGTTGGGTTCCCTTTGGTATAGGGGTAAGTATTTGCATGGGAATTGCTCACTTCCCTTGTACACTTCTGTTACTAGTCTTGTTGCTGTTACTGTTCATTTTCTTATTTCATTGCTGTTTCTGGCAAATTGTTCTTATCTTAACCCATGATCTTCATGTATTGTAACTCCAGTTCTCTTCAACCCCAACAGGGGAGGGAGAGGGGAGGGGAGGAGCAGACAAGTGTCACATGCTTTGGAGTGTTTTGGTGGGAACACTAAATGGGAGCATACCATTCCTAAATCATGAAAACTGCTAAAATTTTTTGAGTCTGTCAAAAGTAATCTTACTGTAAGGATCTGAATGTTGCATGATATTCTGTTTCATGATTTTTAGAACTGTTTTCATAGTTTTGAAAAGGAAGTGCTGGGGAAGATGATCTCACAGTCAAATCTGATAAAGAAATGTATCTAGTAAACAGAATTTTAGCTCTTGGTCTGAAAACTGTGTAAGAAACCAATGGCAGTTCAAACTGGGATAATGAAACTAGATCAAAAGAGTCTATAAAATTGCCTGTTGACATTCATTTTTTAAAATATTTTAAACAGTATTAAGTGTTACCTTCTCTTGAGACACTCTTTGATTGGATAAGAGATTCAGTACAAAAATCAAAATTTCATTAAATCGTAGAATGGCTTGGTTTGGAAGGGGTCTTAAAGATCATGTTGTTTCAGTGCCCTGCCACAGGCAGGGACACCTTCCACTAGATCAGGTTGTTCAAAGCCCCATCCAACCTGGCCTTGAACACTTCCAGAGATGAGCCATCCACAACTTCTCTTGGCAACCTGTACCAGTATGTCACTCCCACTCACAGTGAAGAATTTCTTCCTAATATCTAATCTAAATCTACTCTCTTTCACTTTAAAGCCATTCTCCCTTGTCCTTTCACTTCATGCCCTTGTAAAAAGTCTCTCTCCAGCTCTCCTGTATACCCCTTTAAGTACTGGAAGGTGCTCTAAGGTTTCCCCAGATGTTTCTCTTTTCCAGTCTGGACCACCCCAGCTCTCAGCCTGCCTTCATGGGGGTGGTGCTCCAGCCCCCTGGTCATCTTCGTTGCCCTCCTCTGCAGTTGGTCCACCAGGTCCATGTCCTTCCTGTGCTGGGGACCCCAGAGCTGGATGCAGTGTTTCAGGTGGGTGTCACCAGAGTGGAGGAGAGGGCAGAATCCCCTCCTTCACTCTGCTGCCCACTCTGGTTTGCATGCAGTCCAGGATACAATTGGCTCTCTGGGTTGCAAGAGCACATTGCCAGATCATGTCCATCCTGCATCACCAGCGTTTATTTTGGGAGTCTTGTTGCATGGCTTGTTTCCTTCAAGTACAGACCAGGGTGGTTAGCCAAAGTTGAAGTGAGTAGTAATAATCTTTTTAAGAGTACTTCTTTTATTTCTAGTGAAGTTGAAAACTTCCATTATGACAACACAAGTTTTTGTAGAATCTCATTTCCATGAAGGGTACTGGAAGGACAAATATTTCATTGAATGGTTTGGATGATCTAAAATGGCATGATAGGCAGTAGATGTTGTGAACTGTTAATGTACATCACACTGCTTGATCAGTATTAACCAAGGGATGAAAGAGCATATTGTTTCAGGTCAACTACATTAATTACATTAACAAAATTCTTAATTCTGTGTTGTAAAGGATGTTTTAAGAATTTTCTGGCAGACAAACTCTGAGGAGTGGTTGTAGTTCTGTGGTAAGGGAACTGATCCTTCCTTTCAGCTCAATAACAATTCCTCACAGTCGTAGAAAAGGAATATAGTTATGAGTGTGTGGGGAAACAAGGTTGTTTTGTGCAGTGAACTTCAAATTTTACTGTCTTTTATAGGTTATGTATTACCACTGGGATAAAAAATAAAAAAAACAACCTCACTCAGCATTATTTATTAGAATGTCCAGTAAGCCCTATAGCTGTTTTCCTGGAAGGGAAAGATCCATACAAACTCTAAAGGCTAGAAGAAGCAAGTTTGCTGTGTGAGCTTTAAGCATTAAAGACCTGTCTGTTGTTGCATAATCCTCTTAGGTGATGGAAGCTGGATCTATGATTCAACAGCTGAATGATAATGAGCTAAACATCTGCCAAAAAGTGTAGTTTATAACTGCAATCTGGCAATCACCAATTTTGGTAATGAGAAAATGCATTATTTCAGTTGTGGCAGCTTTTCTTAAGAAGTTTTCATTTGCAGTGCAGCTTTTTGGAAGTGATAAAAATTTCTCTAAAAGCTACTTTTAACAAATGATTCTAAAAAATTTCCAATGGTGGTAATTTCAGTTAAAAATAATACAACCCCAGACCACAAGCTTTCTGTTGAACTTGGCCTAAGGATGATACCAGTTTTTGTGAAACTGACTCTGGAAAATTACATGGGAGACCAATGGAGAGAGTTCATCATGTTGTGTAGTAGTGGTTACTATGCCCTTGCTGGTATTTAAGATGTAGAAAATAAAGCATAACATAAAATGTCAATAACAATGTCAGAACTTTTGCAAGTAAATAAACATTTCATCTTCAAAATGTTGAAGGTTTGTATTTTTAGATGTAACAGAAATTGGTTTTTTCCTTTGTTTGTGGCTAATTAGTTTGTAGGAATATATAGGTGTGAAGAATGAACTCTTAACGACACAGTTGTTAAGCAACAGCTCTTGGAGTGATTGATTTTCCAAGTGATGGTTTCATTGATACTTTCTTAAAGCTGTGACTTAACTCAGTTACATTGTCTGCAAGAAGTCTCCTTCAGCTGTCTTATCAGTTCTGAACTATGTTGTGATACACAGTCATTTAGTCAACTGCTTTCCAGCTCTGTAAATCAGAACAAGAACTCTAATTTGGAGTGAGGCAATTTAGATCACTGAGTTCTAGCAATGAAAAAAATATTAATAGTCTAGAGTTTGAAAGATAACCTTTTATTGGGGTTTAAGGCTGCAGTTTTATGTAAAACCATTGCAGTTAATCTAATCTGGAGAACTGCTTCTTTTCCTGCTGTTTATATTTTTGTACAAACAGCAAAAATGTAACTGACCACACAGGTATCATACCTTATTTTCCAGTATACCTTATTTTCCAGTAGTTGTTTCAAAGTGTGGGTGTTTAATCAAAGAAGTCCATCTGTGTAAGGTTTATAGTGTGCTTATCTCAGCTGTTATTACCAAAGGTTCTCAGCAATAATGCTGAAGCAGGAAGGTAATACATTGTTATCAGTGGTAGCACTGAAATTTTGTAGTAAAATTGTACAGGAGGATTTTGTAAGATCCTTGAAAGGAAAAAATGTGATTTAGTTAGAACTTAATCATCACTAAAACTTAGTAGGACTGTCAGCCATTTCATTTCTCTATCTGCCTAGGATGCAGTGGTAGGAATGCTTCTGAGGAATGTTTTCTGATGCCACTGCAATGATCTGGTCAAATAAAGGAAAAATGGTCAGAAAAAAAAAAAAAAAGGTTACCCACATTTACCTAACTAGCCTGTTGAGTATGTTTCATGATGTGAACCTGAAAATGTTTTCATGGTGTGGATTACGTATCAAAAAGTGTGAGATTGGGTGTGACAACATTACCAATCATTTTGTAATTTTACCATGTGTCTGAGGCAACAGGTACAGCGTACCCAAGTAGATATTTTTGTTAGGACACTATTACTGTATTTTTGGTTGTTTTCAGAGAATTTGTTTAACTTTCATGGAGCAAAACCCTCTGAGCATGATGTAATCAATACTTCATAAATTATTAGCAGGTGCTCTGCAAGACATAGTAATGAACTGCTCTGAAAGATCAGCAGGGAATTACTTTTTCTGCTGTTTTGCAGCTCCTGAAGGAGTTGCACAGCTGGCAGAGCATATTGCCTGTCAACCATGCCAGACTTGGCATTTGAAAGGCTGCCAGATTGCTTTGTGCTGTTGTGGTAGTCATGGATCAGCAGTTTGCAATGGTATGAAGATAGTAAGTGTTTTATTCTTTGCCCTTTGTAGGATCACACAAGTTAATACTACATTTATAAAGAGTCCAACCTATTTTCTGAATCTACCAGGTACTTGGTTTGCATTACCTGGTTAGATTAACCTCCACGCTGCAAGAATCTATAGAGAAGTTATGTTTTTGACATACTCTGGTAAAATTTCTCTTAGCATCGATGTTTGGAGTCGCTCTGTATAGCCTGCTTTTCATGTTTTATGTAATTTTATTATGCTTTAGTATTTCTTTCATAATCTCCCTGACTTTACTAACGCACAATATTGCAAAAGCACTATAAAACTAGTCAACAGACTTTAAATCATTTGTGTATCTCTAAACCTCTTATGCTGATTAAAAGTGTTAAGACTATTAGTATTTTTTATGTAACTGGGTCTAAATTTAGTTTCTGTGGCAGTCCAAAAACATTCTGATATTGCAAACCATGATCCTAATGTGCTTCATTTTGGAGTCGATGGTAACAGTTTCTCAGCACAACTTTTGTGTTTCTGTGTACTAATGACTTGAATAGTTAACATTGTGTTTATTGTAGAAATTCAGTAGTGACTTTTTGTAGTTCTGATTTCTCTTCTAGGAGTGTCAAGATACAACTTCTGTTGTTGTGTAAAATATGATTTTATTTACTTCTGGGCATTATTTTTTGAATTCTTGAATTTTTTAAGAAAGTGATTTGAGTAGCCCGTAGGTTACTGCTCCATTGGTTGGAAGGACAGGGCTGTTAATATTTTTCCTCATGTAAAATTCTTCTGGTCCTTGTATGGAGACACAAAAAGAAAAAGAAGTGTTAAACTGGAAAAAGTTAGGTAGCATGTATGTAGCCTATACTTTCCAAGCTGAATAGCTGTAAAATGCCTGCATGACAGTGTCATCCTGCAAAACCACACTTAATTGTCCATTCTATGTAGTCTGGTCTAACTGTTTGAAGAACCCAATTATTATGAAAAAGCAACAAAGTCGTGCCATCACATATTACTGATTTTATTTCCTGCAATATTGTGCACTGCCTTTGGCCAGTTACAGTGTGTGGCCTTAATTTCACATGCACACAAGTTTTATGTCATAGATGACAGCTTGATGCAAAAGCCAGCTTAAAAAAACAAAAAAGATTACTGGTGTTGGTAGCATGAGAATATCCAGTGAAGTCATAGCTCTGTATTCAAGGAGCCCGTTGGAAAAACTGAACATTTTGAACATGGGTAGTAGCCTTCCTGAAATTTACATACAAAAAAGAGTGCCTTTAAACTCATGTATGGAAATGGATAATTTACATTATGGGGTTTTTTAACATAAAATTGTAGATTATATTTCTAATGCATGTGTGCATAATCTCAGAAACAGCTAGAGCCTGCATTGTGTGAGCTGTATATACAAGTCAGTAGTTACATACCTGAGAGTACAGCACTTGAGTGCTTCTGGTAATTTTACTCCTACATTGGCAGGACTGTTCTGTTGATTGTTTTCTAAGAAACAAATAGCTTCCAAATCATACAGTTATTTTTTGATCTGTGAATGGAATTTTCCTTTTCTTGTTGGAATGTAGGCTCGAACAATGCTGAAGTGGTTCTAAAGTAACTCATCTAGTCAGGGGGCAATATGTTTCATTTAAAGTTGGGCATTTCTTTGAGACTGGGAAAGGATATCTGCCTTGGTATTCTTGGTTTGGAAGTATGATATGGATGGAGTGAAGAAAGAGCTTTAGGCAACATGGAAGGAAGGAGAAATAATCAAAACTGGGATGACTTTTTCTAGGGAGATGATGTTCTGCTTTGCTTGAGAGAGTTATTGATGTCTTGTCAATTATTCCCTATAGAATTAAGCATGAGTTTAAGAACTGGAAAGTTTTAGTGGCTAATTTTTCAGCTTCTGCAAGCCTGTCATGTCAGAAGATAATGGTGAATGTTTTTTTCCAGGATGAGATTAGGTTAGGATTATGAACAGCATCATAAAGAATTAAATTCATTGATCACACAGCAGAGTCTGCAGGTCTAGGTTTGATGGCTGCAAGTTGCTTGTGAAGTGTTCTGTGCTGGGTGATTTATTTGATTCATAGTTCAGATTATGGCTAAGGGCAGGGTTAGGGGCACCAGGTTGCAAATGGAAATTTTGTGCCGTCTCGTGGTGAGAGAAGCAAAAATGAGGCTTGGTATTGATGATACAGATGGAGAAGAGCACTAAAGGCAAATCATGGCTATTCTTGAAAATGTCTGCCTTATCAACTGATACTGACTGGGTTGACACCAACAAGAAGTTACAAGACTCTTTATTTCTTGTCTGTTCATGAAGTTCTATTAAATGCAGCGCTCCACTGTCACTGGCCAAAGTGTTGGTCTGTGTGGTTTTGAATACACAGCTTTGTGTAACTTGTTGGACTAACCAATACTTACTTCTGCTTTTTATTTTCTTACATTGATTATACCATTCTTTTACTTAATTATTCATTAGATAGTTCAATCATATGCAATGTAATTCTATGAAATTCAGAACTAAAGGGAATTTTTATAGTTGGGCTGCTCAATACTGAAAAATCTTCCTAGTGTTACATGACTTTTCATTATGGTATTGTCTTTTTTAAAATTCCATGAACTTTCTGAAATAGTGTTTAAAACAGTGCTAATTTCCTAAATGAAATTCCTTCCTTACTTCTGTAAGCCTTGATTTCTGATTGCAAGTGCTCTGCCACATCTTCTGTGCATTGTGGCTCTAAGAGGGCAGATGCAGGGAAATCTCTGAATAGGGTATTACACTTTAAAAGTCTGCTGCCTACTGATGTATGTACAAGTGTAAAATCTCTCTTATAGTGCCACACACTGTTTATTGCACAGAGCTTTGGCTTCTTTTGTGTGATTGATGAGAACAGCTGAAATATAGCATTATTTACATTATTTTGAAAACTGTCAAGTCACCTGCTTGGTTTTGACTCTTAAGATTTCTTTTTTTTTGTTTGTCTAGCAAATTTGTAGCCCTGGAGTTGGTAAGTAGCTTGCATCACTATGCAAGCAGATGAAATTTAGTAGCAAGACACCTCAAATATCTAGTCTGATTGGGCATCTCTGTATGCTGATAAATGGTACGCTTCAGGGAACACGAGGGGGAAAGATGGAAGTGGTGAAGGCAGGCAGATTCCTGTTTGGCTGTCTAATTATACTGCTGTGGCATATATTTGAGAATTACTTTCTGGATTGTCAGCTTCAGCCTACTTGTGATGTATGTTTATAATACTCTGCTTTAGCATAACTACCTCCTCTGGGCTTTTTTCTCTTTGTTGGATGGGTAGGAATCTTCTACTCTGTCATCTGCTATGGTGTGAGGATAGAAGAGTACTCACTTTTTTACTAACACCAGGTATATATCATGTAGGTCAATAAAAGCCTGGTGCTCATTTGCTGCCTATGGAAAGTGCAGGATGTGATCCAGAATGTGAGAAGTTGAGATTTTTGCCTTGGTATCATATGGGTTTCTGCACCATGTCTCCAGAGTTCTCTGTGCATTTCTTCCCCTTAGAAGTCTCTAAGGGGATACAGTGGATGGGTGATTGTCTCAAATACCTTTTTTTTATTATTTTTTTTGTTAGGGATACTGTGCTTGAGAGAAGAGTACATTAAAGCAGCATCTTTGAATTTCTTACTCCAGTTTACAGTTCCATACATTCTGGTTCTTTCAGACACCTTGGTTCTCTTGGGATACTCAGAAGCTCTGCTTTTTTTTCTGTGAACTCTGTTAGTCAACTCAATGCTCTGTTGTTTCTGCTTTTCTAATCTTTTCAGCTTGTGCCAGTGGCAGTTCTGAAATGAGGCCAGAATTAGGATGTGGAGTCTCAGTAGCTCAGAAAGCTTGGGGGTTATCTTGTAACACTTGGGGTGTATTGACTGTTTATTGAGAGAGGAGTTGCTGTTCTTTGGGGATGTGTGGATGCCTCTATGAGGCAAGGCTGTCCTTGATTTCAGTGCTTCAGTCAAGAAGTGGGATATTAGCCTAATAGAAATTGTCTGCCCCTGCACTGCGCGTGTTCTTTACTGTCTGATTAAACTTGTGCAGTTCACAGAATAAACATCTCAGTAATACAGTCACAAAATGTGTGGAAGTTACAAAGACTGTCAGTCACTGTTTGAAGCATGAAGGTTTTTTCTTGGTTCTATTCTTCTAGGAATAAAAAACATGTCTAATTTTCCATGACTTTTGCTGAAATTTGATGGGCAGAACTGTCTTTTCAGAATATTGCATTCCTGAAGATAATAATGCTGACCAAGCCTTTGTCCTACAAACCCAACTCACGTGTCTATGCTGTGTGTTTGTGTGATGTCTTACCTGCCACGTTCACCTGCCCAGTTCCAGGTTCTGTGCTCTAGAGCATACAGCACCACAAAGACTCAAAGTCTGCACTTGTGGCCACAGGGCACGTGTCAGGGTGGTCTGAAGCTGAAGCTCTGAAGGCCAGAGAACATTGATGATGCAGTTCACTGTGGACATTAAGGAAGCTTCTTGGAAAAGTGGGATGTTTGTGTGTCTCTGGTCTAAACAAAGTCTTTTTTCAGGAAAGTACATTATTGGAACCTTTATATAAGTACACAAGTACATTAAGGAAACTTTTGCTTCTGAAATTGTATTGTTTGAAATTGCATTCTGTATCTGAACAAACTCATCCATTATAACCTTCAAGTAACTTTAAAAATCTCAATTCTGATACCCCACTTAAAAGGATAATTGATTTTTTCCTTTTTGGCTCCCCTTTGTACTGTTATTTGAAACCTCCTGCAGAAAATGTTAATTTGTTTTCAGTATGTATATTTCTAAAGCATGAGTTCCTTAGCAAGTTATGCAAGCCTTTGAAACAAAAGCTACTATAAAAAGAAATCCAAATGAAACAATTTGCATAGCAATAGCAGCCCAGTTTTGGTATATATGTTAAAACAAATGGAAACCTGCAAGGGGAGAAAATACCCCAAATCTATAACAGATAAACAAATCCAAAGTAAATCATGAGAGGATTTTCCACAATTTCATGTCAAAGACCACTGAAGTATTAGTGCTGTTCTACTTTAATATTATTTCAATATTTTGACTTACCTAGTGGTGTAAGAGCAAGGGTAGACTGAGACTGCTTTTATTTTTCTTAATAGTTTGTCTCTAGCTTTGAAGCTGTGTGATGCAGAGCAGCTGGGCACTGCCATGGCCGTGTGGTGTGTGTGGGTGGTGGGGGCTGCGGGCTGCCCTGCCTGGCAGGTGGCCATCACTGGCCCTGTGGTGCTGCCCACTGGACTGGGCAGCCTGTGGTGTGGGCAGCCTGTGGTGTGGGCAGTCTGTGGCCATCAGCACTGATGCCTTTGAGCAGGAAGGACAGCTGCCAGGGGCCAGAGGCACCGTGCTGTGAGGGCAGCTGCTTTTTGAAAGTGACCCACAGCAAAGGAGGGATCCTTTGAGGGATGGTGGCTGTGGGCACCTCACAGCAGGGTGAGGACCTGTCTGAGGATTAGTGACTGTGGGCACACTGAGCTGGAAACATAAAGACATGGAGAGGTGATGGAAAAACACTAAGAAGGAAAGAGCAGCGGGCTGACTCTTAACTGGTCTGTGACCCATGAGAAGCTGAGGTGAGAAAGGGGGAGGAGAGCTGTTCATGGAGGTGTTTATGCTTTCCCACCCACCTCCCAGCACTCAGATGAGCAATCGGAAGTTGATGTTAACTGGCAATAACTTACAGTAGGAGAAAAATGCCCAGGTTCCCAGGGTGTTCTGCCTCTGAGAGGCCTGGGACTGCCCACCCTGAGTGTGTCCCTTTGGGCCCACTGACCTGGCAAGTGGGAGGGTGACTTCCAGGCTTATGTAGACATCCAGTGGTGTCAGCCGCTAGTGGTTAGTAATATTATAGACCTCATGAGACATTCATTTGCTATGAATGCCTTTGAAAGAATTTTGCCAGTGTATGATTTCACTTACTAGATAAGTAAATGACATGGAACATGGAATTTCTTGGAACCAAAGTGCTCTTGGGTTGGTTGTGTTGCCTGCAATATGGTTGGGCAGGCGTGAGCCAGCTAGCATCAGAGCAGCAGATAAACTTGTCGTTTAGGAGCAGGCACTAATGAAGTGTGAGCTGCAACCATATGTGGAATAAACATCTTTATGGTGTCAGTCGTGACTTTCTGGTTGCTCTTGTTGAGCTAAGCACTGCGAGGCACTGTCTGCTCTGGAGGAGGCACATGGGGAGGGCCTGGCTGGGTAAGCTGTTACAACAAAGCATGGGAAGTCAGGAGTTAGTGCTGAAGTTTTGGGCAACATGGGATTTCTGATAGCATTGCAAGAGAAAGGTCTGTTCTTGTTTCATGTGTTATTAACAGCCTCACACATAAGGAGTCAACTTGCATTTGTGTGTCCTTAACTTTTTATTACAGCATGCCTTGACTATTTAGACTTGTACTGCCTACTGTGTTATTAAACTTTGGAATACATTTATCTACAATCACTTGTATCTTTCAAAATCCTGATGTTTCTCTTTGGCATTGTTGTACCCTTTGCAGCTGTGCCACATTTAAACATGTTGGACAAGGTCCTAATAGTTTCCTGGGGTCGTGGATGAGGCAATGTGTAGGTTAATGTGGGTTAGGAGGTATTAATCTGGCTGCTGGAAAGCCAGAGTCTGCCCCAGGGAGACTGCAGGGTGAGATGGTGCTGGCTGTAACAGTGTCCCCCCACACCCCTGCTCCAAACAGAATTCCTTCCTTACCTTTTCTCAGATCAGAGCAGTCACATCAGTTCTTGCTGCTTGCTGGAGAAAGGGAAGACTCCCACCTGTTCAGGGAATGAAAAGAGGGGCAAGACTCACTGTCAGCCTATTGGCTTCTGCCAATGTTAGCATCTTGGTGAGGGGGAATGGAGCCAGCCTTTGTGGGTAGGGTAGTGCAGAAATTTGGATACCCTGATACAATCACAAGATCATTGGTTTGGAATCGTGTGTGCTTAGCATTGATGTATGCTAAGTCTAGCAGAGTGTTTCTTATTGGTTGTGAGCTACATACTCTGATGTATTACTTAATGAGAATCTGCAAATTGTTTTTCTCTTGCTGCAGCTGATGTTTTAAACTAGCCAGTCTGGGAGATTGGATCCTCTGACCAAATATTTATCCAGCTTTTTGGATGCATTTTTCCAGCATCTGCTGGGATTTATGTTCTGTATTAAAATCTGACTTGGGTACCAGGTAACTACTTTTAAAACTAGTTGGCTGCAGTCATAAAAATAAAACCTAGTGTTGGTCCACACTCTGTGAATACTAAAGTGGTTAGCTCTCAGTCACTGTGTGTGTCCCACCATGGTGTTAAAGCTGGGTATGGTCAAGGTCTGAGTGAATGTCAGCCCCAGTGTAAGCAACCTGGACAGGGACTGCAGACATGTGGTGGGTTAGGGATAGAATGAATGGGTCATATTGCAGAAAGGGCCTGCTTGCTGCTGCATTTTACATTGGCAGGACAGGAATGAAATATCTGTCGAATGGTTTAATCACACTCTGGAGATGTGCATTTTTATCTTGGGATATAATCTTGTTCATATGGCCTTGGGTTTGTGGAAGTATAAGGGTGGCTTTAAGTGCCAGATGTGCCAAGAAACATGGATTGAACTGAGAAAAGAGCAGCATTTATTCTTTGTTTTGGTAGGTTTTATCCACTTTGGTTTGCTTTTATTTTATTAAATGTACACAGACATGCTGGCAGCTCCCTTTAGGATATATACTAAATTCATTTGGATAAAAATGTTAGAAAGTAAGAGTTAGTAGTAGAGTTGCATGTGCACTTTACTTCATTGACTGATTTTCACTTAAATAAAGCATGAATAAGAAATGCTGTTATACAAGACATGATTTTAGGTACTCTTTAAATCTTCCCAGCATGTCAGGAGTTCAGGAATCTTCTGACCTCCACCATTCACCTGACCTTGACTCAACTGGTAAGTGGGGTAGAGGCACTCAGGTGTTAGTGGTAGGGGCATGTGAAAACACTGGAAACATGAGCCTTTTCTCCAGTAATGGTTGGGTAATCTACACTATCACTACATGCTATTAGTGATACCACTTCAGTTAAGTGTTGATGTGTGATGCGTGTAACTTTTTTTCAGATGATCCTGAATTTTCTTCTCAAGTGTAGGAGGTACTAGCAGAGAGGAAAAGAAGTCAGCTGGCCAAACTTTGCTCAGCTTTGCAATCAGAAGCTTTAGAAATTGAATGGCCATAGAGGGGCATTGATGTCAGAGCATTTCCTCAGTTGAAAGCAAACACTTGTCCTTTCATCCCTGAGGGGATAAAGGGAATTGTTAAAGAAAAGAATTCATAAAAAATTGAAAAACAAGGCCACATAGTGTGTAGGGAGTGGACTTAATTGGTTGCACTGGGAAATCATCAAGAAAAGTCCCTTCTTTTGATTTGACTCACTCCAGACAGTCTTTCTCAAGTTGTCACTTGCCTGTGTGTGTGGTAGGTTAAATGGCATCTGTTTCACGTTGCTGTCGAAGGACACCTGAACATAGGAAGTCAAGTTTTTGGTTGATCACAATTTTTCCCTAGTACAAGGTCTCCAGGGGATCATCCAATAAAAACTGGAAAGTACTACTGTTAAAAATAAATGCAGAGCCCTTGAAATCAAATAAAGCTCACATGTAATTATAAAACCCACTCAGAGATGGAGAGCCAAAGCCAATTAGCAAATGGTATCATTTACCTCTGTGGGATTTTTGTACAGTCTCCACTTTTTGTTAATACCAGCCATGACTGCAGATTTGATTGTCAGTAATGCTATACTATTTTGCCCTAGGGAATAAGATGCTGGATGCTGCCATGTGCCTATTGCAGAGACATGAGTTTTGCAAACCCTGGTGTGTTGGGATGACCTGGTAGTTAAGCACCCACACAGCCGCCTGCTCACACCTTTGCCGTGGGGTGGGAGCACAATGGAAAGAACAAAAGCAAGAAAATGCCCAGGTCAAGGTAAAGAGTTCAAAAGTGAAGGAAGGAGGGTAGAGGGAAAGTGCTGCTCTTGCCATCTTTCATGGCCAGACTGATGTCCCGCCAGACTCTGAGCAGTGGCTGTGCTGGAAGATGTTCCATCCCCTACCCCAAGGTTTTAATCTCTGAGCATGAAGATACACAGTGTCAGCTGTCCCACCTCTGTTCCCTCCCAAATCCTTGCCCACCCCCAGAGTGACTAACAAGAAAGCTTTGATGTTGTGCAAGCACTGTTCAGCAGTAGCCAAAACCACTGGGGTGTTAAGCAATGCTGTTCTAGTCACAAACTCAGAACACAGCAGGGCATGGTTCCCTGTGAAGAAAGTGAACTCCATTTCAGCCAGAGCCTGTATAACACTTTTGGATACAGCCTTTCAAAATGAAGTCCTTTCTTAGTTAGATGAATGAGGTGCTGCAGGTCTGATGACTGATGAGGATATTTCTGGCTATCTGAAGGAAGGTAAAATAAGGATAAGTATGGAAATGGGTGAAGTACCAAAATAAGAATCAAAGTTATGTAAACCTTTACCTAAACTTAGGTTAAAAGTTTCACTGATTTTTTTTTCTTCTCCCTCAAATGCTTAACATTTTTGTGGAAATATCTTACAGATGGGCTTTAATCAAGTATCAAGACAATTAATAGACATTCTGATACATTTCCAAGAATAAACTCCAAAGAGCTGTCATATGAGCACTGAGAAGAGGGAAGAACTCTTTCTCTATTGCTTAAAAATTAAAGTTGAGTGGGAGAAAGAAGGAAAAAGGTAGGTGAGAGAGAAGGAAAAAACAACTTTCTGATTAAATCTTACTTAACTTTCTGAAAGCACGACGAAGTATCTAATCAAATAGCAGAACAGAAAATCAGATTGACTGAGGGATCTAATATGAATTTTCATCCAAAGGTGGCACTAGCCTTTTGCTGTTGGAGTTTTTGTTGTGAGCTGGGAAATGCAGATACCAAGAAGCTCTCAACTAATCCAATGCTTACCATTAATCCCAAACAAACCATCATTAGTATCTGGATTTATCCTGCTTAGTCCTTGCTGGATAGTGAATTATGTAACCTTTGTTTTATTAACATTTAATGGAAGCTTATTATCAGGTAGGTTACCTCTGGAATAAAAGGAAGGCAAAAATTGTAAATTTTCTGCTTTCTGTTATTTGTTATTTGTTTGAGGGATTTTTAAGGACTTCTTTAAGAAGTGAGTGGATAGTTCTGTAAATAAACTAACTTAAAACTCGCCGAGTACATTGCTTGGCAAAAACCAGCTGTTTGAAGAATTACATAGCCATTTTCTATTTAACTAGCAGATAATGTTGATAACAAACTTAGAAGAGGACTACAAAAAGGAATCTTTTTGGTATGAAAGAATTTGATGTGATGGTTGGGTGCAAAAATAGATACTTTAAAGTCTTTTCAACAAATGTCTATTCTTGTGTCCTCATACATTGTTGCAGACTGATTTTAGTAGGTGTGGTATGAATAAGATGACAATTTCCACAATCACAAAGTCTGGCTCATTATGCTCAAGATCTTGGCCTGCTTAGGGGGAGGAGTTGTTGCTGGAGTTATAAACAAAAGTCACTAGGTGAGCACTGCAGGGAAGGGGAAGGATTTTGAGGTTTAAAAATGTGAAGGCATCCAATGCCACAGGATGTTAGGATTTTTACATGCTCGTGATGCAGTATTGCAGTGGCTAGTAAGCAAGTAATTTTGGAGCAGTTATCAGAGTTGCATCAGAATAAAAGCTGATATAAAAGGAGAAAAAAGTTTTGTAATCCATGGTGTAAATGTGTATGCTGATCCAAAGCAGATACTCTGTGATTTGAGCGCGTCTAATGTGTGATGAGAGAGTTTGTTTAATTCTATTTACCAGATGCTTGCTTTTAAGTTCTCTCTTTTTCCCAAATGATAATGGTTCATTATCAAATTGTCAACATTTTCTCAGTATTGATAAGACTCCAGAGATGGGAGAAGTCCCAGCAATCAGTCTGAAGCATGATTTCATGCCTGCTCTGTGAGAGAAGCAGTAACAGAGGCTCTGCTACAGCAAGTGTTGATACAGTGCTCTCACCAAAACCATAGGCTGGGCAGTCCTGACTTAATGTAAAACCTGAGGAAGTTCACAGATGAACTCAAGTGCATTTTCAGCTGAGTCTGTGTCCTTCTCAGCTTACACAGCAGTTCAGCTCCTGCAAAAGGCTGAAGATTTTAATTGTTGGAAAAAACTCCAGAGAGATGTTTTGCTGGGCATATGAGGTGTTGCATTAAAGTTGCACCTGCACTTGATTGCCACATCTGAGGTTATCACTTGACACACTTTGATAATGATTAAATGCCTTTCCAGAAGTGACAGACTAATCAAAAGGAAGTTTATTTTTTAAAGCTCTTCTTGGAAGATTTCTGAGTTTTGGGTTTTTTGGTTTTTTTGGTTTTTTTTTAAAATAAAAAAGCTAGTTGTTCCATGCACATAGTAAGTGGATGACACCTTGACTGTTGATGAAAGAGCACTACAACTGTAGATAATCATTCCTAGTGTTGAGTCAAATTTACAGCCTCTGTCTTCTAGGAAAAATTACACTGAGATCAGTGTAAGATTAGAGGAACTTCCATATAATTTTGAAGGCAATGTTTGATGTAAATAGACATAAAAATGTTGTGAGGACTATGTTTGCAACTACCTTTTTGTTTTGCTACAGCAAAACAAATCTGTGATATTTGAATGATCCAAAACTGACTCAAGACAGTTTCAAAAGAAAGCAACTCTTGTATTAGATTAGGTGATACATTTTGAAAATACAAATATTTTCATAAATACTCTTTTTTCTAATAGCAGATTCTGGTTTTGCCAACAAATGTTATCTCTGGTGTTATTAGACCATCATAGCTACTCCAGTGATATATACTCATGAGAAAAACTTTGAATCATACAGAATTCTAATGAAAGTGTTTTGATGTATCTTCAGAAAGCATGAGTTTAATCTGCCTATTGCAAGAAAAGTATACTAGAATAATAAAGTCACTGAATTACTGGGAAAGATGCCAGCAATATCATGAACTCAGCATTACATGAACTTTCCTGTAACTGTTTATATCTGGGCATATCTGAACATTAACTGTTAATTTAGATTATTTTGACAAGTTCTGAACAAAAAAAAATAAAGCTAGGTATTTTCCAAATATTTCCAAGAGTTGAATGTGTTTGATTTGTTTGATTTTACAAATATGTAGGAAACCTAGAAAATTGTGGATCAAAAAAAAAAAAAAAATCCTGATGTAACTGCTGATTCCCAGATTAAATGAATCAAACTTTTTTCCAAATAATTAATTTTGACTTGACCATAATATTCAGTAAAACTCATAATGACAATTTCCTATCCCTTGAATCACAGGATTTGTATTAGTTCATCTGAGTGAACAGATCTCTAGCTCTTTAAAATACTGTTTTTATAATGCATGTGTTCTACCACCTTGCAATCTGTATGCTTGTGTTTTCCAGCACATGCCAGCTTGTGCTGCTGTTAAATAGTATTAGGAGAGAAGCAGAAATGTCAGCTGGAGGAAAGCATCAGGGACAGAGGTTTGAGTATCAAGATCCTGCAAGGTATGCTTGACTTTACTGCCGTGTGTAGATATCACCTATATTCCTCTGTCCTCTTCATCAAGTGGAAAACAGGAATGCAAGAGTAATAAAAATATGGCTGTCTTAAAGCAAAGGTTAAGCAGTAATTTATTCAGCTGATAAACATCCACATTGTGACACTTATACTAATAGAGTGTTCTTTGCTTGGCAGCCAAAGGGATGATAAAAGCCCATCATCTCTGGGAAATGAAACGACACTGGAGGTAAGAAGTAAAGCATTAACAGTGAAGGTAATTAACAACTGAGTGCAACAGCAGCTGACAGGGTGGTTTCCCCACTGGGCACAATTTCAAATTGAAGGTGAAAGTCATATTAAGGCTTGTTTCAACTCAGAGTTCTGAGCCTTATAAATAGTGGATTCAGAACTGGGCAACCATGTGAAATCCTGTTCTGAGTACATGTACGTAAGAGGATGGTGGGAATCTGATCATCCCAGAGGAGGGACCTGTGAACATGAAGTCTGATGCCTGATGCTTGTAGTATGTTCCAGGAGCCTTGGCTAAGAGACACAAATAATTTTTCATTGTGACTATTTAACCTACTTTATATCAAACTAGATAAACTAAATCAGCTTGAATTGAATGTATGTAAATTATCTAAAAAAAGAAAGCGCAAGATGAACTTTGTTTCTTACATTTAATTTTCTTATATACATGGATAAAGGGGTGAATTATAAAGAACATGGACAGAGTTAAACTCTTGCATTAGAATGAGGATTGACTTCTGATCAGTTAATTCAGAAAGATTTGAAAGCACCAAGAACTTGTTGATTCTGAAGGTTTTGATACTGAGAAAATCACCACGGATGTTAGCAGAGTCAAGTTCTCAAATACAACAATCGCATTCAGAGAACATGGATCCAGCTGGGACGTGAGGTTGTTTCCAGCAGGTGGAGTTGGTGCCAGCAGCATGTTGAGATGGAAGTGTGCTTGGAGTGGCTGGCAGTACAAATGACTGGTGGGTAAAAACAGTGTTGTCTTATGCCAAATCTTACAAAGGTCTCTGTGTGCCAATATTCTGACATCCCAAAAAAATGTGGGGATTCCTTTGATTTAAACAGTTCAACAAGTTGCCAGCAGAAGTGCTGAAATATGTGGTTTATTCCTGCTCTCCCCACCTCCCTTCTTTACTATAGGAATTACTGTAATGGAGAGAGATCACCTATAGAATTCAGAATCCTCCTTCAGTGGTTTTGACCCTCAAATGAAATTATAGTGGCAGAACATCTCTCATACAGTCTTCCAGTCAGAGGTTCAGCAAAGAAACCCATTCTCTTGTAAATCAGATAGGGAAATTTTTACAGAATGTTGTTAAGTTTCCCTAAGTGTCATCTCTTATGTTTTTAGGGAGTTGTGCTACACTCTGTTTCTTTGCTAAAAACCAGATGTTCTCTTCTCCAGATTTGACATGTTGGCAAAATGCTGCAATAGGAGAGAATCTCAGGGTAAAATATTTGGGCAGAGCAGAGAGTAGTGGCTTCCTCCCTAGCACCAGTTATGCTTAGACTGTGCCAGGTAGTGGGGAAAAAGTGAGTGCACAGCCCAAGGCAGCTCTGGGCAGCACGGGGGACTCTGTTAGAGATCTGTACTGAGCAACAAATGCACGTGAAGTAGCAGGTGGCTATCTGAGCTAAGTTAAGAAAGATGTGCCTAGGCACATTAAATCCAGCTCAAATAATCTTCATCAGTGAGGACAGCAGATTTATGTTCCTATGAACAGGCTGTGTCTGAAATAGCGGACACGGCTCCCAGAAGGGATTTTCACAGGCTTTGGCAGGCAGTCTCCAGAGGGATTTTCACTGGGTGGGTGTTCCCAGAACAGATCGTGCACATTATTTTAAGGGAAAATTAAGAAATGAAAGCATTTCCCCTCTACTCAAATACTTGGCCAAGTCTGAAATCCTTCCTAGTCAGGTTCCTGCTCTGCTGATCTGCCTGCCAGATGCCTGACAGGTGTAGATGAGGCTGGGAAAAGTTCTTGCAGTGTAATGCTGGCTGTCCTTGTGTTAGGTGTGCAGGGACTGTGCTGCACCTATATGCCTGCGTATTGGTAAAGCTGCACTGAGGGAACTGATGGTGCTGGAGGAAAGGCAGCTTGCTTTGCTCCCTGAACCACAAACTGGGTGTGCTACCATAACCCCACACCCCAGCTCTGTCCAGTGAGAGCACTGAATGTTGCTCTTTTCCAAGCCCACCAGCACAAGGAGTCTTGTGGCTGAGCAGAGGGGGATCAATCTAGCAGCAGGAGCAAGCAAAGAAGCAGGACAGAGGGAGGGCATCTTTGCAAAGGTCACAGCCTCCCTCCTCTGCCCTAAACACATGGGGAAACTTTCTCTGCCAGTAGCTTCTTCCCATGGCTCTGTCCCTTGCTGCAAGTCATTCATGTGCTGACTAATGAGGAAGCAGCATCTCCTAGAGAGTGTACTGAGTGTCCTCCTCGCCAGACCCTGTGATTCCATCGTAGCTGTCTGCCTTCAGGCCAGCTGGGTTCTGCATCTTTACTGAGCAAAATTGGATCTTGCCCTGGGAAGTTAATGTGATTGATCTGGCAGGTGATTTTCAGGATCAGTTCTGATAATGCCAGGTAGGTAAGGCAGGACACACTGTGAGAAGCCACATATGTGGGAATTACTGTGCTTTTTTTCTCCAGGGCCTGAGGAAAATTGTGAAAAACTCTTTCAGCCTAAACGTGGCTGCTTCTTAATCTACTCTTTCTTATCTGTATAATTACAAACAATCCCTAAAACAATCCTGGTGTCTGCTGGTGCCCTGGAAGTGCAGTGGTTGGTACGTGCAGCACTGGTGACTCCCACTGCAGCACTGCCCCAGGGCACAATATCCAGGAAGGATGTGGCAGCTCAGAGTGGCACAATGCTCCATTTTGCTATAGTTTCAGAAAGCCTGATTAGTTTAAGGAAGAAGTAAAAAAGTTTTTTGGTTTGTTCCTATAATGACTTGCTCTGCCATCTGCTGCTTTTTATTCTTGGGTGCCACACAGCTAGCCAGCAGCTCAGGTGCCTGCTTTCACAGTAGCAGTGAGACCTGTGTCCCGCAGCAGCACTGGCAGGATCCCCTTGTTTCCAGGGAAAGGTGGCCAGATTTCTCTGTGCTACACAATCCATATCTTTGTCTTTTTCCCTACCTGTACTTTGAGGGTCTGGCACATACATTCATGCTTAAAAATATAGTGAACAGCACCCTGCTGATGTCAATCGGCTGGAGTCCCTTGGAATCAGTGAAAGCTGTTTTATTCTGACTGGCAAAGAGGTGAATAGACTTCAGGATGTTGATAGCCACAGACACATTTTACATTCTCAGTGGAAAATGATGAGAGGGCTGGTCTCACCCTTGCACCCATTTTATGTAAATTCAGTGTCTCTGGTTGTGGTAGGACTACCCCAGATTTGTGTGTGAGTGGACATGGGGACTTAGGTTCTGCACCACATCACTCAGTGACATTTAAACCCAGACCAGAAACTGGGAAAGCAATGGCAGACCATGCATGACACCACACTGCTCATTGGTGTGGTTTCTCAGAGTAGTTTTGTGGCCTGGTCATTTCAGGCCATAATTAATTTTTATTTTTACTACTCCTATTATTTGAAATTAGTTGTGAATGCACTGTTTCTTAGAGAACACCTCTCGATAATCAGAGGTAAAAAAAAAAATCTTCTGAGCACTGATGGAAAGTCTCTCATAATCATATCTTTCCAGTTTGGCTAACTGGAAATATTAGAAAGCCTCTGCACTCCTACAAAATTTCAGTTTTGAATTAGTTTAGTTTTTAACAGTTGCCTCCACCTGCAGTATTCTTTTTTGCTATTTTGATCTAATGCCTTATGGTCTATTATCCATATTAGACAAATTGTCTTGAAGGTATTCATGCCAGGTGTTTGTGTTAAAAATCATATATCAGTCTTGGAGAATACAGGGTTTAGTTTTTTTATATCTGGATTTTGACTTTTGAACATGCTTTCCAGGGAGGTTATACAGTCTTTTAATCTGGAGGTTTTCAAGCTCCAGCTCAACAAAGCCATGGTTGACCTGTTCCAGTGTTGGAAATGATCCTCCTTTAAGGGGAAGATTAGACAGCCCAGAAGTCCCCTCCCAATGGAGATTTCTGTTATTTTGAATCTGAATTACATTTATCATCTTTTTCCACAGTCATAAAAACTCAGCATTTACAACTACATGAAGTCCTAAAGGAAACCTTCTAAAGCTGAGACTTGAAATAGCAGGGATGGCTGTGCTAAAGAACAGCAGGGCCTGAGAGTCACTTCATGACAAACTTGAAGGCAGTCTCAGCAAGCTTCTGACTTAACCTTGAGAACTAGCCTGAAAAAGAGACTTTGGGACCTTATTTTAAGAATATTGAAAAGACAAAGTGACATCCAATACAATAATAAAGATCTGTTCCAGCTGTATAACTTTAGGATTCTGTCCAGTGGGGGGATTCAGCAGGAATGACTCCCTGACTAACATGAATATAAACACTTTGCTCTTTATAGAAGTATGTGGGAAAGTAAGGCTGTCGGCTATATAATGTGCTGTGAAATCACCAGCATAACAATTCTGATCAGAGCTGACACCTCCCATCTGTTTCTATATGCAGTCTGTTCAGCATAAATCATACACAGATGGTGTCATGGTGTCAGTGTCTCGCAAGTCATGCTGCAGTCACCGGGTGTTGGCTAGGGCTCACTTGATGCCTAACTTTGCCACTTTACCCATAATTGTTAAAAGTGTTTCATCCATAGAAATAACCTTTTATCCCTCTGAAGCCAACTGCTTGCTGGTTTCCATGGCGTGGGTGGCCAGAGAACAGGTTTTTCCACCAGCCAAGCTGTTCATCTTCCAAAGCTCCCTGGCTGCAGCACCATTGTCAACAAGTTTTTCAGAGGATCGGGGGCTGGTAATGCGTACTGACTCCCTCCAACCCATTTCCCATCTCTTTGCCACCCACATAGTTAGCCTGATTCTCAGAGCAGCACATGCTTTCACTCTCTCATCCTACTAATTTGTTAGCTGGGGTAGCTAGTCCTTTTGCTTTACTCCACTTGATCTCACAAGCTAGGCAGGGCTGGAAGAATAGCCTACCTCCATGTAAAAAGCCTCCCATCAGTCAAGGATTTTTAAGGATTGGATAATGATGATGTAGGGCTTAACCCTTATTATTTGTGACTACTGTTGAACATCTGGCACTTTAGTGGGAGTTGTTTCTGGTTCAAAATCCAATCAGCTAAATTCTTCCTCTGATTTCTCTCTGAAGTTGCAGCTGAGCATATTCAACTACATTTGAATGACTGAAATTAATTTTTCTCTTTTGTGGTTTCCTCTTTGGTCATATCAAAAACTGAGTTTTTGAAATTCATCTCTCTAGTGCTCTGACTTAAAGCCCAATCAGCAAAGCTGTAGGAAACCCCAAAGTTTCTTAATTCTTGATATTGTTGAGATCCAGAGTCTTAGCTGTCCTGCTCAGCAAGAGACTGCTGCTTCAAAGCTTGGACCTAAGTCTGGACCTGATGAGTTCAAACAGCTGGGAATCATCTGTGCCTCAATTTAATTGATACCTCTATCAGACTCCTAGGCAACTGCTTTTAGCAGTGGAGCTGCAGCTCTGGGATGTAACATCAGCTATTGATGGCTCTGTCCCAGAACCCATGACACAGGATGGACTTTGTCCAAGGGGGAATGACTCTTAGTTTGCAGAGGCAAAGCTCCATGATATTAATTCCTTGCCTCAGCAGCAGCTTTAGTTCTTCCTGGATCTTCCCAAAGCCTATGTTTGAGAAAACCACTGTGTGAGAGTCAACAGCACCTGAATGTCTTGCAAATCAGAACAGCCAAAGTTCATCTGCTGTCCTGTCACTTTGACATGTGTGTCTGTGTTCAGAAGTGAGGCACTGCATCCCTGATTTATTTCAAATCAAGCAACAACAGACAAAACTCCAAAGCAATTTTCAGCCTGAGTAATCACTGCAAATTTGCTCCAAATTTTGAACAGATGGAATCTGTATATGACTTCTCTGAGTATAAACACAAGCACCCTGTCATATTTCAATTGCTGATGTAACAACACAGTGTGGCTCTTGCTAAAGGGAAGGTACATGAATTTGGGGGTCTGATTATTTGTTTTCTCAGTGCACTATAAGATCTGGTGTATTCACTTGCAAATAACATATGACACTTGCCAATTGGTTCCTCTCCATTCAAGTATTTAATCAGCAAAGCAGTAGCATGAGTTCACTGCAAAAGGTGTATCATTGACATCAAAACTAGTTTAGGCTTAATTTGGCTTCCTCTTGCCACATTTGGTCACTTCTGATATGCAAACTGGCCTGGAAACAGAAGTGGAAGAGGGGGGATTTTCTGGAGTTGTGGCCTCTTCCCCAGCTGATGAAGAAGGAGCCTAGCAGTCCCCAAATAGGGCTGATCCAGTCTCCTCACTTCCCCTCTGCCTTTAGGACAGTGTCCTACAATTCATGGTTGTGTCTGTGAACTGAGAATAGATGGTTTGAGATTATTAACTTGCATGAAAAACATGCAAGTTAATATTCTTACTGTTATGGTTTAAAATGGGAAATTCAAATGGGAGAGTGAGGCTCTGTTCTACCTCTGTTGCTGGTGTTTGTGGCCCTGCATAACCACTGTTGTAACAAAGGAGGAATAGTGGTAAGACCCCCTTAATTCTCAAAGGAATGACTGGAGACCTCACAGTCTTCTGGTGGGTTCTCTGGGGCAGGTTACCCTGACTCTTCATAGGTGTTTCCCAGAAGGGGCCTGTACCCTCTTCCCCAGTACCTCCAGAGGTGATTGGGATCACAGTTTTCCTGTTACTGTGTGGAAAGCACATTGCTGCTCCCTCCCTCAATATTTGGCTTTAACCTCTCTATTTTCCTTCTGCTCCAAGAAATGAGCTGGATTATTCCTCTCACGCTCTTCCTTTCACTGCAGTGAGTCTCCTAGCACTGTTCTCACCTCCTGAGCACCTGAGATCACTACCCTTTTTCATTCTTCCCCCTCTGCCAGCTCCAGACCTGTGCAGGATGGGAGGCATCCCAATACTACCCCCCTTGTTGAATCCCCAGTGCAGCAGGACTCTTCAGAAAACTTGAGCTGCTGCAGACAAGTGCCCTGAGCTTTTCCTGCCACCTTTTCCCAGTCACATAAATTCATTACATCCAAAACATATCCTGAGTAGAAGAGGGGCCAAGCAGCCAGATGATTGCTGTAGCTGATTGCAGCATCTGCTGGAGCCTCACTAGTGTTTTAGCTTTCAGACATAGTTGGGGGATAGATTTGCTGGCTTCATTTACTGCCAGTAAAAGCTGCTTTAGGCTTACATGTGTGGGGCCGAGTACCCCAAGGGAGGATTTAACATGGCAGACCTATGTGTTAATGTTTTACATAATGTTTGAGAAGAAAACCAGCTGTCATTTGCTCTTGGTCAGTTGACTAGATCTTCAGCAGATTCCAATACTTATGACAAATTTCTTTCCTGCTTAAAATGCTAAAGGTGTCAAAACTTCACACACAGTATAATGTTTGGGAACGTGCCATATTCTGAAATGTGTTCAGGATTTTCCAGCTTCCGCTCTTTCCTTTTAGATCTTACTAATATCATCTATATAAATATAGAGACGTGGATTTTCACACCTCAAACTTGTTTTTACTTCTCTGTTATCCTCTTCTTCTGTTTAATAGATGTCTTAAATTTCTCCCCTGTCGGCAGGTTCTCATCACCAGCCTCCACCCTAGATCTAGTTATATCTGCTTGAATTTTTTTTTTAACTCTTTTCATTCTTTTTTTCTCCATCAGAAAAAGAGATAAGGGGAAGGATGGTTAGAGCAGTGTTCCCAGTACAGATCTTCCAAGGGACTTCTCATCTTGTGGCTGTGGAAATGAATTGCTGGAATCTCTTAGCACTGCCACCGCTGTCATAAAGTGCAGAAGTTGGCCCATGAGTTTCCTATGGTATCACTTGCTGCCTATGGTATCACTTGCTGACTCTGCTGCCTTGTTTGTGAGCTCTGGCTGATCTGTTATTTATGACAGGCACTTGCTGTCTCCCCTTTGAAATCTATTATACTGACGAGCTGTCAAAATATTTATCAATAATATTTGTAACTGAGAAACTGTAATCTAGGGGTTAAATAGCTGTTTGAGTTTTGTTTTTTCACCTTTGCAATTCCAAGTCTGTGCTCTGTGTGTGCAATTACTTTCAAATGTACAGATTCAGTCAGATTTTTGTTGCTCTGAGTTATTTTTTGCTGGTTTTCAGTGATGAATGCTGTGTCATAGCTTGTAAGTCACAGGATGGTCTCCAGATTCTCATATGATCAAGTAAAGGGAATTTATTTTAGTGCCCCAAAGCTCCTGCTAGTCCCTGCATGCTATGTACCTTTTTCAGTTATGTGCTGAGAGGCTGCATTAATCTTTTCAGGTTGTATCATTGCTGAGCCTCAGCATCCTTTAACTGGAACCTCATCACCCTAAATGGGCTTTCATCTTTGCTGGCTGGTTTCCATTTGATGTTCTGCTGCTGTGAATTGGGAACTGATGAGTTTCATCCCACTGTTGCTATTGAGTGGATTTAATAACACCTTGCAGTCTGATACAGCACCTTCCCAATGCTAAGCTAGGTAATTCTTCTAGTAGTGCTATGTATGATAATTAAATGAAAGCACATTCAAAGATACAGGTATCTTCTAAGTGATAGAAAAAGATAGTCTTGCTTTTCAATCTGCTTCATGATACAAAAAGCCACAACTGAAAAAAAATCAGACTTTGGAAAATCAGGATAATAAACACTTGTTGTAAAAATGATCATTAATATGTTCAGGGCTCAGATTTGTTTTGGACCTTGTGTAATGAATTCTGTGGGGAAGGTAGTACCAAATGTTACCACTTTGATGCTGTGCTTTAGAGCTTTATTCCTCCTCAATATTGCTGCCCAAGGGTAATCTACAATACCATGGGTCTAACCCAAGCTGCCTGCAGCAGGAACAGCCTTTAACCCTGCATGTGTTTCACCCTGCTCCCGGGGGAGAGGACTTGTGTTGTAGGATTCATCTAGTTTAATTTTTCAAGATCCAGGTAATGAGCAAGAGTTTTTCCTCTTCATTAGTGCCACTGAGAAAGTGCTCAGTTTTTCTTTTACAGTTTAGTATCAGATGGAAGATGCTTTTCTGAAGAAAGAGCGAGGAAGATCATGTCCCTGGGGACCTGACCTCAGTCAGGATGTGGTACTGCAGATGCTCCTGAAAGAATGACCACTTGAAAGATCATGAGATTTGTGTAGTGTTTCAAAAGCTATCTGCTTAATCACCCCCATAAACATAGGAAAAGGGGTCATGCTGTATGTTATTATGTTGTTTTTACAAAATCAAAGTATATTTTATCAGACTAGGTAAACTGCTGTACATGTGTTTTGTCATCTGAACAATATTTAGCCCCACTGGCACTTTTAAACTTTCTGCATATTTTCAACTGCTGCAGAATTTTAAATCTTTCCTATTTAATATAGCTTTCACTGTTTGAATCCTTGAAAAAGAAACTTGAAGTGTTCCCTGTACTTACACTTTTGAGAGCTGAAGCTGTGCCAGAATGCCTTCACAGATCCTGAAAAATGATAATAATAGAAATGGAAGTTAGATGCATGCACCAGGAACCTGCAATGTTTCGAGCTGCAAATAGATACATGGCGTAGGAAAGTTTAGCATGGTGATCCTTGATAACAGGGACATGTAAGAAATGTGGACCAAAGCAAGTACTTTTCCTTCTTTTCCCATTATTCTTACTATTTTCAGTATTACTTTTGGTCACACATGGCTTCTCAGAGAAAAGCCCCCACTTTAGTCTTTTACTGGTCTCTACTCTCTACAAGTTTATGTGACAACTTGAGCTGTGGAAGGCAAAGAGAAAGAGGGGCTCTACTGGGGAGAACAGGACCAGAAGGCTGCTGGGTAAGCGATGCCAACTCAGACATGGTGAAATCTTCTTTTCTCTACATGGAAAATGCTAATTAAAAATAAAATTCATAAACATCAGTGTTGGTTTTTTTTTTCCCCATTCTCAGCAAATGAACTCCAGGAAAGTCAGTTTTTCACCTTAGCCAAGTTTATATTTTTGCTTTCCAAAAGAAAACCATATTTTTTTAAAAAAGAATTTTTCTCAGGAAAGTATTTGTCTGAAACATGCTCTAGTTTCTCTTCAGATCATATAAATCTTTCATATAAAGTGTATACTCTCTCTCTGTTGAATAAGTTTTGGTATAAAATTTCTGGCCAGCCTCAATCTTTGTACTCAGCACTGCGGCTGGTCTGTGGCCTCAAATCAAGTGGAATGCAGATTGTAGTCATGCTGCAAATGACCTTCCTCCAACGTTTCTCAAAGTTGCTGCTTTTTGATGGAATATTTTTGACTTGGTAGTTCCTGGCATGTGGCAGCTTTGCATGTAACCAGAGCACTTCTCCTGTGCTGTATATAGCTGCTGCTGCAAGGGCTGCCTCTGCAAAGGCAAGCAGGCTGCCTGGCAGGATGAAAACCTAAAGCCCGGGTGTCAGGCTGTGTTGTACTCAGTTCTGGGATCTAACACACATAAAGAGAGCCCAGCACAGCTTTGTGATTCCCAGGGTGCTGGTGTTCTCCTGGCAAGTGTTAAAGCAGCCCCCGACTTGGCTTGGCAGCACTTTTACCCTGGTTAGATTTCCCCGGGGCCCTTCTGCAGGCAATTTCTCTCTGCAGGGCTTGTACTCTGGGCATTAACAGCAAACAGAATTTGTCTTGTCTTCTCAACGCTACTTGAAGATTTATTTCTTCATGCAAAGACAACGTGTACCTGCTTCTTGAAACACGTTTGTGGTGTCTTTGTGTTCCTGGAGCTGTGCATGGGCACTGTGTTGACAGCCTCAATCTAGTCTAGAGGAAGTCAGTAAGAGAGCCATGAGGTCAGCTTCTCTCTTTAGTGAGCTATTTAATGTTTGTATTATGTGACTTAGAGTGAAAGGACACATTTAGCTTACGGTATCTCAACAAACAATCCTGTCTTTGTTGAGCAGTGATGTCGCTGGTGATGAAGGTCTTGCACTGCTGATCTCAAACAAGGGCAATTTCTGCAGCTGATCTTTGAATAGATGAACAGATCCTCTAACATCACCCTGAAGACATTTACATGTATGTTGAAACAAATTTAGTAGCTAGATATTTTTCCTAACAAATGATGGCTTGTTTATGATAATTGAAGTAATTGTTTTTTTCTTCTTCCTGCATCATCTTGTGGTAAATCATTTCTTTAATCCATCACAAAGCTGTTGAGAACATTTGGAGAAAAAGAAAAATGTAAAAAGCCTTCACACCCAAAGCGCTGCTCTGCCTCCCTGATCATTCTCACAGCCAGTGAGAATGTGAATTCTCACATTCTCAGTGCCCCAGTTCAGTGGATATGGCATCTGAAAAGATTTCTGTTGTTTTCTAAAAACCTTTTTGTATGAACAGTATCAAAAAGATGACAGGGAACATCCACATGTATTATTCACTGTTAATACCAATAGTCTCTTTTGGTCTTTTTATAAGCGACACCAGGTGAAGGAATCTGTGCCGACCTGCAACAGAGCAACCTACTTAGCTCTGCTTTGTGGGCCTAAGTAAAGGACTGCTCAAAACTTTTTGCAAAAGCTATTCAGAAACTTTTTTTTTTAATCAAAGAGACAGTGTTGGTTTTTGTTAATGCCTTACTTGCCTACAATTGCTAATGGTTCATCAAATTCCTAAAAACGTGACGGTGTAAGAAACTTTCACTTCTTTTTCTCTGATTATCTTTTAAATTTTGCCTGGAAAAAAAATCTGATCAATTAAAAATTTGTTTTGAAATAGCCTCTCTGCAACCTCATTTCTTTACAGGGCCATATACACTGGTGCATTTATGTACAGCATGCTGCTGGCTCTGCATAACTGAGCTATGACCCTTCTCAGAAAACATCTTGAAGGGATAATTTCAACTGCAAAATCAACACTCATAGATTCATCCTTCTCCACTGTAGATAACTAACCTAACTGAGGTTTTAGGGGGATCTTACAAAATTGTATCTCATTTCTATCTGTTAGCAGTAGAATTCAGGGGTGGCAGAGCTTCTAACTTTGTTGACTGCAGTTACGTGTCTGATTACAGAAGTGTGGTGGGATGAATCCAGGTTACTGCCCCTTGCCCTTTGTCCATCTGTAGTGGAGTTAAAAACAGCATCACAGAGCACAGGACCCAGTCTCGTGTTGGGGGCTGCTCTTGTTATTCACAGTAGGGTTTGCAGCAGGATTTCCTGTGTGCTCTTTGAGTCCCCTCTGAAAGCAGAACTGGTGCTCCCTGGACAGGCTTTGTCCTAGTGCTTATTGCCCTCTCCAAGCTTTGTGGACTGCAGTGAATTGATTGCTTCATCCCTGATTTGCTGTTATTCGCTTTTTGCCGTTAGGAAATTGAGGGAGGGAGAAAGGGCAAAAATATTTGTAAGATTTGGGCTCTTGGGGTTAAAAGGTTATCTTGCACTTTTAGAGTTGGTGCCTCTTTTGCTGACATACAATCTTTTTCTGGGAGGGTGTTTGAGTATAAGACTGTGTGTCTGTATAGCTAAATAAACCAACATCTGCTAGTGAGCTTAAGCACTGGGCAGTAATTATCCACGTCATTTGTTTGGCAGGTTACTGCCTTCTGTGGCTGGGCTGTGCCAGTTGGCATGGCTAAGGGAAGATGATGCTCCAAAGCCCACCCCTCACAGGCAGGATGGAAAATACTGTGCAGGGTCTGACCCCTCCTCTGTCCCCTGGCAGGCTCCAGCAAGCCTTGCTTCCTCCTGCACTCCTGCATGCCCTTATGCCCTGCGGCATGACACAGACATTTCACCTGCACTTGCTATAAAATCATCATTCTGCTGAAATCACACAATGTGTTTAAGCCATGTTATTTCAGGCATTTTGAATTAAACTGTCCCAATTCCCAATTCTCAAGGATACAAAGCATTACAAAGGCTGCAGAGGACATTTACAGCCAGGTCTCTGCAGTGCGGATGTGAAGATGAGCAGAAGATGAGACACCTCTCCTAAGCAGATGGGCTGAGAGAATTGAGGTTGTTCAGCCTGAAGAAAAGGCACTTCCCAGTACCTAATGGGGCTCAAGAATGGTGGAGAGAGAATTTTTACAAGGGCATGTAGTGACAGCATAGGGAGGGAATGGCTTCAAACTGAAGTGGGGCAGGTTTGGATTAGATATTAGGAAGAAATTCTTTGCTGTGAGGGTGGTGAGGCACTGGCACAGGCTGTCCAGAGAAGCTGTGAATGCCCCATCCCTGAAAATGTTCAAGGCCAGGTTGGGTGGAGCTTTGAGCAACCTCGTCTAGTGGAAGGTGTGGCCCACGGCAGGAGAGATGGAATGAGCTCACCTTTAAAGTCCCTTCCAACCCAAAGGATTCTATGATTCCATGACCCTCTGTGGTTCACTTGGCCCCAGTCTCGGTGCTGTTGCTATTTAGCAGCACAGCCATAGGCAGAGAGGCTGGAGGTCTGGAGCCAGGTACCTCTGTGTGGGAAGGGCAAATGACAGGGGTGCTGACTGCGGGACCTGGACCTGAGGGAGCTCCTGGTGTTTAGGAAAAATGGGGAAGAAACATCTGCAACACAGAGACACTGGCAAAAAGCTTTCTTTTGGGCCAAAAGTAATGTCATTTTGGGATTTATGAAAGCTGATAGTGCAGCCAAAAAATGTTTCTCTGAAAAGAAGGTTGTAACAGCCTCTGTCTGTTGGGATTTATCTGTGCTGTTTGTCCAGGTCTCCAGCCAATAGTTGAGGGCAAAAGTCTAAAATTATTTATGTGTCCCATTTTAGGTTTCTAAAAGATTTTTAAACCCTAGTAAATAAAGCACACCCTGAAATCAGGTAGATAGCTACACATGGATGAGTAATTCTCCCCTTTGGGCTGAGGCTTCTGGGAAAAGTTGACAGACTAAGCCTATTTTGGATTTTCTTTTTCTTTTTTCCCCACAATGCTATTTGGTACCAGAGTTAAATGTAGCAGAAGTTGTGCCCACTGGGAACTTCTGCACGTTTGACATGTCTCTGAGATCTGGCACTGACTACTATAACAAAGCTAGGGTGAATGAACTTGATGACAGATGTGAATTTATCTATCAGGTATCAGAATCCTTCAGAATCATAAAAAAAAGAGATAGTTATTTCTGATGATTTTCCTTCATGCAAGTCTGCAAGGCTTTTTCCTCCCAGCAATAGAAAATGAGAAGTACTTTTTGGTCAGACATGTCCTCTAAATTCTGTGGTTTGTGCTCCTTATAACTGCCTTTGCTGACTAGCAACAAGTGATTACTGTTTTCTATTGTTATTTTTAGAACTTAGATATAAATGGTGCAATAAAAGCAGAAGGGACAAAACAGTGTAGTGCTTCCAACTTTCAGTGTTTTGAAAACAGCTGCTGAAGTCAGGCTCATGCATGAAGCTGGGGTGTTCCTGGTAAGGCTGTCAAGAGCTGGGTGTTTGTGTCTGCAGTGTGTTAACAGCAAATCTGAGGAGACAGGTTTTACAAGTAAGCCAGATATGACATCTGTAGATCACAACCTGTACCAAAACCCAGTGGCTGCATTTCCTAAGGCTCACTAGGAGGCATGAGTCTGGAATTTTCAGTAAGCCACTATCTGTAGGTTCTAACAGCTGGAAATTATGAAGAGTATTATCAACTAATGAATGCAGAGTTAGCAGCTCATGGAAAGCTAATACTGCAATACTGGGCAGCCATAAAGATCCTTCTCTAACTGATTTAACATTTTGAACTCCATTTCCTTGTCTCCAAAATAGGACAGTGGGTGATCATGTTTGCAGGAAAGATCCACTGATGAGGAGAACCAGTTTATAACTTGGGGATATGGTTGTTTGCCCACAGGCTGAGCAAGCCTCTTCTTTGTTCTTGTTTTGCAGTGGCCTCCTTGTTCTCCCCTTCTCCTTGAGTGTGGCATTCCTCTGAAGGGATCCAGGTGGGAAGGGCTGTAGGAGATAACCTCAATGACACCAGTATTCCTGTGCCGAGTATCCTCTGTTAGCTGATTCTGCAAGGGTTTACAGCCAGCCCAGTGGCAGGCTCAGCACAGCACTCTGATGTGCCCCGCATTCTTCATTGTTTGGATACAGCAGCAGTCCATTCCCTTGGAATATGGGCCATAATGTCCAAGCCAGTGCCCTTTTTTTACTTGTTTTATGAAACTGAAAGTAATATTTATGTGACGTTCATCCGGACTCTGAATTCCTTTAGGTTCACTCACTAGGTTTAATCAGCATTACTCAAATATTTTAGTAGCTTCCTACTGACCCTCAGGACTATAATAAAACCTGAAATGGTGCAATCTTTTTGCAAGCCTTTAAAACAATGCAGATCTTTTCTGTAATGCATCCTCCAGGAGCACCAAAAGTAATAGCTTTCCATTTCACTCACAAAGAGGGATGAAGTTTCATTTTTAGTTAGACTTTTGCACATTTACAACCTTCCTCTCGTATTACTAACAGCCACAAAGCTTTCCAAGCTCTCAGAAAGGACTGTAAGAAGCAGAGGTTTCCACAGGGCATTGGGGTTCTGGATGGAATGCAGACATGGTCCTTCTGTAGCTCAAACATTGTACCAAAGCCTCCTGGTCCAGCACTGCAGCTTCCCAGTGTGGAGGCCCTGGGGGGGAGCAGGGAGTTGGATGGGTGCTCTGGTTCCCTTCCACCCTTGCACGATGCACTTCATGAGGCCAAGAAAAACTCAGCTACTCTTCCCCCCTCAGTTCTACCACCATTTTTGAGCCTCACCTGCAAGAACTTCTGCCCTAATCTTTGCTGGGATAGCAAATGCCACAGCCTGAAGTTTTATTGCATTTAGACAAACATTCACTGATGACAAAGCACTCTGTCTACAGATACATGTAGGGCAGGGACATCTTTGCACTAGGTCAGTTTGCTTAAAGCCATTTCCAAACTGGCCTTGAACACCCAGGAATGGGGCATCCACAAGTTCTCCAGGCAACTTGTTCCAGTGTCTCATCATAAATAATTCTTTTCTTATAGCTAATCTAAATCCAACCTCCTACACTTTAAAACTGTTGCCCCTCATCCTGTTACTACAAGGGCTGATAAAAAAATTCTCCATCTCTTGTATAAACCCCTTTAATAAAAAACTGCAATGAGGTCTCTCCAGGTTGTATAACTCCAACTCTCTTAGCCCCTCAACAGTTTTTGTGCCCATTTTCCATTTCTTACCCTGAGTGGAATCTGTTTTGCCAAGTACAGGAATTGCTAAGTGATCTCCCTGTATTTATCTTAATACATGAACTTTCTTGTTCCTGGGTTTTTTTCCTGTTTTCTACCCCATCCTTTTGGATGTGTGAGAGTGGAGAGTGGGCAGCTGGGTGGGAGTTCGACTGTCAGCCAAGGCTAACCCACCAGAGGTAGCATCCTTGAATCACATTTAAAAAACAAATATAGAACATCTTTCTTCCAAAATGACTGCTCTTGTGTGGAGCGTTTGCCTATTACACACTTTCAGCCCCTTTCTCTGCTTAAAAGGAGTCAAATTTTTACCACGCTGCCCTGTTGGCCATGTACTACTCTGGCTTTTTTCCTTCCCTATTATAGCTGTGATTTGGAAAAAAAACCCAAAAAAGATTAAGTGTTGGCTGGAACAGAGATAGAAGGGAAGGGTACGTGGTGCACTGACTTGACAGGCTGGCGCTGGCTACTGTCCTGACCAACTGCTTAATGTGCATATGTTATTGGAAATGTACAAACAGCCCATGGAGCACAAATCAGGATCTGGGGCATCAAAGAGTTGGACTCCCTTTTTGTCTCTGGACTCCCTTTTGTCTCCAAGGATGTCAGTCTTTAGTTTGAGAGCGAGTAGTGCAAGGGAAATTATTTGATGAAAAAGGACTCTGTCTTCTAGGGACTAGAATTTCCTAAAGTGTCTTTGTCATGCAGCAGGTCTCCAGAGCTCAAATGGATCATGAAGGCTTGCATCACAGAGTTCAATTCCTTGCTCCAAATCAGCCAAAAATGATGATCTGGAATTATCTAACCATGAGCTGGACCTGTTTCTCTCTGGCTTTAAACAGCCAATTTCAGAAATGGGCTCACAGCTGACATTTCTAAGCAGGCACAACTGCATGTTCTCCTTGGGGGCCTTCCCTGTTGGCTTGGCTCAGGCAGCCCTTTTCTTGGTGTGCCCATTTCCAGTGAAGCCAGCTCCTCCTTCTACTGCCCCGTGGCATTACCTGGGGAGCCCCAGACACCCTACCCAGATCTGTGACCTCACTCAGGTTCTGCCAAATTCAGGTCCCCTCAGGTCAAAGTATTGAATTTGTCTACTTTGTGATTTATCCTAATTTAAAAAAAAAAGGCCTCTAGAAAGCTGAGACATTACTGTGTTTTGTCCTCTGACTCTGCACATCACACATGGGCAGGTTGGAGACTGCACACCTGAGCTAAACAAATCTGAGACAAACTTCTTCTGAGATCTAACAGCATTCTTAGCACTCCCTTGAATCCTCTCTTCCTGTGCTAATCCAAACACCCTCTTTTAAAAAGTCAAGAGGCTTGTGCTCTTCATAATCCCAACAAGACATTGGTAACATTGCTGCATTTCAATACTCTGGCCACCATCTGATCAATTGTTTTCTCATAGAGAAAAGGCAAATTTTTCTTTTATTACCATCACTCCTGGAAAATAAAACATAGAATAAAATTATTTCTGTTGGAAGGGAACTCCAACGATCATTTAGTCAACCTGTTCAACCACTTCATGGCATGTTAATAAGGGAACTGTCCAAATGCTTCTTAAACACTGACTGGAGGCATCGATCCCTCTCCAGGAAGTCTGTTTCAAAGTTTGACCACCCTCTTGTAAAGAAATGCTTCTGAATGTTCAGTCTAAACCTCCCCTGGAGACAAAGTATGTTAATAAACTACTTTTACCATGGCTATAATGGGAAACACCTGTACTTAATTAGCTCAATGAATTATAACATTTACTCACAATCACATACAGAAAAGCACTTGGTTTGGGAAAAGGCTGTATTGTATGTGGAAGGGTTAAACTGGATAAGTTCTTTCTGCAGAGCAGCCATTTGTCGCTGTTTTCCTCTCCAGACAGACAAGCCCAGCAGCAGCCCTTTGAGGATATAAAGTGTGAGTTTCTGTGAAGCTCTACAGTATGGGCTGTTATGATCCCAGTTTCATCTTTGATCAGATGTGAACCCAAGTCTGGCAAGGATGTGGTCATGTTCTACATGAAAGGCTTGTTTGGATGTTTTGTGTGATTTTTTTAACTTCTTCCTGCCTTGGTTCCAAGTTCCTAAGTCTGGTTTAGTTGTTAATTGTAGACCATTAGCTGGAGTAGTAAGTGTGACTTTCCTCTGAGTCATGAAGTGCTGGACAGAAGAGCAGCTAACTCTGCTGGAAATGCTGCTAGAAAAAATAATCAGAGTTCCAGGTGCTACTTACAGCCTCTTCAGATTAATTTTTCAAATTGTCTTTTTAGAAAGGATAAATTATTCAGATATGAAAAAATGTCATTATATATACTTTAAAGTTTTGAGTTCTCTGTTCTTTCAGCAGCCATGGCTCTCTGTACCTATAAACCTAGAAAGACTGTGAAAACCAGTGCAAAAAACATTACTTTTCAGTCACTGGTGACTGATCAGATAGGCCCAAGCAGCTGGTCCATCTCTGTGGTTGTTCTTTCTCAGCAGTACTACATCTTACTGAAAACTTTCTTCTCAGGTTTTGAGTTTGGCTCCAGTCTGTCTCGCCAGGAACGTGCAGTGTTGAGCAATGCAGCTGATTTTTCCCAATGAACCTAGTTGTCTTTCCTACATCCCAAACTGATGGTCTGCACACCTGTTCTGAGGTCATTGTGCTCTATTGCTTGACTCAGGCACATGTGCTCCTACGTAAGCAAACACCCCCCTTCCGGATGGTCAGCTCAAAGTTCTGTTCTCTTCGAATTTCAGAGAGAAAACCAAATCCTTTGCAGCATTAACTTGGTGAATTAAACTTTTGTTTTAGTTGAATTATCTTGAAAGACAGAAATAAGCTGGAATTGAAGCTTTACAGCTGAAATACTTTGCTTATATTTATTTTGTTTGGCTGTATCTTCCTTGAAGGTAACTTAGACCCACTGCATCTTTAGTTGATACCGAGAAAGTAAGACTTAGAGCTATCTTGTGGAAACACAGATTTAATTCAAGTGATAGTAATATTTCTCTTCCATCTTTTTCATCACTGTCTTGGTTGAAAACTTCTGCTATTGGTCTGCAAGTTTCAGTAGATTGAAAATTCCTTTGGCACATTCACATGAAGCTTGTGGATGTTGTTTACTGTTCCTTAGACTGTAACAGTAATTATATATCAAATGGCAGAGTGAAGCCTCTAGAGATTGGAATTTCCTCTAAAACATTAAGCCTGTGGCAATGTTGTCCACCTCATCTAACCATATACACCTTACCTATGTGTGCATAAACTTCTTCCCAATTTTACCTATATCTTAAAAAGACTGTATTAAATCTTGTTCTGATTTAAGCATTAGTTCTTAGATGCTGTTCTTGGATGTCAGAGATTTAGTTCTCACCACTCAAAGAAATGCTTTTACCCCAACTAACTGATGGCAAACCTACAGTGGAGAACTCCAGTGTGGCTGCCATAGAGAGGGAGAGGTGAATAAGAGGCAGGGACAGCCCATGAGGGTGCACTGCTGTGCCCTAATTCTGTCTAACCAAGCAGAGCTGGTGGGTTTTGAACTCAGGCTGGGGATTGCTAGTTCTCACACTGCTTACAACAGGAAACCAGCAGCCCTCATTCTCTGGTCTTCAGTGACACCTTGTAAACACAGCTTGAGGACCTGGAGAGTGCAGAATTGGGATGATTTAAATTCATTATGTAAATAGATACACTGACTATCTTATTGATTCTCAATGTACTATTTGAAACAACCCCTACTTAACACCAGAAGAAAGAAGCCAATAATTTCATTGAGCTCCAGTCTTTTATTTTATCTCATAATAACTATTTTGCTATTTTATTTCCTTTGGATTGAGCCTAAGATCAAAGCAATAACTTTGTTAAAAAGCAATCAATTCTAATCAGTTTAATAAGCAGCAAAGGAATTGCTTTGACTAAATGAAGGGGTTGTAGCCAGATCTCTGTGCTATGAGCCTGTGCCTGCTGGCACTGCTCTGTGCTTTATGTCTCAGCCTCCCTTGTTTCCTGCCCTGTTCAGTCCCTGTCCTGTCTCATCGTGTTGTGGGTATGTGCCTGCTTTTCCCACTCTGGGAGCTTGAGCAGCTTTAGTCAGTTCAGCTTACACGAGAAAGGCCTGAATAATTACACCTTAGAGACTTTTCTTCTTCACCTTAGAGCTGAGGGTAAACAGCAGGGAAGCAGAATTTTATTCACTTCCAAGCAGAACTTACCGAGCTCTTGGTATCCAGTGTGGAACATTTCAGTTTCTTACTTTTTTGCCTTACCACTGCCCAGTCCAAAGTGAAGCAGTAAGTTGGTGCATGTGCTCAGGCCATTTTCTTCCTAGGGCTTTCACATACCAGGGCTACATTTCTGGAATTCCTCCTATTCTTTAAAACATAAAGCTCCAGTTACATCCAAGCTCCTGGTGTTAACAAGTTAATTTACTTTTCAAATTGCACCTCTGATCTGGAATGCCAGGGAAGAAGGCAATGGCTGGTGCTGGCATTAGCATTAGCCTCAAGATGGAAAGCAGTATTCACCCATTCCCATTTGGCTCTTTCATTAATAGATGGTAGGGCAGAGTATACCCTCAGCAAACTGCGAAGAGTGGCTGATATAACAGAGGGTTATGCTGTCATCCAAAGGGCAAGCTGGAAAAATAGGCTGAGAGGAACCTCATCAAGTTCAACAAGAAGAGCAAAGTCCTGCACCTGAGAAGGAACCAGTGTATACTGGGGACCACCCAGCTGGAAAGCAGCTTGGAAGAAAAGGACCTGGGCATCCTGGTGGATGCTGAATTGAACAGGAGCCAATGTGCCCTTGGAAAGAAGGACCAGTGGCATCCTGGGGCCCATTAGGCAAAGCCTTGCCAGCAGGTTGAGGAAGTTGGTCCTGGTCCTCTGCTCAGCACTGATGAGGCCATACCTGGAGCACTGTGTCCAGTCCACCAGAGGCAGATGGGCACAAACTGAAACACAGAAGGTTCCCTCTGAACATCAGAAGATACTTTTCCATGTGAGGGTGACTGAGCACTGGCACAGGTTGCCCAGAGATATTGTGGAGTCTCCCTCCTTAGAGATATTCAAGAGTCGTCTGGATACAATCCTCAGAAACTTGCTCTAGGCGACCCTGCTTGAGCAGAGGGTTGGACTAGAGGACCTCCAGAAGTCCCTTCCAACCTCAATCATTCTGTGATTCTGTGATCTTTTCCTGTTACAGACTGTAAGGCAGAGGATGACCTTGTCACTCAAATTTAATACTGAATATCTTTGCTCTAGCTAATGCAATATTTAAGAACAATTTATTGATGCAATTATTTTCTGAAATCAAATAGCTTGAGCTAGAGTGTTATTAAAGGGATCCTTTCTCTCAGACCTTTGGGATTAAAGGAAGGACCCACCGGAAGAATTTCTAAAAATTGATGTGGCAGGTGAACCTATCTGGATGCCAAATTACATCTCATTCATGGTCCTACTTTGCCACCCACAACTTCCTCTGGATACCCCTTTTGGCTTGGGCAGCATGAAAACAGCACTGGGGATCTTGCATCCTTCTTCAAAAGCAGAAGGTGTGAAGCAATCCATGAAAAGCTGACTCTCAGGCAGCAGAGGGGAGAGCACAGTCACAGAGAGCAGAGCTGTACACAGACACAAAGTAGTTCCTTACACTATGAAAGGTCTCATCACACAGTACTTGGACTGGGCTTTTCAAAGTACACTCTGCATAGTTGTATTTTTCACTGAGAAGCTCTATTAAGCTTTAGAACAAGACTAATCAATCACCACTGTGTTTTCTGATGTTTGTGAGGATCAGCTGGAATGTGCTATTTAATATGAAAGCAGTGTGTGCATCATTTCTACTGCAGATTGGCACTGAATAACCTCACAAATATATTAAACAGTTAATTTGACTTTAGTTTGTCTAAATGCTTAAGTCGAGGCTGTGAATTCTTTCACTTAGAGAGCATTCATCCCTTTCAAAATAGAGCACACTGCTTGCCTTCCCTTTTAAATACCTCAGCTATAAAACAGTTGCAAACACTTAAGTCAAACCAGCAAAATATTGTGGGAATCATCAGGTGAATTATATAATTTTAAATTTACTTTCAGGTACTTTTCCTAACAATATCAGGGATATATTTTTTGTATTTGATGATGCACATTTGCTGATAAGCCAGGTATTAATTACCATACCCTGCACTTAGGATTCCCTAGTGACAATCAAAGAAAAAATGTCTTGGGAATGATTAACAATCAAAGCTAAAGATAACAGCTGACTTCAGATCAATCTGATCTTTACCAGAATGCATTTGGCTACAAAGACATGAAGTAACCCCTGTAATCCTTTAAGTAAGTTTACTCCAATCATACAGAAGCCATAAAAACAGCACTTGAAATTTAACAGGTTTATGATGGCCAGTGCCCTACATGAAGAAACATCAAAAGAAAATATTCATTATATGTAAAGTCTGCTTAGGCTGGAGAGGCCATTTAACACCTATGGCACAGCCTTCAAGCTGGGAAAAATGCACTTCATTTTCCTATCCTGTACACAACCAGTTAACTCTCAGTTCTGCCTCTCCCTCTGCCCCTCATCTTCACTAAATCCAAGTGATCTCCTCTTATACAAGATTTAGGTGACTTACTTTCTTTCGAGTGTGCTGTTACACTCCACTCCAAACATGATCAACTCTTTGCTTTTTCACCTTAATGTTCTGCTTTAACTATGCTGAATCCTAAAGTATCCTAGCTTTTGGCATGTTTATGAATCATGTCCTCAGCAACCTGAAAGTAGAGTGATGGTTAGTGTCCAAGGCTGCAAATCAGCTTAGCTTGGGTGCTGATAAATATGACAGAAACATGTGTCTGCAACTAGTAATTTTCTCTTGCTAGGACATTTTTAGGGGCAAAAAGGGAAGATTTTAACACATCCAATTGAAAATCTCTCTCAGACATGTTATCTATATCTTCTTAATATACTGTTCTGGGGCTGCTAGTGTAGAAAGAGCAGGGAGAACAATTTAAACCTTACTGAAATTGAGCAAATTGGATTGTGGTGGCTAAGTTCAAGTGAAAGCTTCTTGTAAATGAAGAGCTTACAACTATTTGGCTGGCAGAAAGCCATGTGATCTTACTCATTTAATTCGCAGGAGACATCTAGATAGTGACAAATCCTACTGCTCCAGCAGCTGCACGTGTGCAGGTGCAGAATCACAGAGCTTCTGCAACCAATAGTGAGGCATGAACAGCAAGAAAGGGAAACAGGATACTGCTGCTCTGCTGTCAGTGCTGTCACCTGCTCCCTGTGACAATTCTGTGACTAATTTCTTATTTATCACCCTAATGTCAAAGACTCAGGAATGATGGACTCAGTTCACAGTGTGGTAGATACTCTGCAAACAGAGAACAAAAAGGCAATTTCTGCCTCTAACCCCAAGCCTGCCATCTAAGAATGAGATTCAACCCAGCAGCATGCAGACAGTTTAGTAGGAGTATGAGGAGACAGTGGAGACATTATGCTCACTGTCAGAAGCAGGTTGCTCCAGCTACCAGCAGCCTGGCTATCTGGTAACATTTTGGTGACATCCTGGCTAAAGAGATTTTAAGAAATGTTTGAGGGTACACATAAGCACGTCTATGGAGCTTCATTGACCACTTGCGCTGTGTGAGGGCAAGATAAAGATGAGATGTTTTAGGACTCCAAATAAGTGGGTCCTGCTACAGTCTGTTTAGAAGCATATTTTAATCCCTGTGAGAATGACTAGAAGACAAGAGCTAGGCAGCGGTAGAGGTTTGAAGAGCTGGGAGTGAAAAGATGAGGAAAAAAAAGACATTAATGCAATGCAAGGAGAGGATAAAGTGAAGGATCCAAATAGCAGCACAGGAAAAATATTTTCTAGAAGGATTTTGAATGAGACAAATAGATAGCAGGGTTACTGGTAAAAACAACCTGCCAGGCTGAGGTGTCTCCTGGCCATGGAGACAGAAGATGAGACACAGAATGGCAGGGGTGAAAGGATGGCAGCGTTTCCCAAGTGAGCTGGAGAAAAGAAAGGAGAGATGGTGGGACAGCTGGTAGCCCTGCTGACTCTGTATTAGAGATCACATGTGTGTCAGGAGCTACCAGACAGACAGATTTGCACGCAAGTGAAAGACAGCCCAGGTGAGGGAGGGCAGCATTTTTATGGACAGAAGGCCAGAAGATGTTGGGGACTCTTAGTTTTAGTCCAAATCCAGTTCATAGTGAGTTTGACTAAATGTCTTACCCTCCTCTACACTCCCTGTCATTCAGCTACCTGTATAAGGTGAGGGTAGTGTTAATTGGATGGTATGAGATTTAACAGAAACAGGTACAGTGTTTAGAAACCTCTGCATCACTCTGTTACCAAATGGCAAAATATTATTTACCCCAACCTAGAAAATATATTCTTTCTTTCACAAGTTGCTTTGGTGACTTCCAGACACCTGCCCTTGCTTCACTGCAGGTAGAAGAAAAACCCCACCAAAACCAGGTCCAAGAGTTTCAAGAAACTTTGCTACTGTAAAGGAGCAGCCTTGAAGACCATGAAGCTGTGGGGGCTGAAGGTCTCCTCAGTTTCCATTCTGAAAGGCACCTTAATCTAGCCAAGGATCTCACATGCATAAAGCCAAGAGACTTGCAGTGGTTTCCCAGGTTACAGTTCATTAGTGTCTGTATCACAGCAGACTGGGAAGCACACTGAAGTACAATGCAGGTTTCATTGCTGCATGGTGCTGACAAAGAACTCGCTTCTCATACAGAAAATTAGACAGGCTTTGTTACTTCAGGTATTTTTAACTCGTGCTATGATAAGAGTTTTAGAAATTGGAGAGCTGGCATAAAGGACTGGCACGTGAATCCACAGCTCACAGCGTAAGGTGCTGCTCTTTCAAGCCTATGGCATCTAACAGCCACTGTAATAAACACCCACATGTGGGGAAGATTGATTTGCTGAACACTCTGCTGGACTTCTCTTTCTAGAACATGCATGCTGGCAAGTTTTCCAGCTACAGGGGGATGGCTTGAGGCCTGAGGGACTGCTGGAAAACAGGCACTGCAGGCTACGACACCTACCCAAGGATGCAATCACAGAAAATAAGCACCCTTAGCACTCTCCTGTCCCAACTCCAAGGAAATATCTCCTTTAGCTATGTGACAGCGTGCTACTTCAAGGTCATGGGGAGACTGGGGAGATTTCCTGCATTTTTATGCATTCACAGGACCTGACCTTGAAAGGTGCTCCCTGTGGTAAGACCAGAGTCTGCACAGGGCTCCATCAGGATTAGCAGCCACCTTGTACATACAGAACTCCAGACATGCAGAGCATTTTCCAAGGACCAGGGCCATCAGTAATCAGACTAGGAGCTGGGACTGCTCATCTGCTAGAACCAGTACTTGTCATGCTAACTCCTGCTGCTTCAATGGTCCTTGGGTGTGTCTCTCCAGCTGTCTTGTTCTGGCTCCTAGGGGCATGCAGCTTTGATGGCCAGTGTCTAACAGTGCCCAACACCACAGGCTCCAGCACAGTCTTAACACAGATTAACAGAAGTAACAGAAACAGGCAGGAGGGAACAGTGCACCTTCTGTGCTTGGTGCTGTTTTGAAAGAACTGCATAGGAATATACACCAAACATCCAGAGTCTGATGTATCTATCTGAAGTGTCTGACTTCAGAGACATTAACAACTAAATTTCATAGTATTAGAAGCTACTGAATGCAAAGATGAGCTTGGAAAATGGAAACAGGCTTCCTCATTCCATTTTTCAACTGCCCTGAAAGGAGGTAAAGGGATCTTTGTAGAAACTCTCTAAGAATATATTCCCTTCCCAGTTACTTTCCTGGATTTGTTGATGGATGGGACAGCTCACTGCAGAGGTTACTGGTACATTCAAACATGAGTCTCATAAGCCTATTATTACTAGAATCTGTGGGATAATTAATACTTGCATGAGAAGTTAATGAAGGACAAAGATTCTTTACTGCTGATGGTGTCAGTGAAACAACTGTCTGGAACATATGAAAGAGCTATTGTCAGTGACAAATTACCATTACAGAGAGCCACATGAATATAAATCTCTCAGGAAAGGTGACATGCTCTTTATTTTGTGGCTCTTACTCCAACAGTGACCCTACTGTCCACGTGCATTATCTCTCTGATGCACCCATTTGGCTTCTTGGTGGGTGTCTGTACCGTTGAAGGTCCCATCATTCTGCAGGTCTGACAGAGTCCCATTTACCTGCCACCTGAGACCTGTTCTTCTGTCTTAAAAACTCCTCATCTCTTCTCAGTCCAATTTAACTGTCTTTTGTGATCCCTGAACCAAATACCCAGATGTAGAGGCCAGCATTTTAAGCAATATTGATGTCATTGTTGTGTCACTGAACAGACAAATGTCAAGTACCCTTCACCTGTGCAATGTGCTTCTGTACAGTGCTGCTAACCTGAGCTGTCATGTGGGTGGTAGCTTTCTCTCTCTTATGGCTAAGGGCCAGCAAATCTTTGGATACGAACTTGGAGGTAATTTAACTCATATCTTGTAAATCAGCTGGATGGGAATGTGCATCAGACCACAAATCCTGATGGAATTTAGGCAATCTAAAGGTTACAGGATAGAGAATTGTAGGTCAGCTTAACACTGTTAACATCATCTGCAGACAGAATACTGTTTCCTACTCACTTTAAAATTGAATGTGACATACAAGCTAGATGTCACCAAAACCTACATTTTCAGTGCCTTTCAACTTCTGCAACATATTTAAGAAAATGTTATATAAACCAGAATTGCTTCTCCTTTAAAAAATATTTATTCCGAGATCTACTTGGCTGGTTAATGAAATAACTTTCCACGTGGGTCATGATTATCTGGCTGACTGAGTATGAGTTGATCCTTGTCCCATTAGGCTGTGATTCTTCTGAGATTGCTACAAATCCCACAGAAGTGCCTAAAAACTGTCAGGTTTTCCACTAGATTTAATGTAGCTTGGGTTTGTAAAGCTGCTGGGGGAAAGAGAACTCATTGTGTATTTGGCTGCTTGGAAAGTTCTTGTACATTTTTTTATCCCTGCTGGTACTTGAAAAGACTTGCAAGGACAAATTGGTGCATGGTTTGCTCAAGATGTCTGTGCATTGCTTAGGGTTAAACCCTGAAAATGCATACTGGCCACAGGAAAATTCCTCGCATGTGGCCAATCAGGCTTTGTCATATAAAACTAAGCCTACAATAGAGAAAAACAGCTCATCCCACAAAAACTGGTCTGGTACTTGAAGCTATAGGTGACCCTATATCCTGCTCATTCTGTTTTGGGGTGGCAGGTCCTGTGTAGACCTGGATTCTGGACCAAACCTTTACAGTGTCACCTCTCTTGGTCATTCTCCATTGACCTTGCTAAGACAGGAGCCCATATCTTGTTTGCAGGGAGGTTATTTTCATGTCATTACTTCAGAGTGGTTACCATTCAAGGAAGAAGTGTTTTTACTGAAGAGGAAGGGGAGGGCTGCAATGCCAATGTTGGCAACTTCAGCCAGGTAAGAGCACACAACGTGCCAACACAATCCCCTATGTATGGAGCATTCTTACATATGTCCATAAAGGGATTGCACCCTAGCATGATTGAAGTTTTTTTAAGATTATTTTGAAAATATCTTCAACATAATAGAGAGCAAAACTGGCTTGATCCCTGTGCAACCTTGAGGAGGAAGAAGGGGAAAAAATGGGAAGATTTTTTTCTGTCCTGCAATGGGTCTGTTTCAGCTTGAGGGGCAAGATACTGGTGACTTTTCTGCTGCAAACTTTATTGAGCTTATAATGGTCCTTGTGCATTTGTATTGTTACAGACCGGTCCTTTTTGACATAAAAGCAACAGTATAATATTTAGTTATCTTGGACAGGCAAGATGAGTGAACCCGCAAAGGTCATGCAGGGAGTGTAGAACTGAGCAGGGAACTGACCAGTGGTTTTTAATAGACATTATTCCACAGAGGTGAAGCTGTTGAATGATTATACCTCAAAGTTCAAGGAATTCTACTTTCTGGGAGTGCTAGATGTGTGGACAGAGTAAGTGGAGAAAGGACTTGTCTGTTGCATGATATGGGATGTCTGTCTTTCATAACACTAAATGCTATACAGGAAAAGAAAAAAAAAATCAAAGAAACATATTTATAGCAACACTCTTCATTCTCTACCCTTGCAGTGCTGGACTTAAGGGAGGATCAGTTTAGTAGCACTTGTCTATAGACATAATGCAAATCAGAGTAAACTCAGCCACACCAGCTGGTAAAAAAGGCTACATGTGTTAGTAGGAACATTGAAACAAATTATAAAATCCCAGTGATGCTTTAAAAGTCATTTAATCTTTAAAAAGATGTCATAAGTAAAAGGTTCCTTTGTGAGAAAAGCTCTGGAAAAACAAAAACCCAGCATATCACAAAACAGTCAGCTCCTGCATTGGCATTTCTAAAGAAGTGAAAGTGTCAGAAATTATGGGAACAAGACAAATGTGCTTTACTAACACTGTTCAGGGAGCTCATATGCACATGTGAACACATTCATCTACAAATACAGGACATAAGTGGTGAAGAGACTGATGTAATTAATTTCTCATGAAAAGCATGCAAAATACATCAATACTTGTGCCAATGCAAATGGCAGATGCAACAAACTAAATATAAAGGAAAACATGAAGATATGATGGAGAGTGGAAAATGTTTTGTGTGTTTGTTCACGTGCAACAATTGTTGCAGAGTTTACAGATAAATAAAATGAAAAACAAATAGCTCTATATTAAAACAAAAAGCAGCAAATTCAAATGTGAGATTTGATATGTCTATGACATGACAGAAGATAAATAGTTTTCAAACATATGACTGACCTTAACTGCAGAGGTCAGACTGTGATACACAAGTAAAAGTAGTGTAACATCAAAAGAGAGTGAACAGCTCCTTTATGATCAAGAGGAGAAACTGGATCTGTCACCCAGCAAAAATTAGTCATATGAGTGCAATAGATTTTAAACCACAATAAAGATGGGCAGCATTCTCATTAAATTCAAGTAAAAGCAATCTCCTAGGAATGCTCAGAATCTTGTGTGATCTCAGCAGAAAGATATAGACATCAGGTTCTGTATTGCCAACAGAATAAAAACACCCTTGACACAATGGAGGGTGTCCTGCAATAATGTAAGGACTGTGAGGACAGGGAAGGACTTGCATTCAAAAATCTAAGGATGGGGAGCAATTCAAAGCCCTGCAATGTTGCCACAAAAGGGAACCCAAAATATTTTTGATAAACTGCAAATCTGCTCTGCATTACAAGAAAGAGAATGACGGGGGCAGACAGACAGCTGTTGCCTTATCTAGAAGCAGCCCTCTAGTATAGAAAGGCAGCAACAGAAGATAAACTCTGCAAACAGTACAGACACCACTTTCTTGTGAAACACCAACGAACCAGTCAGACAAGCAACATATCTCTACAAATATAGCTGACTATTCACACCCAGGCCATTCTTTCAAATATAGCTCCAAATCACTCAAACATTGATACTTAGAAAATGAGATTATCAATTTTCCAGGTACACTGGTACAATGGTACCTGGAAAAAGAGGGAAGTTCTTAACTGAAACAAGATGAGCACAGACCCACAGCAGTGATATAACAAGCTAGTTATGGATATCTGACACAATATTAAGGCATCTTTAATTGCAAAGGATGAATCAGAAAAAAAAAAACCCTTACAAGAATGGGCAAAGCTGAACAGATAAAATTGCTAAGATTTTAAAAGAGGTCTGCAGAAATCAAAGAAAATGGGCAATTAGTTGTTCCCAGATAGAATATTTTGAATAGTTCTTGGTAAAAGTAACCTGTCACAATGTCTGATACTGTAGCTGGCTTTGCAGTACCAGCACTTGCCAATCAGCAAACTCGAGAACTCTGAGTACTGCGGGCCATATAAGGATCTAACTGTTTTGGGGCAAAAAGGGCAGACTTTTATTTCATGGGGACATGAATACGTACAGTCAGTACAAACATGAGGCAAAATGATGCAAGATGGTGAAACATTCAAATCTTGAGATTTGAGCACCAGCTCTTAGAAAAGACATAGATCTGAGAACAGCTACTGGAGAGAGCACTCAAACCTGAATGCAGTGGCAGGACCAGCTGCCAGGGATGTCCTGCATTTCCTGGAGACATGTACTCCTGCCATAAGTAACTTCTCTGGATAACTACATGGTAACAAAGCATGAAAGAGCTACTGATTTAAACTGAGAGGAAAACATTTTCTGTTGCTAAGGGAAGTCAGGGCTTAGTTAACTCATCACTTTTTCATAGTGGATACACATATATATGAGTACAGAATATACCTCATGATGCACATTCATGGAATGATTGCTATGTGAATTGATTAACTCTTTTCATAGACCTGATCCTCAGATTTAGTTTTGCTGTTTACATTCTAGTAACTGCCATTCTTGATTACAGTGTGGGAAGATGTTCCTTCCCTACCTCTGAGGACTGGATACTCTTAGCAACCCAGTAGACAGTTTGGTGACAGCTGAGAGGGGTTGCTTTCTGACTTCTTATGCAGATGACATTTAGCCATGGGGCTGTTCTTACTGATGTTTCTTCCTTAACTCAGTCTTCATAGACACAGAAAAGAATGTTTTCTGTACTTAACATTTTGTAAAAATGCCAGGTTTAGGTAACAATTTAGCTCTTACTGGGACAATGAAGTATCATCTGGTGTAGCAAAAAGTCAAATGCACTAGTACTGTGATAACTCTCCAAATATTTTTGGTTGCTAGTCTTGGATTTTCAGTCCCAGGCAAAATGTACACACTTCATAAATATAACTACAATGTAATGGCAACACTTGTCTTTTGCCTCCTCGGTACTGAGAAGTTTGAGGCTTAAAATAGTGATGTGCTTGCCGCATGGATAGTATTAGATAGACAGATGGTGCACTGTTCTCACTTTGTAATCATACAACCCATATTGCCATGGACCTACCTACTGCCTGGTAGTCAGCATGTGAATACAAAAGGTTAACTTGTTAGGCGTGCCCTGGTAATTGGAGAACTGTCAAGTGTTTTCTGCACTGCTGAGCACACTGGTGCGTGCTGATTATTTCCTGGGGTTTTAAAATATATCTTTCTCTTACTCTTTTAATAACTCTTGCTGGAATGGAGAAACATAACAGAAACTGATGTGCCTTCCAAAGAGAATTCCTTCTCTCTTGCTGTTTATGTACACACAACTGGGAAAGTCACGTTCTCCTCATGCATCGTGATTGCTGACATAGTGGCACATCCTATAAACGAGGTCCAGTTTTCAGGGGAATTGCTGCACATTTCCTTTAAGGCTTCTTCTAACACATAGACTCATGTTGTAAGTGTCCTAACTTGTTCTTTATTATTCTTTTCTTTTTGCATTAAAAAATTCAATTCATTTTGTAAATCATTCACAATAGTGGCTGCAGTGATATCACTGTTTGGTTTCAGCACCTTTTTCCATTTAATTTTGCCAGGATTATATGACTTTCTATTCCTACTGTGCAAGCTCTGTAGCAGTTTTTTGGTCCCTTTGTAGCTAAGCTTATCTCAATGTGATTTCTTTTTCTTTGCTTCTGAAATATTACCTTCATTAAACTTTTGTTTTCTTACATAGGGAAACCCATTGTATAAACAAGCAGTATCTTCTTATGCAGACATGAAAAAACTCTTTGTCTGGGGATTCCACAGATATACAAAGAGAACAAAACTGCAGTTTCTCTCTGGGCACACTGTCTGTTAGTTTTGCTGGGGTTTCTCCAAATAAAAAAGCAAATTTCATAATTGGGTTATTACCCAGAAATATGTTCCCAGGGCTCTACATAAAGGTTTTCCTTAATTCCTACTTTTCTGAAATAGTCTTGTTATACAAGCCTAAAAAATGCTCTGGGAAGGCTTAGGGAGGCATATTTGATTTTTTCTGTTGCCCTGCACACAAGTTTATCTAATCAGATAGTGATTGCAGAAGCCTGGATCCATCATAGTTGTTAACCTCAGTCAAGGTTTGTGGAGTCTTTCCTTTCATCTCTCCTAGCTTGTCCTGAGACAGCAGTTTCCAAATTGATCCAAAGCAGCTATTGCTGGAATGACTATAAGGAATAGTTGAATAATAATGATTGGGAAGAATTCATTTATTATTCTAATTATTTTCTGCATGGTCATCTCTTTTCTATGGCTCACTATGATGTAAGGAAAAGATCTGATTCTTATTAAAAAAAGAAAAAAAAATCACATTGATTTCTCTAGGCTCTTATTCAGGTTCTGTGCCCCATTTTAGTCATAACCTTGTTAGGGTCCTGATCACAACAATTAGTGCATTATACAACACAAAAACAGTTTGAATGCTGAGAGCTGTAGTAGTTGATTAACTGACAAGTGAATCCTCAGTTTTTATGTTCTTCAAAAATTTTGTACTATAGGGCTGGGAGCCATTCAAAGTTTCAGTGTTTTGCTGTTAATGAGAGCTTTTTATGGTTTTATGGTTGCATATACATAATGGTATGGGCCAAAGAAAATTATCAGCCTTGTTAGGGACTCTGAGTCCCATCTGTGTTCTGCAGCACACAGCTCTCGTTCTCTATTTTTCTTTTGTAGGAAAGTGTTTTAATTCCTATTGGAATTCCTACTGTGAAATCACTTTTGGAGAAACTGAGAAACTGATACTGATGCAGACACTAATATATCTGCTTTGGGGCTATTCTTTGTTTTCCTTTTTTTTTTTTTAGCACAGCCAGCCTAGCCCAGAAAAAGGAAATACAACAATAGAAAAGGCAAATGGTTTCTTCACACTTTTTTTTTCATAAACAACCAAAACCTACTGAAAGATCTAACTGCTCCAACTATCAGCATTTAAACTAGTCACCACCTACCTGGCATTGAAAACAGGTCTTCTTGTTGAGACTCAATTTTTTCAACCTTGTTTTGCAACCTCCAGTACTAATTGGTGCTCAAGATACATGGTGGACTAGCTAGTTCTTGTATTAATTTTCATCAGTAAAGTCTCTATCTTCAAGAAATTACTTTATCCTTTGTGTGTATGGATGATCATTAATAGTGGTTCTTACTAAGCCTCTACACACACACGAAATGTGCGATTGCTTTCATTTTACTTAATGGAGTTATAGTGTGATCTATTGAGACATGACACTGTGTGCATGTTGTAAATAATTCAAGAGTGAAAGAAGCTGCGTGAGCCTTCAGAATAAATATTGCACATCACCTAAAATCAGACAGATTTGATTCCACTTCTTTAAAATTCCTTAGTAGCAAGAGACATGACTGAGAAGTTTAGAAGTACTGCTGAGCTAGAGCTAAAATATTTTCTCTCCCTCCCTCAAAGTCTGCTTCTCAGTGAAGTCTGAGACTGTAAAATATTTTACTTGCTAAATAGCATTAAATTTTTAAAATGTGATGATGCCTTAGTACCTTTGAGTTCAACAGAGAAATCATGAGTATTCATTCTAGCCAGATATTTTATCAAGGCAAGGAAAAGATTTTAAACATTTCGGATTCTGTTGGAATGATTTCTGGTTGAGGCTTTTTCAACAGCCTATAAGTAAGAAAAATATCAGTTAGGATACTTATCTGTGGTAATTTAGCATTTGAACATCACTGGTGAGCGTGCCAATGCTTGGTGCCTGTTGGTCACAAGTAACTGAGTGTAATGCTCTCCACAAAGCTCTGAGTCAGGGGCACTGTCTCAGGAACAGCAAAATGGTCTGGATTTTATGTAACTCTACTCACATAAATTGGTTCATCTGCCTGTTCAAATGTGGAAAAAGCATCAGGCCCTGGACATGATTATTATTTTGTGTGTGTGACTTGTAAGTATTTTTTTTTCTAAATGACCGCCTTACTCAGAGTCTCGACAGTGAGCTGGAAGAGTTTTCTTATCTTAGGACTTAGTGCAGGGTCCATCACTAGGGAAGGAGTGGTGTTTGTGCTCACTAGCTTCCCACCCACCCCAAACCGTGCAGCAGAGCAGATCCAGAGAGCTGGGCCTTGCTGCAGCCCCACCTCAACCAGATGCTGCTATGGGATGTCTGCCACAGCAGCCTGCACAGCCATGGCACAGGAGGCTGTGCCAGGCACGGAGCACAGGGGAAGCAGGAGGCAGCCTTGCTCTGGAAACCTCTAATCTGTTCTGGGGGGACAAAAACAGCTAAAACAAAGCTGAGCCCTTTCACTTGGTTTTCTTGGCAATGGCACAGCTAAACCTCTGGAGATTTTGTGGGTTTGCTTTGCATATAATTAAAAATTCATTAATTAGGGTTAATTTAAAAACTGAAAATAAATTTTAAGGCTAGTTAAATCTTACAGATTTCTTGTCTCTTTTTTTTTTTAATTGATTTGTTGGCGTTTGGAAGGCTAACATAGGAAACAGTTCAGTTACACAATGGCTTGCTATGAAACATTCACCTTCATGATCTATTTCCAGCATATAAACCATCTTGATAGCTTGGTGTATTGGCTTGAAAACAAACCAGTGGGAGATCACAATTCAGGATTAAAATTAATAGGAAAAAATTAGAAAGAAGGGAAATAATATAAGGAAAAAAAGCACTGACAAAGTCAGATACAACCTGACATCCTATTAGGGTGGTGGCAGCAGCCCAAATAAAGTAGTTCAGTTGAAATGATGATCCGATGGAAGGTCTGGTCTACAGCTGAAGGTCCGTGGTGGCTCTTGTCCTCTGGTCACCCAGCAGACAGGGCTGAGGCCAGGCAGTTCTAAGGGCAGCTTATATCCAGGTGGGAATGCCCAGCTCCCCCCTCCTGGGTGGAGCATCTCACAATAGGAGGAGATAAGTCCATGAGTCATGTGGTGGTTCCTTGATGGCCCATTGTCTGTTATCAGGGGTGGGGCATCAGCAGGTGATAACAGCTAACGGCCCACAGCTGGTGGTAATAGAATACTTAAATACATCTATTGTAACCTAGGACACTTGGGCAGGAAAATTACAATGGATTTCCAACAGCAAGAAAAAAATATTGCATAAAACACAGCCCCACCTCTCTTCTTTTCTTTTTCACAGTTAATGCCAACGGCATAACCAATTCTGTGAGACTCCATCAGTCCCAAGGCTAAATTCAACTTTTTAAAATGATCGTGAAAGTGACAGCAGACCAGTTTTCTCCAGATAAACATTTATTTAGCTGGTTTTTATGCTATTACTGGAGATGTGTGTGCATAGAAAGAATTGTATAAATTACTTTTTTCAAAAGCTGTGGATTGAATATATTTTATTATGATCATTACAACCTGTCTGTTGCCACAGTGCTCTGACAGCCAGTTGTGAATTGGCCTGACTGTTCACTTCCATGTGCTCCCAAGCCAGCTGGGTATGGGTAGGATTTGCTCTTCAGGGTTTGCTGGTAGCAAGGTCTCACCAGTTCCAAGTTTCAATAGACCAGTACCAGTAGATCAGTCACACACAGTCATGCTCCTCTCACAGCTGACTGGGGTTGTGGGCTAAGTGGGTATCTCATTTCCCTGTGCAATCCTCCAGGAGAAAGGCACTCTCAATACTGCATCAAATCAGTGTTTCAGGCTTGTAGGATCTGCTCTGCCCTCCTTCACCTCAAAGATTTCCTAACAAGCAGTGGCAGCTGTTTACCTGAACAGAAGGCTCTGAGTTGGAAGCTCCACCAGTAACACTTCCATCTCCTTGGGGATCACTGTTTCAAGGAGAAAGACTTTGGAGGAACTGGAAGTCAGCAAAAAACTCAGTGGGTCCCAGGCAACAGTAAGGGTGAATTTTTGAGCATGTTCTGGCACCTCTCCTGGGGAAGGCAGCTCTGGCACCAACACAGAGCTGCTCAGTGTGCAAGCCAGACCAGAGCTGCCAGTTTGCTAGAGGTGCATCTCACTCTACAGTCTACAATAATAAATTTTTTCTAGTGGCCACTGGTAGCAGTAATGGTTCTTCTTTTAATCAAGACATTTCCCAGCACTGGGAAGGGGTTTTAGACATCTCCCAAGACACTTCCTTTGCCCACAAGTGAAAATATGATGGTCTTAAACATGATTTAAAAGGCTATAAAAAGCAAATAAAGCTCAAGTCTCCAATGCTTTGTTTCTGAATCTGTTCTGAACAGCACATTTTGTGTGGAATATTTAAATGTATTAAGTTTTCCTGTGGTCATTTGGCTGATGCCTGCAGTGAATATGATATTCATTACAGAGGTTTACTTGAGTTTTCTTGCCTAGAACATAGCTGAAACATTTGATTTTCCTTTGTTACCTTCACTACAGACAATACATAGTTCAGTAAAGCTAAGGCTGAGTAAAGTCACAGGGAAATATTTTATCATGTGAGCACAGGCAAAAGCCAGGACTTGTTCCTTCCCATGCTTGAGAGAGGTAATTATGGTGTTTCAGGATATATAGTGACAGATGGACAAAGGTATGCTTTCATAGTTATCCACAAGTATAATTTAATACCCACTTCTGAGCAGAATGGCTCTGTGTATTCATTTGCATAATTGGAAGGGGCTTGACATATCTAGCTGCATTTTCACTTCCAGTAATGCTAATCTTCCTTTTCCCATAGTCTGATTAAACTTTGCAAGTATCTTTTATCACAACTCCCCAGTGCTCAGAACTGCTATCAGAGGGAGTTTTGATTTGTTTGAGGAAGCTGGTGTTGCTGACCCTTAACAATACCAGTTCAATTGCCTGACCTTGCTGATAAGTAACTCCAGTGGTCATCTCCAAAGGGTGGTATTAACTCTGGTGTCAGGAAGGACTTCAGCTACTGAAAACTTTGCACAGGGAAGTTTTATTTTCTTGTCACATGAAAAAAGGTGGCCTGTTGTCACTTAGAAGAAAGCAATATGGACAAACAGATGCTCATCAGCAGCTCAATTAATTATCTATTTTACAATTTCAAGTCACCCTAAAGCATGTCTCTAGTTTTACTGATAGATGAATTACTTTTATGTTTAGCTTCTTCCTCACTCCATTGTTTCCATGGTAACACCTCTGAAACATTGCTTCTTTCTGAGGAGATGAAATGTAAAGTGGCTGGAATATTTGAGTCTTTAAATATTAAATGAAAACAATAGAAAAATGGTGGAGTGAGTCAGACATTACAGGCAGGTGACACTCACAATATCTTCCAGTAAATTGGACTACAGGGTAGCGCTACCTTTGCTGTTCTCCTCCTATAAGCTGAAAACAGCAGCCAGCTCTGAGGAGTTGTCCTGAACCTGGGATATCCCGATGCTGAGAGGCAACTGAGCACACTTATGACCAAGCCTGGATGAAAGATCCTGCTGTTAACCTCTGCAAGGAGTTAGGAATAGTAAAGAAGTTAATTTGCAAGAGTGCTGTATTTATTATTTGCCAGTGATAAACATTTCCTGTTAAAATTGGCAATAAATACAAATTTTCTTGGTATTTTGCTGAAAGTCTGTTAGGAAGTTAACATGGAAATACTGTAAAAAGCGTTCCTGACAATGTTTGAAAACACACCAATGTTTGCTTTGACCGTGTCTTTTTGCTAATGATAACAAACATCAGTTATCTGGGTTTGGAAGGGGCTGTGCTGCAGATGTGGCCATTTCTGTAAACTTAAGGGGAATTTTTATGGAGGATTCTTAATGTGCTGCAGCTACAGTTATGCCTCTCCTGCTACACCAACCCTTTTCAAATTCACAGTACAAGACTTGATGTTCAAAGTGGATGTAGTAGTGCCCATTTCCCCAGTCTGGTTTGTTTCACTTATCCTTCTGATCCACTTTGATTCAGGATCCCCGTGTCTGCTCCCACTGATGACTGTGCCCAGCCTACTTGCTCAGAACCATCTTTTCTTGTGTACCAAAGCTCACCCTTCCTTCCCTTAAACGCCTCCTTAGATAAATACCTTTCTCCTTCCTGTTCTGAACCTGGACTTCAAATCAGCCTTCTCTGTTCTCCCCCCTCTTCTCTGAACATAATGGGGACCAAATTAACCCTCCCTTCTGATCTTTTCTACCTGAGAAACATGACACTTCAACGAAATAAATGCCCTGAATTCCTCATACAAAACACTCCATTGAGCACTATTCCCACTCACTTGGTTTCTCTGACTGCCATTTTACACTATCATTTTACATGATTTTATACACTGAATTTATCTTCCTAGGACAAGGTTGTTTTCTTCCTACTGTCTATAAAAGACTACTCTACTAACTTTACAGAAATAAATGGTAAGAATATTCTTCCCCTTCTCTGATTGACAGTTACAATTCCTTTTAGCTTTAACATTATAGGTTTTCGATAGAATAAACTTTTGTTTTTGAAAATCTATGGTCATATGAAGGGGAAAATTCCCAGAACTCCCCAGGCTCTGCTCACTAATGGCGTTAAAAAAAGACGCCAGCCAAAGTAGGAGGTGTAAATTTTCTTAACATTTTTCACCATCATTTTATTTTAAAAGCTTTGATAGGCAGTCAAACAGCAGTTTCAGTATAAAAATGGGTATTAAGTTTCAGAACAAGCCCACTCAACATTAGGGAGAATTGGTGTTGCCTAAGGAAAAGGGAATGAACAAGGTGACCTTTCCAGGTTCCTTCCAGCATGTCTTCTACAAGTCACTGAATAAAGACAGTTCTCACCTTTCCAATATCGTAATTTCAAGGACATCAGTGGTCAGGACACACATTCCTGCACTTGTATATATAGCGTTTGGAGTGTGCAGTTGTTTTTTCCATAGTCACTAAGGATGAATACTTGCTCTTCTTCTCCTCCTAATCTCATGAGGGAAAAGAGCTGCCCTGTTGAATCTCTCCCAGCTACCTCAATAGGACTTTCATTGGACCTCTTTATCCTTCAGGCTTTCAAGCACTGACACCATTAGAGGCTTTTTTTTTTTGTGAGAGAATTTTCCACAGCTTCCTCCCGTGTATTTGTAAGATCAGAGCAGCCTGTGGTTTGGGCTAAAACCACATAGCTGTTGAAAATTTTTCTCACCGTAATGAATCAATTTTGCTTAGTTAATGATCCTTCTCATTCTGAAGGACTAGCAAAGGGTTTTGGAAAAAATTCCCAGTAGGTATGAAAGCTGGAAAAAAGTATGGTTGACTGAGGTGTGTGAAGATGTCTCTTCAGTAGCTGTTTTGAATTTCACTTATTTCAGATACACCAAAACTTTACAGAAATAAAACAAATGGAGAGCATTTCATGGAACTGAATTTAGTTTCTTTATCTGGGAGTGGAATGAAATTATGAAGAGCAAACAAATGTGTGATTCGTTTGGAAAAAGTGCTGTGATTAGCCCCAGTTCCTTGTGTTTAGCTTGATGTCAGCTAACCTCATTCCTCACAGTTAAGGGTAGGCACAGTCAAATTTCCCCTACCCTCTGGGAGTAGGGCTTAGAATCAGTACTAAGCTTGAACCCATGTGTAGATTTGAAGAGGAGAAAAGAATTCTGCTTACAGAGAGAGGAAATAAAGAAAAATTTGCACTGGGCCCAGAAGATCAAGAAGTGGGGAACAAAGTTGTGTAGCAAATGAGAGGGAAAGCATAAGGGAAGCAGCAAAATAGGCAGAAGAGAAAGTGACTGTGAGAGTAAAGTGGAATAGAAAATCACTAGCAAAATGAAAACATAGTAAAATTAATTGACACTGGAATTCAGTGGAGGCAGCAAACTTGAGAAACTGAGAGAGACAGTATGTGTGGGGGAGAATATTGTCTTGGTTTGAAAGACAGGTGTCTGCTAAAGAAGGCAGGAGCCTCTCTTGGAATGGCAAATGAATTCCCTCTGAATTATTATAATTTTGAAATTAAGGGGCTTTTGGGAGAATATATGGGAAATAGGAATAACAGCTCTTTACTAGTATGTATAACAAGGCAATAATACAGAAACATTGGCTTAACCTGACAGAGCCAGGATACAACCTGACACCCTGTCGATAGCAGTCTGATTAAGGGGTGGCTGCAGCCCTCTTTGCAGTGGTTCTGTTGAAGCAGTGATCCTGTAGAAGGGTCTGATCCTCCTCTGAAGGTCCAGAGGTGATTATGTAGCTCCTGTCCTCTGGGAATCCAGTAGGTAAGGGCTGAGTGTGGTGTTCCAAACCTCAGATTACATCCATATGGGAATGCTTGGCTCCTCCCCCTGGGTGGAGCATCTCACAGTGGGATGATGTAATTCCACGAGTCATGCAGTGAGGCTGGATGGCCCATTAGCAGAAGAAAACCCCTGGAGGGAGTTATCAGGGATGTGTCATGGAAGAGATAAAGAACCCTGCCCCACATGGTTTTAACAGATGGTGATAGAATAGGTACTTTTGGTTACGTCTTACACTGTAACCTAAGACACATGCAACTTAATCCTCATTTCAGTATGGCTTTATGCACATGCATGAGTTCTTCAAATCTGGCAAGCATTTAATCAGATGCCTATATCCCTGAGAAATCTAGAGGCCATTAAACGTAGACGCTGTGATGAATATGGAGGGCTTAGCTAATATTGATTTAAGGGGGCAAATATTGAGGTTTTTCTAAACAAAATCCTTTTTTTCAGCTAGATGTTGATTGAAACCTTATGACTGAAGAACACATTGAATACCACTGATATGCATAATGTCTCTCACTCTGTCCGGCAAGAAGACATTTTGGTGGTCTTGGAGAAATGAATAGAGCCAATGTACCTAAACTAAAATGAGCTAACAGCACATGTGGGAGATCAAGAGTCAACTGATCTTATTTTCTTGCAGTTTAAAGATGACATCAAGTATATAGATCTGGCTGGTACCGTTTTTTCTTACTGTATGGCAGGAAGATTATTTACATCAGCTTGACCTCCTTCCTGGGCTTATGTGAGGTTTTCATGGCATGAAGGATATGGGGAACTCTTGCTTGTAGCACCTCTGCATACTGTGGGAGAATCCCAGTATTTTTGAGTGACTGTTGTTAAACTCCCAAGTAGGGTCTTGGTGAGCGTGTGGCTCCTAGCAAGTGTTGAAGGTGGGGTGTAATCACAGACGCTCCTCAGAAATACAAAGCAGCATTCCCCAAGATTATTAAAGAGAAATCAGCAGTAGGAAAACTGCATGACATAAAACACAAGGGAGGAGTTGGGTAAATTAAAGGAAAACCTGGTTCCATATTACAGTGTGAGACTGACTTCTTCATAGCATTTGAATTTCGATACACAGTTCAGTTATTTACAGCCTTGGAAGCAAAACAATGGTCTGAGTTAAACTATAGAAATAACTCTTTACTAAAGAATACTTCTGCCTTTGAAACATGAAAAAGAGCTATGTGATAACACAAGTGGCAATTCTCCACTAGAACTGGGAAGTAAAAGTNCCCACCGGCCCTCCGAGCTGAGTTCCCACCCCCAGGTGCCAGAGCGGGCAGCCTGCTTGGCCTTCCCCTTTTGTTCTCGTAATCACCCAGCCATCATTCTCTGCAACACACCCAGGGAAAAAATTCCACAAGGGAGAAGAACCGAAAAGGAAAACTTTCAAACCCCAACAACATGGAAGATGTTAGCACAAGGATGAGTCCTGGGTACTACAGCTGGAGCTTCCCTGTAATATAGTGGTCCCAGTTCAGGGTTTACCTACCACAGAGGCTCTGGCTGAACCCTCAGTGCTGACGCCAATAATGGATCTGCTTTCTCAATTTCAAGTATAGTTCAGCAAAGCACCTTTCACCAGGTGCTTAAAGAACCATCTGGGTATATATATGCACCTAAGGAGGTAGGGTGGCTGGAGTTACAGTTCAACACTTGAACATTGATTAGCTTTATGCAAGCTTGTATTGTCAAGTCATATTTGTGTGCCTGCCTTTGCCAGGGACTAGGTCCTAAATAAACACAGGATTGCTTCTTCCTTGACAGTCAGGTAATCATGGACAGTGCCAAACTAAGGTTCTCTCCATGGCTCCCTTATTTGAACCACCTAGGCCAAATATCAAAGGCAGGATCCCAGTCTCTTTTAAACCAATGCCTTTCCTCTCAGTTAAATTGTTATGGCTGATGGGATATTTTTGGGTCTTTTTTTAATGTAACATTGTTGGCTTTTCTTTGATTTTATCTCTCAGCCTTGCAGAGGGGTTGATACTGGGATGCCGGTTGTATCAGTTAGAAAAGTTGTACTTGAAAAGGTTCCTAGGGCTGGTTGGGTACCTGTCACAAACAACCACCTTCTAATCATTCAGGCTTCTCAGCTCATGCACTCCCAGCTCTCCTGTACTGGAACAGTCTTCATGGCCAACTAACAGCGCCTCAGCTTCCAGTAACTCTGCCATGCTGCTGCTCTTTCTGCTCCTTTTACGGGGTGCCACAGAAAATTAATCCAAACATACTTCTCCTTCAACTCTTAGCAGCATCAATATTTTCTTCTCAGATGAGCTGCTTTCATGGATCTCCTGTGAGACACTTCCCTAATTCAAAGCCTTTTGGCTGTTTCTCAGTTCAAGATACTAATTGTGCTTGAGATGAAAAACAAGCACATTTGGCAGTGCTAGATGAAACTAACATTAGTATGTGCTTCTAGTGAGACATTTTGGCGTGGGACATACACAAAAGTTAAATTATCACAGTGATAAACACAGCAATAAGAAAGAAGATTTGTTTCTTGTGTTTGGCTTAAACACAAGTGCTACTTAATATTTTCTTCCTCTGCACATTGTTTTGATGATATTTCCCAAATATCTTTAATTTTCAAAATGTAATTCTTTCAGCATTCCTAGACTTAGTCTGGAAAACATTTTGTTCTGATTATACTGGAAACAGAACATCTGAGGTATCACCAAACCACTCACTGTGAAAGCATCACTCAGAAAACCATGTGTGTCTCACTCCTTTTTTTTTTTTTTTATGCTATTAATGGAAGGCCTCATTGAATTTATATACAGTTGTTCTGGTTGCAGTAAGAGATAGCAATAATTTAAGATTTAAAAAATAAATGCAAATTTCTCTAATGTCACCATATGCAGAAAGCACTTGCTTTTTTTTTTGCCTTCAACACTGTGTCACTGTACCCTCACATACAGCATGGATGTCTTAAATCAGGCATAAGTGTTGGGACAGCATTCCAGTAAAAATCTCCATGTGAATGGCTCAAATGTACTCAAATAGACTCTCCTGGTGAGAGGTAACAGGAGCTGAATTCTGCAGTGTGCCTCTTCCCTTTGAGATATCCTGCACAAAGAGTTACCTGGCACATTTCTCAAAAAAAACCTGCAACAAAATAAAAGTGATTCAGAATTCTTTTCTGAAAGTTTAGTATCCAAGAACAATTTTGAGGCTGCTCTGTGATCACCAGACTGATTAAAAATCAGAAGCTTCTATGATTAGGAGATTAGTACCATCTGAACTTTGATCTGCCTCATTTTTGTACACAAGAAAGGGAGAGACACACACCATCATGCTGAGAACTGCTTTCATGGGTAGCAGATTTCTCCTCTGTAAGGGATTCACAAAAGAACCCTTCACTGTTTAGGTTCTTGCTTCTTGCTTTCAGTGGTTCACTGGAAGGCCTCAAGGTTTCCACAGTCACTTTTAACTCCAAATCATAAAACTTTATGACAGCCAAAAAAAGGGAAAAAAAACTCTATGCCAAAACAGGCAATATTATAATTGCATCCCTGTTACTAACCATGTGCTTTGGTTTGATCCATGTGATATTCATAGGATCTGACAGAATTAGTGAAAATCCCTCACATGTGAAACTCAGGACCTCTAGCAGTGGTTCACTTCCATGGTCTTTGTGTAAACAACATGTTGACACACATACGGAATATCTGTGAGTGACAGCCTCAACTCCAGACACAAATTTACCTCATTTGTGGCAAACTTATCATTGCATGTCTTAATATCAGCACCTCTTCAGATCAGGGGTGCCATGGCTTTGAAAATGTCATCAGTGTAAAGAGTAAGTAAGTGAATAAACACAGTAAATATAAAAAACACAAGTAACATTCATCAGTTGCAGGAAGAGACCCAACCATTAGACCAGCCTCTTTGAAGCCATGGCCCTTACAAGTGATGAATGGTCAGGCATTGGAACAAGCTGCCCCAGGAAGTGGTGGAATCACCAACCCTGGAAGTGTTCAAAAAATGTTTAGATGTAGTACTTCGGTACATGGTTTAGTGGTGAATGTGTCAATTGCAATGTCTCTGCAATCCCCTCCAGTGTCACCATGCTTCTATTGCTCAATAAAATCTTCGTATGGAAAACCACAGGCAATTCTCATTAAACACAGAAGAAGGAGATGGCAGACTAGTATATGCATCACCACTTTGAGTAGAAGGGGAGGCTTTAAAAAGAAAAGAGGTGATGGAAAGCCACATGAAGAATTAGCTACCATCTATTATGACAGCTGACAGGGTATAGAGTGGCATCTCTACTAACATGGCAAATCAACACCTTCACTGAAGCTTACAGGTCTTCAATGAAAAAAACCAAGTTCACTATAAATAAAGGTGCTGATCTAAAGACCTTCAGTTGCCTTTATCCAGCTTCCAGTGCATCTGTGACTGATTAGCTTGTAAGTTCTTTTGGTCGTGGATGGCTTTTACCATTCTGGGTTCAGCTTTGAGATTTCCTATCTGGCCATGGAAAGAAATCAAGGGACATATAACCTGATTTATAACCTGCTCTACTACCTTTTTTTTTTTTTTTTTGTAGTAGGCAAGAGCTCTCAGAGTTACTTTTCCTCTCTCAGCAACTACAAAGGGAATGAAAGAGAGGAGATTGGAGCATGTCCCAGTGCCATTCTTCTGACATGCAGTTGTTTTCCTGCTTTAATGTCAATCAGAAAGTCAAAAGCCCATCAGAGCCTGTCTGTGGAGTTTGGACAGTTAAGACACACAAGTTTCTGTAGCTACGTGCATGTAAAAAAGCAACAAGGCTAACACAGCTGTTTCTCTTTGGTCCCCCAGATTGAGTAATGCCTTTTGCACTTGAGACAACTGGCAGTCTTCAGCATGAATCCAGAGCAACTTCACATGCAGTGTGTACCAGAGTATCCTGAACATTGTGCTGCTGCATCTTAGTACAGTGGATAGAATTCACAAGCTAAACTAAAAAACACATTTGAACAATGATGGGAAACTAGAGGATTAGTGGTATTTTGGTTGCGATGATTGTTTATGTAGGCTATTAGTATTATAATCATGACACCATGAGAAACAGTGCCAGATATATGTTGTATGTTCCAAAGAATATAGACAACAATCCAGAGGGAATCACCTGAAAGGCCTTCTGTCGTAGACCAAATGCTGTATGGAAAAGAAGATCAGATGAGTTAATCTCATTTTGTCTGCATGTGCTTCCTCACATGCACAGCATTTCTGGAAGGAATACAGAACCAATGCGTGTGCGTGGAGGAATTTCCCACCACTCGTTGGCTAACAGTAACCACTTAATTAATGTAAACATAAAATTTTAGTTACAAAAAAGAAATGAAATCGCGGTGGTACAGCCTGGAACTAACCACCGTTTCACAAAGTGGGTGATTAATTTGTCACCTTGAACACCACTCATTCGTTGCAGTGCAAACTGCGCGCAGAAGCGCCATTCTCCCCATGGAAGCCCATCTTGAAACGCATCTCCTAGAGACAGGTGGAAGAGCCCCGAGACAACAGTGCTCCCCGCCAGCCCCGGGGCGCTGCAAGCGTTCCTGCCCGCTCCAGCCCCCCTGGCCCCGGCTCGCACCTCGGCGCTGCCCGCTGCCCGCTCCCCTCCGCGCCGGGACGCCAGACGCGACACCGAGAGCGGGTCATTCCTGCACCGTTTAGGGGAAAGGATTAATTTCGCCAGTTAATTCCTTCCCCCCGGCCCGGCGGTGGGGGAGGGCTCATGCGCGTTGCCATGGGTGCCGGAGGAGCACCCAGAAAGTTGCAGGAGAGGGGCGGGGAGAAGGGGCCGAGCCGCCCGCCGGGGCTGAGTGCCCGCCCGGCGCCGCGCTGAGAGCCCGTGGGCAGCTGCTCTCGCCGCGCCGGCTGAGTCGCCCACCTGCTGCCTACGGCTGGCGGCGGGGGAGGGAGGGAGGAAAGGGATAAACTTCAAACTTGGCCGGGCGTGCAGGGAGCCGCATG
>VXAC01006439.1:286535-322109 GCA_013399225.1 Rhipidura dahli | reverse complement strand
TCCTCTTCTTCGCCTGGTGCATGTCCAGCCTGCTCTCCAGAGCGGGTGAGTGGCAGCGGCGGCGGGACCGGCAGACCCCGGCAGGGCCGGGCGGGTGGCTGGGGCGGCCCGGGGACTGCAGCCGCCCCGGGGCGGCCGGGGTTTGGCGGGGTCGGGCGGCGGCGGCTGTCCCCGTTTGGAGTCTCCCAGTGGAAATGCCCCGGCGTGCGGGCGAGGCGGGGGAGCAGCGCGGGTTCCGCGGGAGAAAGCTCAGCTCCGGGCGGATGCGCGGCCGCAGCCCCGGGAGAGGGGGAAGCTGCGCCGCTGGCGCCTGCTTGTGCACGGCTCCCCCGCCCCGAGCCCGCCGCGCCTCTCGGGTCGGGAACCGAAAAGGCACCACGGGGCAGCTCTGTGCCTGGGAGCGACCCTGAAGGAGTTTCCCCACTGCCGTTGCATCAGAGTGGAGTTGTCTCCAGTCGCCTGTGGTCCCCTCTGCAACTTCGGGCTACCTTCTGTTTTGTCCTTAGGTTGTAAACCTCCATCACCTATAGCTGCTTCTTTTCTTAATCTCGCACGCACCCCCAACAACTCTTCCCCGTTACAGTATAGTTTTGACAGAAAATGCTGCATTTTAGGCTAGGAACGGTGCTAATCTTACGTTTTGTAGGGGGAGTATTATACAGTCTTTTGCATCCTTTCTGCAAGTGCTGTATTGGTAAACTGATGTATTTGTAATTAACCATATCATTACCGCTTATTTTTCTGCCTGCTGTCACAGTTTGGGCTGTAAGTGTGCAGTTTCAGGTCCTCATCCTGCAATATGCTTCACATCCCTCAAATACAAAGTCTAAGGCTGCTGGGACAGCACTTGGGTCTCTAGGTAGGGCTGCCAACAGTCCTTGAAGATTTAAGAACAAAATCGACTAAGCCCATCACTAAGCATCTACGTTTAATATAAGAAACTCAGATTTCAGCACAATTAGGATGGGTCATCTTCTTAAATTATAGCTGAAGTTCAAGTGTGTGCTTTAGGGAAGAAAAATCTGCTGGAACTTGTCATGGTTTATAGTGCTCTTGTGCTCAAATTATTGCCTGGCTTGTTTGAGCTGTATCTATGATGGCAACAAGCCATCCATATAAGAATTCAGTGTCTTAGACCATATTACCATATTGCTCATCTTAAAACTTTCCACTTGTTTTTTCAACTTGAAAACAAGTAATGGGGTTATGAATATGTTTGCACAGCTTGAGGGGTTTTTTTGGTGCAGTTGTTGTTTTCCATAACTTTTTTAGGTTTTCATGAAAAATGTCATGACTAATGAAAGTTTTTAATCTCCTGGGTTATCAACTAAATCCCTCATAACCTAATTTTTGATGGTATGCTGCATCAGGTAGGGTTTTTTTTAAGCTGGCTAATTTACAGTACATATTATCCATAAACACCGACCATCTGTTGTCTATGTTTCTTATAATTGTGGCTCAGAATATTTTACTCTTGGTAAACTAACTTCCAAACAAGATTTCTTTTTCCAAGAGTCACTAAGAAAACACAGGCATTACGTGATGACTGTATTAACTCTAAAATTGGCCAAGGAAGAATTTTTGTTGTTATTATATTCATTTGAAATAAATAAGATTGAGGTGGAGGTGATTTGATTAAGAGGCTCTATTCTTTCTTTGATTATTATAATCACATACGGTACATGATCTCACAAGTGCTCCTGTACTCTGTTTAACAGGTTTCATTGAGAATGCTTCTGAAATACGAGTTTTGGCAAAAGCTCTATGGAACTGCTAAAAAAGTTTGGGTTTTAGCAAACCCAACTTTTGGGTTTTTGCCAAAACTTTTTGCTAAAAAGTTACGAGGATTCGTAACTTTACGAATTACGAGGATTCACTATGACTTCCATTCTCTTTGACAAGTTATGAATGGTTTGATATTATTAAGCATACCCAAGACTGAAAAGTTCAGAATAAAGTGAAATGTAACTGGAACATATCCATATGCATTTTTATTTTTTCATGGAAGCAGTAATGTAGTATGTGCAAGTACAGATGACTAAATGCAAGTGTGGTTTTTGCTCATGTCAGCATAGCTGGGCTGGTTTCATCTACAGGAACTGCTAAGTGTTGACTTTCACAGGTACAGGCTTCAGCATTTGCTTGCTGCAGTATATTTTCCTGCTGTGGGTTATGGCCAAGTGTTCTCATAGTTCCAATAGCCAGGACACACCAAGAGCTCGGATGTGGTGCCTGGTTGCACCCTTTGGAGCTAGGAGCACATCGCACACGTCTGTTGTCACATGCTCCAGTCACACCTCGGATTTTGTCCCATGTGCATTCTGATGGTCTGTCCATGCTCCTTGACAGTTGGCACGTGTGGTCCAGCTGGGATGATGCAGGAAACAATTTGTGCTAGTGGGCATAATGTCTTTTTATTTAATATAGGCCGAGACCCAGCTAGACCAGACAGAAGCATTGTATCAGGAATGTGGAGGAATAGAAGGTTGATGGCATCGCCTAATGGGACACATGAAGAGAACTGTACAGAGCCAGGTAAGATGGGAAAACTTTGCAATGTCCTGTAGGCTCATGAGATGTATTGGGTAGTTTTGTCATGACCATCCAAGCTGCAGTGATGTGTAAACATCAGCGTTAAACTTAAAAAACCCCAACAAACTGGGACTGTTCTGTGTGGAAAGAAGGTTTATTGAGCTACATAATGGCATGGTTTTATGTATCAAAAGCAAAAGGTAATGTTTAGTCAGAGGAATGTTTTGGGATCACTGTGAGACTAGTCCTGACAGTTTGATTTCTGTAGTTTTGTTCCTTAAGTGATTATTCATTTCTGTCCAGCTGATGCTGTGTATTGCACAAGTCAGAAGAGCTGTGCTCCTTTTAAAACTATGGGTAGCTAAACATGCAGTGTTCTAGATGGCATCTGAGCACAGTGATTTATGTTCATTACCATTACACAGTTAATCATGTTTTGCTAGTTTAATGATAAACTATGTATTCAGAGTAGGAATTTATGTTGTGTGGAGGGGGATGATAAGTGATATGGAAACCCTGGAATCCATTTTACTTGAGGATATCTGTCTTGGCCAGGCAAAAAGAATTGATTGAGGGCAGGAATAGATGATGCATTTTAGTATCAGTGTTAGTCCACAATGCTTTCATCTTCCCATCTGTCTTTCCAGCGTGTATTTCCTTTCTCTCTCTCCTTGCCTCTCTGTGGTTTATGGTGTGTGGGAGATGAGACATTTTGCCAATGGCACTAGCCAAGTTAATTTAAAGTTCAGATTTATTTTTTTTTAATGTGACTCTTTGATAGCAATGGAGTCTGTGCCTTCTCGCCAACAGTGTCAGCACGAGTTCTAGGATACTGTCAGCCCCAGGCACTAGGAGAGTTTGGAACAGTATTCCTGCTATCACTTACATGTTTATTGAAATACTGAGGTGCCTGCTGTATAGATTGAGGATCACTACTGTGCTTATGCACTCCTGAGAAAGGAGTGGAAGAACATGGCTCAAAGTATGTGTGTCCAAAAGTTTTAACTGTTTCCTCTTGATGTTCAAGAGCTTCCCTGTACTTTTGTTAAGAACTTTGTGGGTTGGTTTGCTGTGTTCTGCATCTGTAACCTTATGATGCTCTTGATTTGTATGCCAAAGTTCTTCACAAACAAGAAAGAACACAAAATGGACCTTTTGGAAACACGTAATGATTCTTGATGAATAGTCAGAAAATACTATTCTTTTCCACTCCTCTTTCATTTTCCTCCATATATGTGGATGCATCGATACATACTTGAGCACATACTTGGCAGCATACTTTGGAGTCAAGGCAATGGAGGCCACAAAAGTGTAGAAGCTAGATCAGAAAGATACCTGTCAAAGTTCTGATGGGGACTTTCATTTAGCATGAATGAGAACTTTTTCAGAATGATATGATAAAACTACCAAGGCAAAAACATGCTTGCATGTAAATTGAAATTCCAGAAGCAATGCTGACTTCTTCACATGTTTAAAACAAATAGTTCAGCTTCCTCTGTTCTTCAAAAATTGTAAGATTAATTTAAGAACAACTGGAATAGATAAACACAGCTGGGTCATTATGATGTGCTTTCTGAAATTCAGGTCTCTGAGGTGAACTTTACTCTGTAACCACAATAGATGGACACAAGGGAGGCCCAAATATGCCTCAGGATGCTGATGTTCTAAGAAAAATATTGCAAGACTTGCATTAAATTAATAATTTCCAGTCACAGTGATGGTAGTAGCCTTTCTTTTAAAAAGTGTTTCTTCAGTTAGAACACAGATTTCTAGATGAAATCTGTCACAGGATTGCAACTGTAGCATTTTTAATTACTTCCTATTATTCTGCAGTTATGTACTGCTTATCACTATGTATCTTCTGCAGCTGAAGTGGGAATTGACATGCTGCAAGAGTGACTAGATGTAAGCTGCAAATAAAGGGAACATCTGAAAATAGCTGAAAGGGATGTTTGTTGGGCAGGAGTGGGTCCATAAGGACCCATTATTGTTGTTGCTCAGTAACAACTTCTGTAGATTTGGGGTAAGTTTTTTGTTGGCTTTGTTTTTTGTTCGTTTGTTTTTTAGTGTATGAGTTGTTGACTTGCTTTTTTTTCTATTTATTTTTTTTCATTCTTGTCTGGTAGCCAGGGATTGAGATTTGTCATGTAACAAGAAGGTAGCAGTGATCAAACTACCATCAAAAAGGAGCAAGTAATATAGCTCATCTTTGTGGGAATATAGCTGGTGTAATCACATGACTACAGAGAGAGAAGTCCCAGGAAAGGTCAAGAGACCTGATGGAGATTGCATAGAAAATTGGTGAGAGTGTGGGCTTTCAGCTGGGATATGAATACCCGGTTCCTTTATGAGATGTACTTATTGTCACCTATGTCATTCCTGTGTCTGCTCTAAGCAAATGCATGTTTATGTGTATGGGATACAGCAGTTTTCTTTTGGTATGTGGGTGTTTTTACGTGTGTTTAGGACACAAAGATTTCATAGTACCTTGAGAAATACTTCAGGTTCTTGCTGAGAGCCTCTTAATCCCTCGTGTCATTGCTGCGCCATTGCTGTGCTCCCTTTTCATTAGCTTCCCATAAAAGTCTGCAGCTTTACCTCTCTTTTTCCAAAAGCTTTTAATGAAGTTAATATATTTACCACTTCATCCAATTTTCTTATTTACATGTAAGTAAATAAAAATCCTAATTGTTAGAAATGGCAGCTATAGAAGTTTGTAGGACCCTGCACTTCATGACACTCACAAGAAAGACTCAGCCTTTGTAAGATATCTTGGGATAAAAACTTCATAAGCTTCTAGAAGTAATGTTAGAAGCTTGTGGGAGTTGCTTTCTTCTAGAAACTCACACAATCTACACTGTTTGATATTAGTCTCATTTAGTGAATTAGATAATTTTGTATTTTGTTCGTCTGGAAACATTTATAATGTTTCTGGGGCCATTGTATCAGAAGAGAAAAAATGCTAAAGTCTTGGCAATGCTGCTTTTATAAGGAACCAGAGGACTCTGAAAAATGAAAATACATGGATGTGTGTGTATATAACTAGAGGAGAAAAATTAGGGTTTTTTATTAGAGGACTGATAATCATGAGTATCTTAAGAGGTGCTCCACATTTTTTCTGATAGTGATATTCTGCAGTCATGAAGAGTTATAGATTTTCTGTATCCCATAGCAGCGAAGGAACTGTAGGTCAGCTGCCAGAAGGAGGTGGAGCACTTGTGAGCACCAAGCCACCCTCGATTCTAGTCTGAACTGAGACCAAGTCCTCACCACGGTTAATGTGTTCTGTAGTGTTTTTCCATTAAAGGTCCTTCCTGGCTTTAAACTTCCCCATTGTTGAAAGCTCCTCTATCATGATAAGATAATCTGTCTTTATATTGTCCTGGAGGCTAAAGGGCTTATAGATTGTATGTAGAAGGCTCTGGACCTCAGAAATTTCATAAGAGCCTGAGATTTTTGAATTATGAATCTTATGTTTATTTGGTATTGAGTAACTCTCTGGATGGCTGCTGTGGGTATTCCTCTTGGAAGGAAACCAAGCAACCTTTTCTTTATGGCTCTGGGTAGATTTCTGTGGGAGGAGGAGTTGGCCTGACCCTCACTTAAAGCGGAGAGATCAGAAAGGAGGAGTAGTTGTCTCTAGCATCTTAACATATCTCATTAGTTTGCAACTGATTTTTCTGCCTTATCCAAGCTCTCACTTCCATCTGCCATCAGCTCGCTAGCTTGCAGTGCCATCTGCCCAGCAAGTCTGATTTGTAGCTTCTCTGCTCCAGTGGCTTGCCTCTTGTTTCAAAATGTTCCTATGTCTCCATGTCCTCCAGAACTCCAAGTAATGTTTCCAGGGCACTTAAAAGGTGGGGTGACTGGGTGTCATGATGTTTCTTACCGTGTCACTCCACTGGGGCACGTTAGGCTGTTAAACAACTGATCCAGACTCTGCTGTTGTGAATATTTTCAAGTAGTCCTTGTATATGGACAGAATTTTTTTTTTTTCTGTGAGTTAGAAATGTATGGGAATTTATTTCCATTGTCTTCTGACACTAGTCAGTGAGCTGCCTTGAAGCAGAAAGGCAGCGGGATTTTCTTGCCTATGGTTTGTCAACCATGGACAGTTCATGAGCTACACTGATTTTAAATAGTTGGCAATTTGGTTCAAGCATGTTCCTCCCATTTTTATTAGTGGGTAAAGGTGAATTGTGGGCTGGGGGAAAGATAGTTAGCATTTCTTCCTAAGCCATGCTGCATTTTTAGTTTACAATTAAAAGGCACATTGTAGTAATCCTTTCTGTTCTTGCAGTGAGAGAGAAAGAACCAGTCCTCTACAGTAAAGTGTGTTTCCCAGTAGCATGTGTACAACTGAGTTCTGAGTCAGTATCAAAGTCATTAAATCTGTGTATATTTTACACTGTTAGTTATAACCTTGGGGACTCATGTAAGATGTGATGCACTGTAGAGAAGCTATAGAAGTTTTAGACAGTTTTGTTAGTGTACCATAGACAGAACAAGAGCCTGTTATTTTTTGCTGCAAAAATCGATGATGGCTAGAGAAGACAGGACTGACTCTTCCAAGCAATTTTCCAAAGGTGTAGAAAAAAGTTTTCTTATACTCTTGTAGTAAAGAGACTATAGGAACTATTGATATCCATTAGTTTTATTTAACAAACACAGTGCTTATTTAAATGCATAAGTCTTAACATGATGGATTGATGTATCCTTTTTTCCCTTAATTCTTATAGAAACCTTAATATATAAGACCATAAACTTAGAGTAATAAATGCTGCTGGAATATGTAATTTTGTGCTGATGTAAAGTGTCTTTAAACAATGTGATTGTATGTATTCCTTTTGAACAATGAGCTCATGATCTTCCCTAGATCAAACTTCCATTTCATAGCAGGGATAAATGCCTTAGACCTCCACTTTTAAGGATGTGGTATTAATAATTTCACTGTAAACCTTTGTTTCATGAACAGCCTAAAAATTAGTAAGCTCAGCATGACCTGCATGTGCTCTTACTGTGCATTCATACAATACCTAGCACAGAAAGACCATGGTCTCATTGAGATAATACAGGCAATTACTGTGTTCTGTTATTTGCAAATATTCCCCACTTGCATATTAGTCAGATTTGTTCTCTGCCTTGATGCATAGAATATGTGCAACTATTACAGTATGATAGATTTATTGATAGTACGTGCATGTGGATTAAAAATATTTTGTCACTCCAGTGTGTTATGCCCTCAAAGACCAGGAAAGTTATCAGCCATAAACATTTTATTTTTCTATTGGTCTAAAAGGAAATGAAGATGAAGAAAGGTCTAAGAAAATATTTCTTAGTTACTTTATGCATATGATGTTTACATAATGTATAGGTGCAGTGTCTTGTAAATGTGTATTTATTTATGTAATTAAAACACTAATCAGCTAGCATGCACCTTATTTCTGTAGCCACTTGTCATATGCTGGTGGGGTTTTATTTGTTTTGGGTTTGTTTTGAGTTGTTCCCCCTCACCCAGTGACTCCAGAGTCCCTTTTGTCCCTGTAGATGCTGAGTGGTAAACTTTATTCATTGTGATCTCATTTGTATGGCTTCTGATTCTGGGGAAGATACATGTGTGACAATTTAAAACTACTTTTAGTGAGGCAATTGATGGCAAATGACAAACTCTTTATTACAAGTTTTTCTTACGTGACTGCCAAGGTCTCCTGAGTCAGAATTCACACCTAGGTTGAGATTGAACTTCTGATAACTTTGTGTGGCCTAGGAATGTGGGTATTAAATAGTTATGCAGGCAGGTGTAGTTGAAGTTAATTGGGAAAAATGGTGGGGTTTTTGGTTGTGTTGGGGGTTTGTTTTGTTTTGTCTTTGTTTTGCTTGTTTGTGTTTTTTCTGTGAACCAGTGTAAGAAATGTGCTTTGACTGAACATAGAATTTAAAAATAATCATTCTTCTTTCTGAGCTGTTCATTTTCTAGCAGCATATTAATACTGGCATCCGAAATACTAGAAAGAAATGAGACAAACATCTCTCTGTGCTTTGACTCAACCTGCCAGCAGCATCCCCTGGAGAGCTGAGAACAGAAAACGAGCTCCAGGGTAATCTATCCATTTTGCCAGGTCTAGGTGTGAAGTTTGCTGGAAGCAGTTTAACACACAGTAAATTAAGGTCTGACTAAAGTGCCATGTAGAGATGTAGTAAACAAGGCCAAATTAAACATATTAAATAGTATTTTCTTATGTTACTGTATATTCTTAAAACTAGTAAAAGTATTACTTAATACAATCTTTATTTCATATGACTCAGATTTGCTTACAGTTGGCTTGGGTCCAATTGAAGCATGCTGTGGATAAGGACTTCTATGAACTAAGTCTTTGCTTTGAAACCAAGAAGCAGGCCTGAAACAAAAATTCAAATTTTTAAAATGTAGCCACTTCAGAACTAAATTTAATGTCTGTGGACACAGATTCATACTTGAAACATCCAGGTTGAATGCTCTGGAGTGCTAGACTGAGATCTCAAGTTTCCTGTATTAGCCCAGCTTTCGTATTTAGATACCTGACTTGCCTGTATTTCAAACCACATTACCTGAGCATTCCTCAGCTGTTAATGTAGCAGTAGTGCTACATCTCTTTTTCTGCAACTGCAGACAACTCAGCCAGAGACCAGCTGTGTAAATTATTGGCCTGAGGTCAAAGAGGAAATATGAGATACAGTCAAGTCCAGATACCTCAGTTGAGTTTTGGGCTCCTGGAAAAATGATGTTTGAACAAAAGTTTGGGCTAGTATGACCTCCTGAAGTTCCATCCAACCTGAGCTGTCCTGTGATATGGTATGGAAGTCAAATGAATTACATTTCGCTCAGGATACATTTGAAATCCTGAATTAGGGATTTCAAACTCAAAGTTAATGAGACTTGGGCATTCAGCTCTCCATGGTGTTGCTGACTGACTTTGCTTCAGTGGGGGATAATGTGTGTCTATTTGTATACATTCTTCTCTAGTATGACTGTGGAGATAGACTGTTTTGTGGGTATGTGCCCCATTTTGCACTCAGAAAATGGTGCTGTTGGTATAAAAGGTGTGTTTAAATGTACCCATCCTTGTCCATGGCAATTTTGATTTCACTTCTGTGACGCTGCTTTGTACAGCAGCTGAGACTGAAAGTGCTGCTGTCTCACCTTGGATCACGTGCAGTTATTACCACACCTGACTTGGCTGTCATAGGAAGTGGTTTGAAAAGGCCTTGTAAATCAGCCTGCAAGCATTAATCCATGCTCCAGGGGTTGGCCTAGCACAGTCTTTATGAGATACTGTGTTGCTTGACAGATGCTAAAACACTGGATTTATTTCTTCATCTCTGTGCTCCCAGTGTTTCATCAGTCTGTATCTTGGACCACCAGTGTGGAGGATTCAGAAAAAAACTGTATGAGCACAGATCTGGGCTGCAGGGAAGTAGATTGTGAAATTCACTTGGAGATAGAGGATTGTCACCAGAAGCTGCAAAGAGGGATGGAGAAACTTGGGGGCTGGAATTGTGTGGTAGAAAGGCTAAGATTATCCTGTCAGGCATCCTGGAGTTGGAGGATCGATGAAAGAGATGTGTGAGTGAAGGGAGACTGAATTTGGATAGTGAACCATGGGAGAATCTTGGGAAGAGGTAGTCACTGGGAAGTAGTAAGCAGGGAAAACAATAAAAGAAAGTGAAAAATCAAAACGCAGGGAGGTTTGGTTTCGGATGGGCAAGAAATCTAGAACTTCATTGCAGTAAATTAATTTTAAACTTTGTTCTGCTAATATTTCTGATAAGAACCCTTATAATAGTTTTTTTTTTTCCCAAAGTTACATATTTAGTTCTGTATTCATTGTGACAATGACATTTTACAGAATAGATGTGGTTACCCACCTAACAGGCTGAAAATACTCCATGAACCTGCTGACAATTCAACTGGCATCAGTCCTGTTCTACCAGGAGGCAGGACTGTCAGGCAGTAAAGAGTGGTGGTTTTCTGTATTCTTTGAAGTTGATAGACATTGAAGACATTCTGGTAGAAATTGTAATAGCCAGTAGAAACTGAGTCAGATTAACTCCTGCTGGTACTCTACTGGTAAATTAAAGTACAGCAGAACAAACACTTCAGATGGAACGAGGGTTACCATGTGTATGTAGTCAGCCAATTGTTTCTCTTTTGCAACATGAGATTAATGGTTTAATGTTAATGACAGGTGCTGCGTTAACAATGCTGGGGGTGACATTATCTACCCATGGTGAGGAACAGTGGTAAATGTACCTTCCTGCAAGCAAGAAGATGATAGTTTAGACTCTGCCTGTTCAGTTTCCAAGCACACTTGTTGGAAGATTCTCGGAGATTGCCTAAACCTGTTGAATTATTTTTCCCCTAGATATTATACACTCAGTTGTTTAGTGGGTTGAGGGTAGTAAGATTGAATCCAGTTGCTATTCAAAGGTATTTAAACCTTTTAATAGCAAGATGTAAGATATCCACAGATGGTGGGAAACATTTAAACTTCTGAAATGGAATTTCTGGATGAAATTAATGTTTAGAAGTTTAAATTGACTGAAATGTGGAAAACAGATTTATTACCCACTCCCTCCATTTACTTTGAATCAGCTTGTGCTTTGAGTTTTGTGAGCTCCTAGACCAAAACCGACTCTGAGAGGCAGTTGTTCTTTAGAGCCTCAGGGAGCATATCTGTGCTCATCAATACATCGTGACATCAAAACATCAATACAGCCATGACAGTTTACAGCAGCTGAGGCTCTGCCCTACAGATTTAGTGCTGGATGGTGGGATGCTGCTTCTGTTCTAGTTCTTTTATGAGGATTTTCTCCCTTTACTTTTCATGCCTTCATAAAGGTTGCATTCTGTACATCATGCTTTTTTAAATCTCTCCATAGGATCTTTGACTGCTGTTGCCTAAAATTATAAGGCTTTTTCTTACTTTCTGAAGCCTTTTGCAAGCCTTCCTCTTCCCTGGTGCTGCTGTCCTTTGTCTGCTTCATTTACGTGCACTGACACTTCGTTTCCAATGTCCATTTACCTTTTCTTGTTATTTTTTATACAGACCCTTCCAGATCAGGTGGTGAAAAAAAGTACCTAGGATATTATCACTCTCTCCTTTCTTGAATCTCATGTCATGAGCCATGACTACCATGGTGCTCTCAGAAACTGGCCAGCCAGGACTGGCTAGACAGGGAAGAAGTCAAAGCTAGCATATTAATTAGTCCTGTTTCAGTGATGTTTTTCTGGTTGAGGGTGGGAGGTCCCTATAGAGCTATAGTGTTGTTTGTCCTTGTTGTAAGATGCAGTAGTAGTCCCTAAGAGTGCCTAATGAAAATGGATAAGAAAAAGCAAAAGAGGACGGAAAAAAGGCAAAGTGACTTACCCAAAGCCTGCAGAGAAGGTCAGTAGCTAAGCTCCATTTCCCCCCACATAATCATGAACTGTAGCCGTATTAAACCATCACTGAGCCTGGAGCTGTTGCTGCTGCCACCATCACCTCAGCCCTCCTTCCTGGTCAGCTCCTGACTTGACTCTTTTATTGTGCTCCTTAAAATGAAAGCTGCAGCTTTTCACAATAAGTAAAGTGTTAAGCACTTCCCAGCTAGTTATAAGTGGTAGCTCAATGCTACACCACAGAGCACTTGTGACTTCTTCATGTCGTCCACTTAGAGGGAGAAGAAGCCTTGGAATGTGTAAACCTTTTTAGTTGCTCCCTAGAAGGGGATGAATACATTCCAGGCTGACCCATCTTTGGGCCAGCTGCTCTCCACAGAGAATGGGGATGAAAAATTGTGAGTAGGGAGGTTGCAGGTCTCTGCTGTGGTGATGTTTCTGCCACTGGGTAATGCTTTTTGGGACAGCTGTGTGAGAGGCACTGCATAAAACACCAACACTCTGTTGACATGCCAGGGATAAAATGAGGACCTCTTGCTGCTGGTAGGCTGAAAAAGGAAAGAAAATGTTCAGCAGTATTTTCTTATGTGTGAACAAACCTGTGCTTGTGCCTGACTCAAAGCTCTTTGATTTTTTTTTTTTTTTTTTTTTTTATTTCATGGAGGGTGAGGGAAGGGTGTATCCAGGCCAATTGACTTTTGAGTGCCGAATATGTACTTCAGATTGGAAGTTAATCAGTTAATCATTTGTGTTTTTCAATGCCATGTGTGTTTACTCTAGTTATTTGGTTGTACAGGATTGTTTAGTAATGGCACGTGGTGATAGAGGTCTTACTTCGAAAGACTATCTGGGATCATCTCCAGAACTGCTTTAATCTGTGGATATTTAGGGCAACTAAGTTTAGTAAGTACTACTTAGGTAATTAAAGGTTGGAGCTGTGCTGCTTTCTCTGTAGGACAGCAGACTGGTAATGGGAAGTTAGTCAACTCAGTTCAGTGCTATCTTCTGAATAGCACTGAGCCTGGTCACCCAACTCAGTTCTGTTTTTCTATTGTCTTAGGGGGTTTTGAAAGTCAATATTATGTTTCATGTAGTCTAGGAGATAGCAAAATATCTCAGATTGCTTAGGTTGAAAGGAGTACTTACAGCGGGTTTAGAAACAGTCACGATACCCATTTTGCACTCTGGACTCTAATTTGCTTTAAAGAAAAAAATGCAGACTGGCTAAAAGGATGGTTAAGTCTCTGCTAAATAACTACTTGTGAAATTATTTTTACTCAGTGTTTCACCAGTTGCTCCCTAGATATAGGTACAAAACCACGTTGCACATGTAAGAAAAATGTTATATTGAAAAAAGGTAGTTGCCTGTATCATGCAACTTTTTCAGGGTCTTAAAATGCATTGTATAAATTTCTGTGTAAGTTTCTATGTGGCTTTTGAAATTGTTCATATTTGGTGGAGTGCATGAAATTATTTGCAGCATCTCTTGGTTTTGTTGAACACTTTCAACACTTGGTGTTTTCTCCACCTTTCTGCTCGTTGCTGGATGGAATACTGCACAAATGCCACTAGCATCACAGTTATTTTGGGATGAAATTGCAGATGGGATGGGAATAGTGATGAAATTGTAATCTTCATAACTAAAATAGTTTCCTTCCATTCAGTAGCCAGTTCCAAATATTTTGGTTCTACTGCATCGCTGCCTCCTGGCTGGACTATGAATTAAGCAGTACAGTTCAGCTCTGAGGAGCCTCTGAGGATCCTTTCTGACACGGGCTCAACTCTGTGGGTTAATTCAGTCCTCCAAAGGGTTTTCATCTGTGAGAGGCTGCACACCTGGTAACTTGTGGAAGAGGTGAGAACCTCCTGTATCCAAAGTGTAAAGGGTTTTGAAAATGGCTGTGTTGGACAAAGCTGGCTGTGTGTCTGTCTGTGCTAAGACCTGTGACATCTCACTGGGCTCAGAATGTAATGGGGGGTGATGTGTCCTGATGTTCCAGTGCCTACAGACATGACCCCAAACTGAGATCTTGAGCATTATTATAAGAAACCAGATTATCATCTGTTTTGTGTAGAAGACTAAGTTCAGCGACTGAGTACTAAGTGGAGAGAGGTTTTTTTGTTCTTTTAGTTTGGAGTTTTTTTACAACAAAATCTTGAATCTCTTTTCGTAAGTAACAGATATTTTGTAAGTCTGTTGTTTTAATGGCTATTTTATTATAGTAGCTGTAGAATTTGTGTTTGGTAGTTCTGTGCATTGATATGAAACATACAGGACTGCATAATAACCTTATACACCAATCTTTACTGCAAGAGGTTGAGATCCAGTGTTTCAGTGTGATATGGGGACCAGAAAATCCTCAATTCTAGCTGTGCCTGCAGCAGTGAATTTCTTTGGAACTTTACCCTATATTCCTTCACTCCAGAAAAAATGCTTTTTTTTTATTCCCCAGGGAGCAAAAATATAATTCAATGCTAGCAGGGAACCTTGAGCTCTTTATTCCTTCTACACATATTACCTATTTAGATTGGGCTCTGAACATGGAAAGTGTCTTCATAATAGTAAGCCTTGTTCTCTGTAGAGAGTGAAGATGATCTTGGATTTCCCAGTGGTAGATTTGCAACTGCTTTGGTGCCACAGTATAAATTCTGATTTAGAATGAGTGTAAATATGATGTAGCTTGTCAATGAGGTGCCTGTTTCTTGCCCTCACATCATTCAGTTCATTGCTATGATTATTTCTTTTTTTCCTCTGCAATACCTTTCCTCCTTTTCTGTCTGTAAAATTGATCTTTTATATGGGAAAAGCAAATGGATTGCTTGTTTTAAAGTAATCAGATTAGGCATTTACAGGACTAAAAATACAAAGTTACAGTCATTATGTTCCCAAAGAATGCATTTATATTCTGCTGGTAAACGTACTTAAGAACTAAGGAAACAACAGCAGTCTTTCTCTTCTTTATGCAAATGGTGTAGCATACCCTTTGGTGTCTTGCTATTTTAGTTGCACAGTGGCTTTATATACTTAATCTTGAAGAGGCATTTGGATCGTACTATTTAACAGCCGTGGGTAAAAGCGTCTTGGAATTATGAGATTAACAAGAGTTACACTATGTTTTGATTTTTCCTGAAGACTGATACGTGACTACGTGTGTGCTTTGACTAAATATGTGTTTGACTTTATTTTCTCTCTCTTTTGGTTTTTTCCCCCTCTGTTTTTCCTGTAGAGAAAAATTCTGTTAGCTGAAAGATTTTAAAAAAATGTAAAAGGTTTAAATGCCATAGGTGTTCCTTCACATGCTGCTGTGAGTGCCAGACACCTTTACCACTGCAAAGTAAAAAAATCCAAGAATAGATATTTGGAATTTGGCTTTACTGACTGTTGAGCTGTATGTATACTTGGAAAAGTAGTAAGAGTTTTCTCCCTTTTGGGAAAATGTTCACTTTCCAGTATATGAAGTTATAAACACACAATTAAAGTTGTGAAAAATCATACTGTTTTAAGGTATTAATTGCTGGCAAGTTTATGCTAACTGTAAAATAGCTCTGGCTTTTTAGAACATCACAGATCACTGCATTTATTAGTTCTTAACTAAAATATTTAACTTTATGATGTTGAATAATTTTATGGGGAAAAATACCTGCTAATTCAGAGGCTCGAAAATAGTACCAGGTCAGCTTTCATAAATCAGCACAACTCCTATTTCTTGATGTTGTGTAACAGCTGTTGATGTGATGCTGCAATTTAAACTTCAGAAAAAGCTGATTAGTGTAAACCTCCCACATAGTGTTGAGGACAGGCTGGAGGCACAGCTAAAGTGAAATGACCCATGCAAACATGGTCACACTTCAGTATTATGGGAGTAGTCCAATCTCGCAAAGTTAATGTAAATGTATGTACAGGTTTAGAGGTTTGTATTTATTTACTTTGTTTTGTATTTATTTACTTTAGGTGCTTTGATTATTTTTTGGTTCAGTTGATATTTTCTTGATCTACTTTTTCAAAACAAAACCTGTGGAGTTGAGGTACTGGCACACATATGGCAGTACCTGGAGGGACCATTTCTGCCTCAGCACCAAGCTGTCTAGAACTGGAAGGTTGTTGCAACACTCCTACTGCAGTGTGTTCATTTCAGTTTGGAGAGCAGATTTTTAAGTACACTCAAGGTGGATCTAATCCATGATTTCACTTGGCTCACTTGAGCCAAAATTCAGATTTAGTGCAGCATTTATGCAGAGCTTTAACGATGAACATGTAATTGACCTGAAGTTGTTGGTCTTCTTGTGAACTGAGACCTTCCCAATGCCTGTCCATTGGGAGGGATCATTCATGTTTCAGCCTGAGTTCAGACAAAATGGGGACGTAGACTCAGGCAAGAATCAAAGGTTTTGAGTTTGTTGGGTTTTTTTTTCTTCAAAGGAGTATTTTGGTGTTGTACTCTTTCTAAGCCTCTGTTCACATCAGTAGTACCCCTACAAACACAGCAAATGCAGCGCTGGACTGCTTTATTGAGTGGAAGTTAGGATCTTGCTATTATTATCTGCATGCAGCTTCTCTGATTTACATAAGGGATGATATGCTCTTTAGAAGCACTGCTAATCAAAATGGGGAATGGACATTTTGTATGTATTTTGTCTGTTATATTTGCTTGGTCTGTAAGTCTAGTGTGTGAGCTGACCATCTAATGACCTTTAAAAATTCAGCCTTTGGAGAGATGAAGAGGGATTTGTTAGTTGGCAGATTTGTGCTAGCAAGCTTCAGGTTATTTACGGAAGTCTGGAATTCTGTGCTGTTGGATTTAAAGAATACTGTGTAATTCAGATCAAAGGCAAAGTATTAAAATCTTAATTCCACTGAGAGAAGTACCCTTTATTTTGGCATTCTCAGACATTATTTTCAATTGATGTTACTAATGCACTTTATAAAGAGAAAAAAGTTAAAGTTTTCTCATAATTTTTTGTGCAATCATTTTTCTTTCACAGTAGGACTATGTAGCAGTCTGTGAAGGTTATTTGTAATTTTAAACAGGGAAACTGTTCTGATATTAAATCAGACAAAATCATAATTTCTGTCAGGTGTTTGTATTTCTTCCACTAATTATATAGTGCAAACATTGATGTGCTCTATGTCATTGTTAAAGTACTGAAATATCCCTGTGTCTTCAAAACTATTAAACAGTGTACAGATAAGGACGAGGAGGAGGGGAACCAAGGGAAAGGACATTTCAAAACTATTACAGTTGCTATTCTAGAAGAGTGTTGATGGAAGATGCTAAATTGCATTTCTGTGGACTTTTACAACCAACTTAAAAATTCATGGGTTATACATCTGAAAAAGATCATAGTGAAACTAATTTGTCTGCTGGAAAGCAAAGTAACCATTTCTTGAAGTGTTTCCCTCTTAAATGATGAAAACTGATCTCACTGTGCTGTCTAGTGCACAGAAGTACCTTGAATCTTGGTCGATGACTTTGGGTGGTAAAGCAGGAACTGTAAATCTCTGTGTTTGAGGCTGTTTGTTGTCCTTGGCCTGTGGAAAAGTGCCAGATGACGGTAGAAAGTGTTCTATGTGGTCTGAAAGCACTGTGTCATCCTTAAAGTTTAATTTCTTTACCTATTTCTGTGCATCCAGAGCTATGGAACAGATACTGGCAGTGTAATAAAGCAAAATGTTCTAGTAGTGTGAGTTGTACCCCAGTCCATAGAAATTGTATCTTTGATAGTGAAGTAATTGGGTGTATTACTGAAAACTAATTGATTCCATTCTCATAAAAATCCGTAAGGAAAATTCCCTTGAACAGGAAAGGGAAATGGGGTGTAGAGTGGGATTTTAAGAACCTCAATACTTAGATACAGACAGATTCTCTGTGAAATCTTTGGAGTAAATGTGCTTAATTCTCTGGATCTCAGTTGGAGTTAGATGTCTCTGGCAATCTCACTAAGTGCATTGCTTAGGTACCTGGACATCTTGGCAATTCAGCAGTAGGGGAAAAGTTAAATGAAACTTTCTACCATGTTTTAGAAGAACTGTATTTAGATCATGAAATTATGTAGGCCTCTAAACCTGAACCATACCTGCAGTGTGTCCAGTAAAGTTGGCAAGGACTTCTGAACACAAAGTGAGCTTTTGGCAGGTGGATGAGTAGCCCTCACTACAGAATCTTTCACAGTAAACACAAGGAACAGATGAGGGACACTAAAGCAGCAGAGAGCATAAGTCTCTGACTGTAGGAGAAAACTCTTGTTCAAAAGTTAAAAGTTCTTGTGGAGCTGGTTGGGAACTTTGGAGCTATTCTGCCTTGCTAGCAACACTTTGTCACTCATTTTGGACAGACTTATTAGTAAATATGCAAGGATGCAAAAGGGTTCTGCCGTATGAATCAACTTTAGGACTATAGTTGGCATAGGTGTAGTCTGTATCTTCTGGGTTTTTTTAAGGCGTGCTTTGAACACACCTATTTGATCTAGCCTCTCTAGAGGCTTTGGCAGATTTCAGTGCTGTTTCACTTTGCTACTGGAGTGTCTTGTTGCTCAGGTGGAATGTAGTTGTCTCTTTCCCCACATGGAGGTAGCTCTGCGCAGATGAAATTGCCTAGGGAACCTGCAAGATAAATAGGGAGGTGCTGTATTTGTGCTTCCTCCAGGGACAGGTAACTGCTAATGCAAACTTTCTGGGTCATTTATTTACTCAAATTCAGTATTAATCCTGGTTTAGTGCAAAATTTGGTAGTTCTCTTCTAATCAGCTATGTTTCAAGCCTTATTTAGCGCAGTTTGGCTAAAAATAGTTTTATGTCTCACAAATGTGCAATGAAGTTTTGTGCTTTAGACAGAAATGCTGTGCTACAGTAGTGGAAGCTGCAGAATGCTACAAACAGAAAGACAGTCACAACCACAGAATACTTGACACTAGGCAGTTATGTTATACCCAAGATACACTTAAATTGTTTCTCAAATCAAACACTGCATTTGAAATAACTCCTTCCTGAAGACACTTAACTACAAAATTACAGACCTTTCAAATGACATACTACATCTTATGGTAAAGTTATTTTAGCTGCAAATTTTAAATAATATTCATCCATTCAGAAATAGTGATGACAGTGTTGTTGGATTTTTTTTTTTTACCTGTTGAATATTTGGCTCTTTAGACAGTAGTGAACACTTACCATTAAAAGTGTGATTCCCTGTAGTGCATATTATATTGGTTGTCTATGGTGAGAGTAGCTTGCAAGTGACATTAACCATTTAAAATTGAGACTGTTAGTCATGTAGACCATGTTTATCCTCAGTGGAGACAAGTATCCCAAATACTTTGTACACTGATAGTCAGATGAATTTGGTGTCTTACTTTTCTGTTTTAAAACAAGCATCCTTTCTTTACGTGTTATGTGAGTGAAATTCAGTCTCCAGAGATACAGTTCTAAGTAAGTTTTGGTAATGGCCCAGCTGAGATGGTGGAAAGAAATGTGACCAACTTCTTTCTTAATTTGTTGTTTCATTGTAATTCCTTTACATTTTGCCTATGACTTTTCATTTCACTTTGACTTGTCTTTGGTTTTTGTGAGTTTCTTTCTTCAAGAGACTTTTCTGTGTTTTTAGAAGAATTTGTGTATATTTGACTTTGAATGACATTTTGTTGTCTTGTTTGTGTTGCTGCAGCAATCACTAGTTTGCCTCATAGAGCAAGTGACAAGAGATGTATCATATACCCAGACATTTCCTTTACTCATTTCTTACTGATTATATATAGTAGAGGGAAGAAGTTTATAAAGTAAGAATTAGGATATTGTGTCACCATTTGCATAAGAAGAATGTGATTTAAAAATGTCAGCTGATGCTTTCTAGGGTCTAGGATTTAGCCAGGATTTGGATCTCTCATTGAATACTAGAAATACTTCAGGACTCTTGTACTCTCCCTGCTTTTCCAGAGTGGCAATAATCTTCTAAGCATTGTTAGTATGGAGTGCTCCAAATCTCCTTTTCTCACTAAGCAGGCCTTGCTGACTCCCTCCTCAGATGCTGCCCATCACCTAATTTGTCATGCAGGGTCCTTTAGTCAGGCAGCCCAGCCACCAGTGCTGCTGTTGCTTGCTGCACCAGGCTGCAGCTCAGTGCTCTTCACTTGTGATTGAAACCTGCTCTGAAAGATTCAGTTCTTCAGAAGGCCAAGTCTACAGAAGATGAGACACTGTTCCTTAGACACTGTACCACCCATCATCTTACTGGTTGTCTTCTAACCAGTGTACCTTTGAGTGATTTTTTTTTTTAGTGATTTCTTGTTCTTCTGAGCATGCACACATGATCTGTCAGTAGCAGCATTGTATATCTTCTTTGTACTATATATTTTTGAATTATGTATTTAAATAATTCCCAGTCATATTCTCATTGTACATTATCTCTAGCTCCTGTGTGGAATGTCACTATTATGTGTGGACTGCAGGCTTTCTGCATGTTTCATTTCGTACTGGTTTCACTTGCAAAGTGTCTTTCAGCTGAGGAGGTAGTAATTAGATGTCATAATTTTTAGGCACACATAGTAATGCTTCTTCCATCCAAAGAATGTAAACTGTAATAAACTTGGGCACTTGCTGTAGTGTGGATCTCTTTTTAACTAGAGGAGTTGAACTGAGAGAGTGTATTTATGGGAAATCCAAGGAAATTGGTCCATCACAAGAATTGATGTGGTGCCGTTTGTGCCTCTCTCCTGCTGCACTTACAGCTCCCTCCTCATGTTCACTTATTTGTCTTATCCCTTTTGGGGGAGCGTCCCTCACCTCCCAGACCCGTGTATCAATACTGGCATGGTTCTGTCTGTTCAGCAGTATGGATGTTCTGATTGAGTCTATTGCTCTAAAAAACAAATATAAATGTGGGTGGGGTTTTTTAATGTAAGTGTTTGTGTTTGTTGCACATAAAAGCTGGAAGACTGTTCTCCATTTTTTATGGTCTTTACAGTCCTACCATGATCTCTGTTCTCCCCTCTGTGAAAAGCAAGTCCACCTCATGTCAGTCAGATGGGTGCACTGTAGCACAGGAAGTAGAAATTCATCTGACCAGCCAAACTAATAGGAAGGAAACATGCAGTACCTGAGTAGACATGCTCAAGATCAGTACTTAGCCATGTTCCTCTGCTATAGCAGAGCATTTCCAATATGGCCTCTTACCTTTGGAACAGCAACCAAGCCTGTCCTTCTCAGACACTCAGTGGTCAGCATTATATTTATGATTTTGGACACTTGTGTGTAAATGTATGTAAATAAAAAAATGCCTTGAAGCACTTGTTAAATATAGATTTCTTAGGGAAAGAACTCAGTATTTTCAACTCTGAGAGACAAGATTGCAAGAGCAAGCCATGTTCCTTCACCCCTACAAATTGATGGGCCCTGACAATATCTGCCTGAGGATGTTAAGAGAAGTGGCTGATGTCATTGTGAGGCCACTCTCCATAATCTTTGAGAAGTTGTCAAGATCAGGGGACATCCCAGAAAAATGGAAAAATGTGAAGGTCACCCCCCCATCTACAAGGGCTTAAAAGAGGATCCAGGAAATTTTAGACACATCAGTCTTACTTCAGTCCTTGGGAAAATTATGGAATGAATCCTCCTGGAGGCTGTCAATTCAGATGAAGCACACAATTGGGAAAGGACAGCATGGATTCACCAAGGGCAAATTGTGCTTGACAAACTCTGTCATCTTCCTTGACAAAGCAGTAACCTGCTTGGCTGATGTGGGGCATTGTCTACCTGGATTTCTCCAAAACTTTCAATGTGGTTTACCCCAGCCTCCTCCTAGAGAAGCTGGTGTGTTGGGGTCTAGAGAGGTGCTCTGTGTGGGTGGGAAACTGGCTGGCAGGCAGCACCAGGGGTGGGGTAAGCAGCTCCTTTTCAAACCAGCAGCCTGTCACAAGTGAGGTCCCCTGGGATTTTGGGCATAACACTTTAATATCTTCACAAGTGGTCTGGAAGGTGGGTTCAAGTGCACCCTGGTGAAGATGGCTGATGATACCAAACAGTGGGGAGGAGGGTACATGGGAAAGGAGAGCCACCCTGAAGGGTCACTTGGATTGGCTGGAAGAGTGGGCTAACAAGAACCTTAGGAAGCTCTACAAGGACAAGTGTTAGGTTTTTACACCCAAGAAAGTTGGGATCTAACCAGCTGAGGAGCAACTCTGTGGAAAGGGACCTGGAGATCCTGGTGGACAAGCTCTGTATCAGTGAACAGTGCACTTCTGTGGAAAAGTAAAGACAACAGGATGCTGCATTTCATCAACGGGGGCATCAGCAGCAGAGATAAAGATGTCACTATCCCACTCTACTCAGCGATTGTCAGGTAACATGTGGAATATTTTGTTCAGTTTTGGTCTCAGCAATAAAAAAAAAAGCTGTGCACAGGTGGAAGGGGTCCAGGAAAGGGCCACGAAGGGGGCCCAGGCACTGGGAAGCTGGCCATATGACCAAAGCGGAGGGAACTGGGTTTGTTCAGCCTTGAGGAAAGAAGGCTTAGGGAACACCTTATCAGCATGTTACAGTATTTTAAGGGTGGCTGGAAAGATGATGGAGCTCCTTTTTTACAAGGACTGATGTGGAAAAGATGAGGGTAATGAGTACAGGTTATCCCTGAGGAGATACTGATTGGATGCAAGAGGAATATATTTCACATTGACAATGATCAGCCACTGGAAACTCTCCAGGGAAGTGGTGAATTCCCAAATATTGGACACTTTTGATTTGTCTGGACAGGATGCTGGAACATCTTATCTGGACTGTGCTTTTGCCAAAAAAGGTTGGACCAGGTGATACTTCAGATTTGCTTCCATCAGGTTTGCTCCTGCTTTTGGTATTCTATGATTCTCTGCTCCTCTGGCATAATTGTCTAAAGTCCTGTAGGGCTGATTTGCCCAGCTGTGAGATCCTGTGGTGTATCCATAACCTGCTATCACTGCCATGTGCGTGTGTGGTGAGTGCTCCAAGCAGGAGCAAAATACGGAGTTGCATTTTGTCACGTGAACATTTTATTAGTGTTTGCAATGTTTGGATCTGCTAGTGGGTAACAGATGTCATCCCAGGTGGATACAAATAAAGCCTGTAATATATACTGCATCCTACTCTGTTTTTGTTTACTCTAGATATTAAGGCAAAATTGCTCTTCAGTAAAATGTTTAGGAGGTGGTATTTTTTTCCACAAATATGTATTTTCCTGTCTCCATGTTCTACTAAGCAGGCAGCCGTAGTAACTGTAAGTCAAACAGCGAAAGCTTCCAAGTGATGAATTACTATTAGTACATTTTTGCAACCTCATTAAATAATCTAAAAGAGCTTAATTGTATAAATCTACGTCTGTGGATATTTTAAGGAAATATTTCAAAATCGACTGCCATCTTGATCTCATGCAATAGATAATTAAATTATGGCCCTAATTCAGGACAGCATTTAAGTGTGTTGTTAACAGGGTCTGCTGAAGGTAGAAAATTTGAGTGCTCCTAACCAGAGGCCTTGGAGACAAATTAGTTTATATTTGAGCTAATGTTACTGTGGGAGGGGGATACTCTTTCCCAAACCAGTACTCTAGAAAAGCAGGATTTTGTTTCTTCTTACACAAGTAGGCTGTCTTGTGAGTATTAGGCATTCCATTCATATATTGAATTATGCTCAAGATTAGCATAGAGCAGTGCATTTAATCTGAAGGAGTGAACATCATGTCACCACTTCATTTCTGCTGTTCTGAGTTTACAGCCAAAGCTGAAGGTTTCTTCTTGCATGGACTATTGATTGCTTTCCAGCTATCCCCAGGTCCCCTGGCCAAGTTCTACAGATCATGTAGCATCTGCAGAACTGGTCAGCAGACAATGGATCAAACATTTGGAGCTTGCAGAAAGCAAAGAAAAAAGTTGAAAGAGTATGTAAACTTACCCTTTTTAGGGATCACCCTATAAGTAATTTTGTTTTTCTCAGTGATCTTTTTATTAAGCAAAAGTATTAAATAAGTATTTGTCAGAAAATTGAGTCATCTGTGGACACATGCTAAAAGAGAAGAAATTGCAGAGTACATTTTGATCTAAATCCCACTGTAATTGTGAACTATTTTCCAAATGTCTCTTGAAACAGTGTACCTGCTGTACTGTATGCAAGATAATGCCTGCTGGTTTTTACCACTCCAGATTATTAGATGTGCTGGTTTAGAGTGTTAAAGCACCTAGATGAAATTTTAGTCTCAACATAGTGGTTTCCATCTTAGAGAGGGGATATTTTGATTCTGTTCATGTTGTGCTTTCTGGTCATATATGCGGCAGAAGTGCTGATAGTGGAAGAAAATGGAGTTCCCAATTACTGAAATGCTCATTAATTGCATACACATGCATGGATGTCACACATCCATTACACAGTTACACCCCACACGCGTCACTAACGACACACCTGAGTGAGAGAAGAAAATCCATCTAACCTCTTTAGAGAAGATATGGACATCTATAGCAGAGCCTACTTCTATTTTTATAGCATTTGGTTCTGTATGGGTGAGTAAGGGGATGCATACATTTTCCCATATGCCAGTACAGGCAATCTGTCAGGACCTGGCCATAGGCACGAGCAGCACACTGGGCTGCTGCTTCTGGAGCAGTGCAGCTGGGTGGGAAAGGCCTGGAAGCAGCTGAAATCTTACAGCTCCTTCTGCAAGATGCTGGCTCTGGTGATAAAACTGATTTAACAAGTCCTAACCTTTGACCTCTTGTTTATGAGTCATTATTCCCATTTCCTGTTACCTTTGCTGTGCTGTAAGGCAGCTCAGGTAAAGTTCTAGGTAAGGAACTATCTTTTATTGGAAGGTATCACAAGGTAGAGGTATGTGCACAGCTTGGATGGTAGGGAGAAAAAAGCAGGAAAAAATGGTGTGACAGGGCACATACAAGACAGGAACTTCTTCCTCCAGCTTTGCCACTACTTGAGACTTGGTGGGCTTTTTTAATTGTGTGTGGATTTACATCAGGAGTGCAGCACCACCTAGGAAGGCTAATTTACTCTTCAGCCCTTCACAGCTGGAGGGTGCAATATTGAAATGCCCACAGTGTGTCCTCCCAGCTGATTCTGGGACTTCCAGAAATCTAAGACTATATGTGATTCTTCCTTTATCAGGGTAATACTTCCATCCCTGCCCCAGATAAACCAAGGACTGAGGGACACTTTCTGTTCTGAGGTGTGCAGAGAGATTGAAAGAGACATTGAAAACAAGAGAATGACTTCAGTTTCCTGGTAGGAGAGTAGATATTGAGTGTGGATCTGACAAATACTATATTTTGAAATCATGTGCAGGCCAAGATGTCAGTCATGAGCCTCAGTTATCTTACTGCCTTAATCATTAATACTTCAAATATGAGCTGTTTCTTACTCAGAATGTACTTTTTAAGGTTAAACATTCTTTCAGCAGCTCTGATAAACACAACAGTGCAGATATATCAAGTTACCCTGTACTTAGGACAGTAGAACAGAGCTGTTTCTGCATCCCTCATGCTTTATTTTCTCTTTTTCCCCTATCTAGTGAGTGCAGTTTGCAAACTCTATTCATCCTTCTCTAGAATCTAGATATTTGAAAAATTGTTATTTTCATGTGGAATTTAGCAATTAATTACTTTCTGTGCCATGTTAAAAAAACCCCATTAGCCTTGCAGATAATTTTCTTTCTGATGACACAAAAATTTTCCACTTGAGGTAGCTCCATGACAATATGAGGAAGCTCTGAATATTAAACAGTGAAAAGTTTGTAGATGTGCTGCTGGCAGGTGTGTTACTTAGTTGAGGCCATTGTTGCCATCTTGAAAATGAACTTAAGGATCATGTTGGTCTGGGAAGTAGTCTACTCTGATTGTCTTTTCATTCTAGGTACAGGTGTTCTCAAAGGAACTGACTTAGGGCCCAATTCAAAAAAGTTTCTAGATATTATTTAAGCTAATGTTATTTGTGCATTTTAGTGCTTTGTTGAAATGTTGTGATAAAGAAATGAAAACATAAAAGTTATATGCAGGTGTCTATACTCAACTTTTTATCACTGAAAGCTGTTAGACTATTAGTTTCTTCTGTTGATTTAACTCAACATTCTATGCTATTTGAAATAGTCAAATGCAGCTCTTAATTTTGCTGTATGTTGGTACACTGATTGTAACACTTGTCTTCTGGAGAATGACAGTGCATTTCAGAGACTTTTAAAAACACTGAAATTGCTACTCTATCTGAGGACCACTTTATTTTCTTTTCTTTATTGACCAAATTACATGTAAAATGTAGGTTCACAGATTGCGGTGGACAAGGGTTTCTCCATTTAAGTAAAAATTTTGAAATCTACTCAGTTTCATGAATCAAACATTTCTTGACATCCAGTATACTAAAAACCACCGGAACCAGTTTAAAGCTGAGACACTTCTTTCTGTTCTTCACATGCCTAGGGGTTACAATTATGTACAGTACCTTTAGCATTAGATGGGATCTGTCTGTGGTTGTTTCTCTCCTGCCTTTTAGAAAGAAGTTGGACTCCATTGTCTATGAAATTGGATCTATTTTATATTGTGTCCAAGTTCCATTTTGGCTACATTCAAACTGGGTTTCGTGTGGATTTTTGCTGCATGCCTCAAACCTTGGGACAATGGTGGGGGTGCTGTTGGTGTTTGAAGATGAAATTTACTTTGTAACTGAGGAACATTATGGATTTATTTTGTTGTCTTATCAGTAGCTTTACCATTGCTGGCCATGCAGTGGCTCTCACTATTTGATTATATGTAGTAATTGAGGTTTGTGCATAAGTATTTTGTTAAAGGAAACAGCTCGATCTTTTCTGTTAATAGAATGCTGGTACTGCAGTAATGATAAGAAGTGAATTCTGGTCTATTTCATACATGTTCTCACTGCAGTTAGAAGTATTTTTAGTCTCTAGAATAACCTGGAATTCAGTGCTGCATGTATGCTCAACTCTCTTAACACTTCTAAATCGATGAGTGTCTAGTTTAGGTGTTTTAGTAGCTGTTCAAGCTTATGTATTTCTCTCTCTGGCCCATAAGTACTTCTCAGTGTGGTCTCTTCACAGTAGTGCCTATTTCTCACTGAGCACTCTGGAATTATTTAAGAGAATTTCTGTACATCCAGCCATCTAGCTGAAGAGACTGGGAAGAGTGTTGGTGCATGAGGACTGAAGAGCAGGATCTCTGCACCTATTGCTCTTTTAAATGCATATACTTAAAGGACCTTCTCACAACATGTAAATGACATTTTTTCTTGTTTTGAAGTCCTGTTAATTCATGGTTTTTTCTAAAGTCATTTGTTACTGCTGTCATCCTTAGGGATCCTGCAGGTGTCTGTCATTGGTATTCTTTCTTTTCACTACTTCACTGCCATCTTTATGTCAGTGACTCTCATATCTTTCTTTTTGAATTGCTTCCTGACTGTCCTCAAAATGAAGCTGCCCCTAAGTTATCTCTTCTCCAAAAGTGTTGGAAACTTTGCTTTTGTTCACTGAGGTTGTCACCTTTGGTGAGGCCTCAGGAGAGGTACAGCTTATTGCTTTGTCTCATATGGCTTGTAGCCATCATCTTTCTTAATATTATTGTTAGGTAACAATAAGAAATGGGGGATGGAGAAGGTAAGCATGCCAATAAAGGTGTTTGGAAGGCCCATTTTCCAGCAAATCTGTGGTTCTTCTCTCCCTCCCCTCCCCTCCAAGTATTTTCTTCACTCTTTTTTCATATCCCTGCTAATGTCGGTACAAGTGATGAGTTGCTGAATTTGGCCATTTCCCTGTTACTGCTAAATTTTATCCTTCCTTTTGTTCCCAATATTCATTGCTCCTATACTCTTCCTGGGCTTGTTACCATTCATGCTTGCAACTTCAGCACTGTTTTCAGCACATTTATTCAGATACAGAAAACAGCTAAAACATGTAAACACAGCAGTCACCTGTTACATGTGCATATTTTTGATTCATATGCATATTAGTAATTGGATAGTAATTAGCTACTCTTAGCTAATTCAGATATTTTTTTCTCTTGACATTGAAATCCTCACTTTAGAAGTGTTCTTGTTTGTTAATGATCTACAATGTAGCCTACATTTTCCATATTAAAATTGTTTGTGTTTGATAGCAGAATTTGACTTTTTATTAAAAATAAGTTCTTTTAAAATATGCCATCATCACACCAGCCTGAGCTGACTCTGATTGTAGAAGTTCTTTGGATCTAGCTATTTTCTTCATTTGTCATGATATGGATTCAGTGCAGTATAAACTGTTTGCAGTTGTGGCACTTGGGTGGTGCATCTGGCGTTCAGCATCGCAGCCTCAGCCCGGCAGGGATCGCGTGGCAGGCAGCAGCACTCCCTGTCACGGGGAGCTGCAAGCCATGGGCTCTTCCCTGTCTTACTCACTGCACCCATTTCACTGTGGTTACTCTCCATATCTGAACTGCAAATCAGAAGCAGTTTTCCAGCTGAGGTTTCCAGGGTGTTCTGAAAAGATGTGTGGGATGCTGCTTTCACAGAACAGGTTGCAGCAGGTGTTTACCTCTGTGTAGAATATACTGGTGTGGGCAAATGAGCCTGGCAATTTCTCTTCTGAAACAATGAAGAATGCAGAAAAAATTTTCTGCTTCATGTATATAAGACCTGAGTAACTGTTATCTTGCCTAAAAAACAAGTTAATTAATTCGCTGCATTTGGTAATTGCTTTATGTTTGTGCAGTGATGTTTAAGTATGGGTCTGGAACTAACTTATTCTAGTGTAATATGATTTTGTAGCACTAGTGTCTATAATATGCAGATATACTACATTAGTCACCAAGGAGGTGAGGAATAGAACCTGCTTTTTACAATTATTTATGGAGATAAGCTCGTGTCTGCCTCTGTGACTCAGGAACACAGGAATACCCATACCTGACCAAAATAGCTCAACATTTTTTTTTTCTTCTTCCAGAACTGAATGCCTCATTGCCCATATGCTTATCAGAAAGTTAAAATAATTTATTTGATAAGTTGTTGAAAATCCTGCAGTTTCATGTCTCATCATGTCTTCTGCAGTAATGATGCAGAACTATACCCTGGGATATGAGATCCTTCCCTGATAGAATCGAGTATAACTCTGATGAAGTCTTTGAAAAACTGGCATTTTCATCTGGCAGGAAATGGAAATTACCACCAAATCTCTCATCCTTTCACAGTAAAAAGCAAATGAATGTTTCAACAATGAGCATAATCCAGCTTCAAAATAGATTACTTAGCAATGTAATGTATTGCTTGAAATCCCCAGTGGATTAATAAAAAAATGATTATGTGGGGTTTCTTGGCATAACCTACTGTAGGCTAAATGAAAATTAATATATCTGATTAGAAAGGTCCTTTCTGGCTCTAAAATGTGCAAGTCTATGAAAACTAGTTGGAAAAGGGACAAAAAATAGCATTTTTCCATCTGCTGTGATGGAAACTTGTGCTAGCGTATCACCTCACTGATTCTTGCATGTGTTTGATAAATTGATATGAAATATTCAGAGAACAAACAATACTGCATTTCAACACTAGGAGAGTACTGAAAAAATGAACCCCTATCAAAGGAAACATTTAAAAGAAACCACACCAGTTGCTCTTGGGAATAGCAGTTAACATTTAGAAACTTGATTGTTTAAAAAAAAAAAAAAAGAAGAGTAACTGAGGAAATGGGCACTCTTCCTCTTCCTTTTTGAAGACTGTGAGTCTTTCAGATTCTTGGACATATGACTGCTTTTGAATTTTTTTGGTTTTTTTTAAAGACTTCAGCCTTTCTGAAGCAGGTCTGCCCACAAATGAAGTATGTAATTCTCATATTAAATTAAATGGATTGCTTTCTGCCTTCTAACATCAAAAGTAGTGATGGGTAAGCTGGAAGAGGTTTTTCCAAGATCCCTTTGTGCTCAGAGTGACTAAGGTGTTTCATACACATGACTAGAAATCAGTAGGCAAAATATTATACCAGATCAAGCTGGACACCTTCTGTGCAGTTCCCAAGAATCACGAGACTTCTCTAAACCTTTTTTTGCACATACTTGATATTTTATGGTAAATGTTTATATTCTGTTGATAGGTAGAATGGAGATTGTGTTTTTCAGGCAGTTTGTACTATTCTTGGTAAAAAAGCATTCTTGAGTTATTTTTATGATAATTTTGATGGATAAACTGTAAGTTTAGATTTAGAGAATTTATACTATGGTTGGGATAATGATATACATTATTTATTAGTACAAGTTCAAAAGCACTTGATCTTTCATTTTCTCTTTTTTCTCTTTTTTTTCTTTGTGTATCAAAAGAGAAATTAGAAATTTCCAAGGCAAATTGCATCTTACAGAAGAGGTGAAAGGTTCTTGTCAGCTTACTTTATCAAAAACATAGACCTAATTGTTTTTTCAGTATACTGACAAGGATTTACAGATACTTTACTCACTTAATTTCTTGCAGAGGGAGTAGTTTCTTTGAAAATTATTTACAAAATTGCCTGATATCCTTTTACCTAATTTAATTGCTGGCAGTTGATGATGTTCTGGCAACATGTACTTTCTACCTCAAAGAAGGGAAGCTGAAAAAGTAAGAATAGATTGGTCCTAAGGGAAACTTTAATCAGTTATATACACATAAAATTAGACATGAAGGGGATAAGTAAACAGCAAAATGAATTTTTAATTGCCACTTGAGCATAGTGTGTATTTGTGACTAACATTCATATTTCTTTCTTTGAAACATGCTCCTCTGTACTTCAGAAAAAACTTGGCAGGTGGTGTTTTTTGTGTAACAGATCTCCAAAATTGTAACTGAAATGAAGGAAATTTATGGGTTCCTTTAGGCTGTTGCAGCATGAGGCACAGTGTTAATGCTCAGTCTGTTTTTAAGGGGTTATCTTATAGGATAGTGGGTGATGTATAGGCACAAGATTTTTCCATACAGATGCAGAGCCCATGGAAGGTTTAGATTCTTTTTTTTGTAATGATATTGCAATTACAAAAGAATCTTATTTAAAAATTGCCAAAATTTTCTGGTAGAATTTTGGAGGTAATTAGAAACTTAGCAAGCTTCTGGTTGTAAAGAAAGGCCTGTCTGCAAGTTGCTTGGCCTTTGTTCAAGCTTTTGACAAGGAAAGCAGGACTGTTGACAGTGTTAGTGTTGAGTGTTTTAGAAAGCAGCTGTGTCCATCCTTCAGTGTTACTTTCACCTTTCCTTTTGTTTGTATCTCTAGTGAGACATTCCAGCTTATGCATGAAAGCTGTATTACTGTTTGTTGTCAGGAATGCTCTTCCCTTTGCAGAACGGAGGACAGTGGATTACTGTGCACAGGAAAATCCATTTTACAGAATATTTAGACACCAGGATTTGGCAAGATTCAATATGATTTGTGTTCTAAATTTTGTACTAAATTTTGGCACTTCTGTTTGACTAGACAGATGCCAGCTTGCACTGTACCTAGCCAGAGATGCACCTCCCTGCAAGCAGCCTGGGACAAAAAATAAACATAAGCACTCAAATATGTGCAGGAGGATGAGAATTGATGTGGCTGAGCACACCAACTCACTTCTTGTCTTTGAGAAGAGACTGCTCTGATTAGGTTGTTGGAATAGAAGCTTTTGGGAGAGATTTTCTGCTAAACTATAGCAGTTACCATTCTATTGAATTTCATGCACTTCTTCATTTGTGACAACAGAAGACAAAAATAAGGCCTTTGGCTTTTTGGATTATGTGTGTCATATAGTAACTTTTCTTCTTTAGCAGAGAAAGCTAAGGGGAAATGGAATACTTTGTAAAGCAATGTGTTGGGTGCCCGTGTACCAGATACTTAAGACATTTTAGTGTGTTTCTGTCCTTCTTTGCTGTCTATCCTAATATGAAGAGAATAACTAAAGAATTAATTTATCTTTTATGACTTGCCAAGCAGCTAAGCATGTAAACAGGTAAGCAAAATGCAATTAAGTGTGCTGTGTAATCCTCTGTGTAATCTCAGCAGAATGCCCCTTCATCACCTGATAGAAAGATCTTCTCTCATCGGATTTGAGGGGTCATGCTGCTTTGTATCGTGATCTTTGCTAATCCACCTTATGTTTTCACATTGATATTTCACATTTTTTCTGCTTGTAACACCTAATCAACTTATATTTCTAAGAAGATAGTGGCATGTTGTCTTGCATGCCTGATAGTCATCATGAAGTGGGAAGTCACAGTGTTTACGAACAGCTTATTTGTTAATTAAAACTGAACTATCAGTCTTGTGACTGGAATTTTATTTGCTACTTCTGCATGAAATACTGCTCAGAAATCTGATTAGATATGAATTATGTCTTCCAAAACAAGTGATAAACAAAATTAAAAACACCAAGGGTATGTTCCAGTGTTATATTCTGCACTGGTTGACACATAAATTAGATGACCTGGTAGATTTTGTTCACTTAAAGTCTGTATCCATGGCAATCCACACCAGGTGGTGCTGTAATACATAAGCTTTGCAGTTCTTATGCCTAGCGAGTTAATGCTTCCTTTGGAAGGTAAACTGTATATTGTCACTTCATGTTTTATTCCAGCTTCTCTCAAAAGAGAATAGTTGAAGCAGTAAGGGTTCAACTTGAACCCTGAACCTTGATTTTTGTATCAGAGATTCTGATTCTTTATGTACAATATTGGGAGCTGAACTCTTAGACTGTCAGTATGGCAGCTTTTTAGCTGGAGATATTTATTCTGTTTTACATGACATTTTCAATTGTATTCTGAGATAATTGGCATGTTAGAGATGTTACCTGAAAACATTCGAAGTGTGGTCTTAAGGGAATTTCTTGTTAGATCCACAGTGTTGTATCTTCCATTACATTGCATTACAGCTCACACGGAAATTAGAATTTTAGACATTTTACCTCTAGTAGCATGGAATCTGAACTTCCCAGATGAAATTTGCACAACTGAGTAAGGGATTTGGATCCACAGTTCTAATAAAGTCCTATAAATCCTCCAGTCATCTTTGAAAACTTGCATCTTTATTCTTTTGCTACTAAGCTTTCCTCTTTTGTCTTGCAGTTTTGTAATGGCAAGAATCATGCTTCTGGCTTCTTAATTGCTTTTTTTATTGTAGGTAAAAAAAGCTGTTTATCTCAATTCTTCTGTATCCTGTTGTGACCAGACTTAAGATTACTGGTTTTGAGAACTTCTAAAAGGTGGGAGTAGAAGGAAAAGGGAGAATTATTTGATATCTGGGGATATATTGTAGTACAAAAAAAAGCTGTATATTGAAAAGACTAGGAAGAATATATAGAAAAATTTTATTTAACCTTGCTCTGGCCATCAGTCTCTTAAAATAAAAAGCCCGAAGCCAACCCTCAAATGCAGTCTCTTTCTTGTTTTCTTACAGTTGTGTTTCAAAACCGCTTTCAGTTATGTTCTAGTTCAGTAAATTAAAAGCAACCTGAAAATTGTTCTCTGATTTTTTTCTTACAGGGGTCTGTGAGCTTACAAACCTGTAAACAAGATACCTAGAGAGATACTTATCCCTGTGCCCTGTCCCAGCTTGCAGCATGAAGCACAGTCCCAGACTTGGGCTTAGTAAAGCGTGTGTTTATGTCTGCCCCTATGAGAGAAAGCAAGTTTAACCATGCTTTAAGGTGGCTCCCAAGATTGGGGTCCAAAGTAAAATGTAGGAAAGTGACTGAGATGAAGGAAGGTCCTGTGAGTGCTGAGAGTCCTGAGAGGCGGAAAGGCTGTGGATTAGAAGTTAATTAAGCCAAATTAACAAAGGGCTGAGAGCAACTTTGGTGTAAAGGGAGTAGGAGGCTGAGGTAAGCATGGGTGACAAGATGGAAATGTGAAGCTGAGAGCTCAAGAATTGACAGGAAATGGTCAGGTTTGATAATTACCCAGAAACAGGCATCTATGGTCATGATGCTCAGACTTCATTTGGAGCACTGGCATTTGAAAATATAATTGCAAGACTTCTAATAATTAGAACTTTGGAAGTGATATTTGATAGTCATTGAAAGTGTTCACCCCACCTCTAATGATGTGTTCTTTCTTTCTCATTTGGTTCTGGAGTTGCTTTTAAGTATATGTCATTCAGCACAGTCTTCTAGTAGTCTCTGGCACCCCATTATAGTGCTTATTTATGTTTTAATAAAAGCTAGAATGTTCCGTCAAAACCAGCATTTTGCCTCTTAGTAATTATTCCTTGCTGTGCATGTTTTTGTAATTTCCCTCTCCTCATTTAGTTTTCTATACTTCTCTCTGTATGCTTTGCACTTGTTTCAGTCTTCTCTTTCTTAGCTCTTTGTGTCTTCATAAAAAGTCTTTGATTTTTTCTTCTTCGAAAACCCTGCATGTACAAACGGATGGAGGAATGAGATGCTGGAGAGCAAACGCTGCAGAAAGGGACCTGGGGGTCGATGGCAGGTAGAACATGAGCCAGGAGGGCTGATCCTGTCCTGGGGGCATCAGGCACAGCATCACCAGCCAGGCAAGGGAGGGGATTGTCCCGCTCTGCTCTGCACTGGGGCTGCCTCACCTCCAGTGCTGGGGGCAGCTTGGGGTGCCACATTTTAAGAAAGACATTAAACTATTAGAGAGTGTCCAAAGGATGCCTCAAGGACATTGAAGGGCTTTGAGGGGAAGCCGTGTGAAGAGCAGCTGAGGTCACTTGGTCAGTTCAGCCTGGAAAAGAGGAGACTGAGGGGAGACCTCACTGCAGTTACAGCTTTCTCTTGAGAGGAAGAGGAGGGCCAGACACTGATCTCTTTATTCTTATGACCAGTGACAGGACTGAGGGAATGGCCTGAAGTTGTGTCAGGGGAGGCTTAGGTTGGATATTAGAAAAAGGTTCTTCACCCAGAGGGTGGCTGGGCACTGGAACAGACTCCCCAGGGAAATGGTCACAGCACCAGCCTGACAGAGTTCAAGAAGTGTTTGGACAGTGCTCTCGGACTTGGTGTGACTTATGGATATGGTCCTGTGGAGGGCCAGGAGTTGGACTTGGTGGTCCTCGTGGGTCCCTTTCAACACAGAATAGTCTGTGATTCTGTGGTTCTTATGTGCTTTTTTTTTTTTCTGTTAAAACCTTTTACTCTTGTAGCAATTACTTTATCAATAATGCCTTAATCCTGTATAATGTCCTCTGTGATTTCTTTTTGATTTTGTGGCATTAACTACTGTGCTTAGTTGTGTTACTGTGTACTTAAGTTTTACAAATAGTGTATTTGGAACAATGAATTTTAAGACTGTTGTGAAGATAATCCACTATTTCAGCTTTTCTTAAGAAGGAGAACATTCCATAATGATGGGATGACTTATGTGTCAACTGTTCAGCAGTTCTACTTTGTTGGACTTGAATAGTAGGATGTTCTTTGCAAAATTAGGCTACTACTTTGATTATTTATTGATTAATATGTGCAGGCCTGTGATCTCACTTTCATGTGTCTAGCACGCCAGTATGGTAGTATTTAATGGCTTATTTAAAGTGCAGCTGATATTTAAGCCAAATGCGTATGAACTGGCTTTTGGAATCTCCTCTAAACACTTCCCTCCTACAGTCTATATCCCTTAACCCAGAGCTATGCCACTGGAGTGGTTTTTTGGGTTTGTTTCTTTTTTTTTTTTGGGGGGGGGGGGGGGG
>VXAC01006439.1:193362-286507 GCA_013399225.1 Rhipidura dahli | reverse complement strand
GGGGGGACTAAGGGAGGAATTGGCATTTTTTAGTTTCTTTTTGGTGCGGTTTGTTTTGGTTTTTTGGGTTTTTTGTTTGTTTTGGGGTTTTTGTTGTTGTTGATATTTGGTATTTTTGGTGGGAAAATAAATGTATGATTGCATATTAGATGTGTGGAGAATTGTGACTTTGTAAAGACTGTAGATTTGGTTTTTTGTTTGTTTTTTCTTCTGTAGGCATTTACATTGCTGTGTATCCTTTATCTCATTTTCCTACAGCACTCTTGCTGTCAATACCTTTACCAGTGCTTTATTTGGAAGGTTTTTCAGTGTTCTGATGCCTTTATGTGGCTGCATTTATTAAGAAAAGGTTCTACTCATCTTTTGATTGTTCATGTCAGTTGTTAATGGTACAATGTTCTCTCTTTTCATGTTAATTTTAGACAATTACCACCCCCTCCTCAGCTTCTTCCAGCTGCCACTGACACCTCCTCAGCCTGCTGGCACACCTGTGCCATCCTCCTTTCCTTGGAAGCTGTGCCTTCTTTAGGTTTTCAACCAAATTTCTTCCTGCTTGATGAGGTGGCAGAGGAGCCCTGTGGACACCCCTTCACTCTTCCTTGGCTGCAGCCTTTTCTGTCAATACTAACATTGCTGGTATTTGTTAAGGTCTACAGTTGTTACTGGATGTGTCAGAATCTGTCATTCCTTACATTTTCACCATTCACAGCCCAGCCTTAAGTGTAATGTGTCACATCCAAAAACCAGGACAGGCCTCTTCCAGTGTGAGACACCACTTCTGTCTGTGTCCTCTGATGATCTCCTGTGCTCCAACTACTTCCCCAAATAATGGAGTTTCTTTCAGTCTGGCAACCTCATTCCTAAGTGCCACAGCATCCCTTGAGTAAAAAGGGTCAGGCCAAGCTTGGGCTGGCTGGACCTCTCTAACACTCAGGTGTTATCCTTGCTTCCTTAAGGGGTCATATAGCAGTCACTTTCTATGAGACATTTGCCATGGGTGGGACATTACATTTAATAAAAAGAGTGACAAAGTAATTCAGAGTGCTCCAGGGCTGCCAGTCCCTCAGCATGCAGGAGCACAGTGCCCACGAGGTGAAAGGTTGGAATAAGAGCCCAGTCAGGCATTGATGTCTCTGTGCTTTTCCCCATCAGTTGTGTAGAAAGCCTTACATTATGGCTTCAAACAGTGTGGGCTGTGTGCTAGCTCAGCTTTATTCTACAGCCTGGGCTGGTGTTGTAGCTGCATGAACTGTTGATGGTGTGAACCCATTGGAAAAAGGACACCGGTGCCATTGAGTATAATGGCTAAATTGTCAACATATGTTTCTCAATATATAGAATTTTGTTTTGCCTACCAGTGGTATATATGTAATATTTAATTGGTACAATATACAAGTATACTTATTTCTCAGTGTAAATAGTGCTGTAGTCTAACAGAATGTGGTTTTACTGTTTAGTTACAGCCAGAACTGTCTTCAGTGAAATAAACTACAAAGGCAAATATGTCCTTGCTCGGTGGCTTTATTTTTGATAAGATTATCACAGGAACTGTATCAGAGTAGTTAAATAGGTGCCTGACTCTAAAAAGAAGTTTAATTGAAATGACACAGTATTAGTAGGAACTTCTGTAACTGGTGAGCTGGATTGGTGCTGATGACCTTACTTGGATGGAGCATTCAGCCCATTGGGGAATCTAGGTCCTTGATTTGTGCCCTATAGTTGTTATGAAACACTATGCAAACTTTTTCTGTCTGTTTTGAAATATATCATCCAAACAGTTTTTCTACTTCAGAATTCTTTTGTCTGGTTCTAAACTCAAACTTGAGAGCAACATCATGCACCTACAGTGTTTGCACTGTTTATGCCTCTGAACCTTTCTAATTAAAACAAAATATACAGGCTGGAATCTCAAAATGATGTAGATCAGCAGAGCTCCATTAACTTCTTTAGAGCTATGCTTCTTAATTTCAGTATTAGCTTTTCAGCAAAAATGTGGTTAAGAAATGAGAGTTAAAGGGAATGAAAATTGAAATGAGTTTTACTCTAATTTATGCCTGCAAAGTGCAAATATGTTAAAATCCCCATGTTCACCAAAAAAAATCCATACAATTATTTTGCTCAGTGAACCATTTAAGCTGTTTATTCATCTGCAGACACATTTCAAAATCTCCCAACTGTTAAATTTAGGAAGAAAAAAACCAAACTGATAAAAACAAGCTGTTACTTGGTTAACTGCCCAGTCTTGTACTAAACCACAATATATGCTTTCACTGTAAGAATGGGAAGAGGTTTGTCTAGTGGATGGAACAACTGCTGGAAATCAAACTGGTACATATCATTCCCAACTGTGGCATTAATTACACCATGCAGTTGGGGAAATCATGTTCTATCATTCAGCTTGTGTCTTCACTGCAAAATTAATTTGAATGATCTATCTTGAATTCGTTTAACATCGATGAGAGCAACTGCGCTGGAAAATAACACACGAGCTTCACACAGTGATTGAATGACTGCAGTGATTGTACCAGTGGCTGATGAGAGGTGCTGAAGTAAGCAGTAACCAGGACTTTCTGACAGGCTAGCCAACTGGAATCAAAGCCCTGTCACGCTCACGTTAAGGATTTTAAAAGGCATAATCCATTATTAAGCAAGAAAGATTTATCAGGCCTTATTCTTTCACTGACCAGGTACAAGATTTTAGGGTCAGTATTTGTTGTTTGCCAAGTGCCAGAAGAAGCATTTTCACAGAAGAAAATACTAGAAAAATGGTACTTGTCTGGTAGTGTCCTTTGGTGTTTCCAAACCCTTGATTCCAGGTATATTGAAACACACAAACAGGTCAGACAGTTTACTGTATTCATCAGCTACATCGCACCAGGTTGGTGAAGGGAGTTACAAAGAGGATGAGGCACTTTCATACATTTTGTGTTCCCTCTGCATGTGAAAGAGATTGGTATTACATGACACAGTGGCACTACTGAGTTAGTAATTTAGTATTCCAAAGTGGGCATATAAAGAAGTTTTGAAATGTTAGGTCTGGCTCTCTGAGCAGATGAGATATGGTTGATCAGATCAGCAGTTGAGGCTCTGTTTTCCTTACATCAGGTGAAACCAGATGAAATCTGTGGTGAGGCTCTTCTCTCTTTAAGTACTCACTGTCCTAGTCGACATTTCTTTTTTTCTGACCACTCTTCCAGCCACCTTCAACTTCTGCAGCCATATTCTATCAGATTTCTTGTTAGGACTGTCTCTACTTTCTGGTGCACGGCAGAAATACAAGGAACCACCTTATTTGTGCACGCTGGGGTTTTTTCACCTAACTGTTTGAGGAAAATCTAAATAAATGCACATAGAGAAAGTATGAACAGAATGTGTATATATATATGTTCTGTGTATTTCTAGTATATGTTAGAAAGTTGGGGTTTCTTCTTCAGTTCATCTAAACTAGTACTTAGAGAACAAAATCAGTTTCTGAACCACCTGATGTAATGAGATGAAGATGATACAAGTTTATTTTAAGACAAGCTTATTTTAAGAAGAGTAATGCAGTATTGTTCCTATATGGGCTGAAGTGAAAGCACCCTGTGTGTTTTGCAGCTGTATGTTCAGGTTCATTGAATGGCTGTCTTGGTTTGAAAGACAGGTGTCACTCAAGGAAGGCTGGAACCTCCCCTGAAATAGAGAAAATGCAATCCCCCTTCCCTCCAAATTATTATAACTTTGAAATAAAGGAGCTTTCAGGCAAAGATGTGAGGAATAGGAATAACAGTCCTTTACTAATATATATATATATATATAAACCACCACAAGCAGACAGCAATAACTGACAATGACAGCAAACAGAACCCCACCCACTGTGCACCGGCGAGCAGGGCGGGTGCGATGGTTCCCCCGCGGCTGCAGGGGGCGCTCCGGAGCGAGCTCGGCCCTCACACGGCAATGGCGGCTCGGGGTCCCGGGAAGGGACGGAACAAAGGCCTCACAAACCCCACTGGGCAGTTGGTCCCGGTGTCCGGCAGAATCCTCGGGAGCAGCAGGCTGGAACAGCAGAGACGAGCACCAGTTCTGGGCGGCAGATGAGTCCGGAGCCGCAGCAGGAATCCCGGGAGCTCTCGGCAGGCAGGGCGCACGGGCTACAGTGTAGCACAGGCTCAGAGCAGCAGCAGGGACACGGTGGCCGCAGCCCGACTCCCAGCAGGGCAGGAACAAAACAGGCTCGGGAATCCCGGGGCTTCTCCCACAGAAGGAAAGCAGCCAGAAATGCAGAGGTTCAGCGTAGCGTTGTCCTCACCACCGCGGCAGGCAGCAGTCTCCCCTCACCTCGTGACCAACGCTGAGTGCCCACCGGCCCTCCGAGCTGAGTTCCCACCCCCAGGTGCCAGAGCGGGCAGCCTGCTTGGCCTTTCCCTTTTGTTCTCGTAATCACCCAGCCATCATTCTCTGCAACACACCCAGGGAAAAAATTCCACCACGGAGAAGAACCGAAAAGGAAAACTTTCAAACCCCAACAATGGCACTGAGGAATGTGTTGTGGGTAACACTGGAGTCTCTTGCCTCATTTAGACCAGACTCAAAAACATCCTTTGAATGAGCTAATCCTACATATATTTTGTGGACACCATCCTGGTGTGACGTGTCTTCAGAAAATTTTGGATGGTGTTCTGAGATTTTTTTTAAATTCATGTGTATGGTCTTGGAAAGTGCTTTTTAATATACAGCCTAAATATGTGCTACTGTTTGGTATGATGAGATGAGTATGTCATTTTCTCCTCTTGTTGAGAATTCAGTGCATATACTTAACTGATTTTTTTTCTGCCTTTCTTAGCATTCAGATGCTGATTCTTTTCCTGTCGTGTTCTGAGACTCCATAATTCTCTGTCTTTATTTTGTGGTTACCTCAGTGATATTTATAGACAGTGATTGCTTCCCATGGTGCCTTTTTGATGGTCCAGGTAAATGAACCTTTCTTGCTTCAAAAGGCTGGAGAATATAGTTTGGTACCTGTTAAGCCTTTTGTAAGTGTCCATCAGGCACAAATATATTTTTGATGTGTTGATTTGGGATTTTCTGCTGAATGTTACCTCATAGTCTGTATGCATACTGAGTAGTAAACCAGTGCAGAATATGCTGGAGAGAACTCATTTATTTGCTTGTCAGGCAGTGAAGTTTGGAAAGAAATTAAAATAAAATCTGCTAGCACTCTTTAAATAGTTTGCACTATTGATGACTGCTTTGGCATGAGAAGTGCTGCCCTCTGACTTGGTTTCAGACAGTACATGCACTCAGGACTGTGTCAGGATTGGGATGCCTGGTTTTACAAAGCAACACTCCAAACTCACAGCTTGAGAATTTTTGCAGTAATGGAGAAATACCTGAGTTTAAGTAAGCTATTTGTAGTACCAGCAGCAGTGAAGCAGAAGCTCCAGCTATGACCTACATATCCAGGCTTCCAGCTGGGCTTGTGCCATATGAGCTGAAGCTTGTGTGACAGTAGTTCCCCTGTTAATGGTGTCTGACCTGGCTGGATTAAAGAGAGACGTGTGTTGTGTTAAATGTACTTTCTTCTGCGCTTAACTTCTGAAGTCTAAAAAAAGCCTGTACGGATGGCTGCGCCCATGATTGGGCTGTGACATTACTAAATTGATGTACCTTTTTTCCCCTTATTTCTTTCCTTTTGCTCATTTTACTTTAATGGCTTTTGGCCTTGTACTCAGCTTTGTGTGGCATTGCTCTAAGTACAGTTTGTCTCTCCTTTCTGTGAATTGGTATGAGCTTCATTGCAGCATTTATTTACAGATACTAAATAGTCATGGAATAGGATTCCATGTGGTCGAACACAGCATGAGAAAGACTGTGATTTTGGATTGTGAAATTATTGTAGTGTTTATCTTACTGCTTTTCAACACTGGATTCGGCTGCTGTTTGCCTTTATTCTACATCAAGATCACTTTTATTCTGGAATAATTACTATGCATTTAGGAGATAAATCAGTTTCAAATCTCCAGTTCTGCTTAATAGGCTACTAGTATGTGTAAGTCTCCGGCTCTTCTAAGAAAGCTGGTTTTTACTTACCAGATTTCATATCAAATGTGAGGCTGTTGAAGTATGTAGTAGAGGCTAGAACCTAAAGGAGATCGTTCTTGAAGTGCTGCAGTGCTGTTTACAGCTTCTTACTGAGTTTCTAGACTAATGAAAAGATCCAAGGGATGTTGTCTGGGGAGGACTGTGCAAATCTGCCGTTTGAAAAAGAATTTGTGTAGTAGAGGAATCATGACATAGGAGCTGGAGGTTTAGCTCTCAGGTGCCTTGGATGGGATTACTTATGTGGAAAAGGTGAAGGAGATGTTAGTCTGTGGCATAAGAAACATGTTGACATGATTTTATATTATTGAGCAGAAACCACATGCTGGAACGTTCATGTATTTGTGACTTTGAGCTAAAGCATATGAACTGAGCAGTAATGCTTGTAATCCTGTGTGCTCACAAAGTGTGAACCTAGCCCTGCAAAACTGTGATGTTTGTTTAAAAGATAAAACAGCAAGTCTGGTCTCTTTTCTGTTTGTCTTCTGGGTTTTGGAAATCTTTTAGATTCTTGGGCTCAGGCCCTCTTCTACAAACACAAAGGCTTGAAGCAGATTTTTTTGTTGTAAGTGAAAGCCTATGTTCTTACATAATTGCATGATTTCAGGACCATGGTTTCAGAGGAAGTAAAAAACAAATATTGTATGTTTTACAAAGAAGTAATGAGAGTTGGCTGTTCCACATAAGCATGGCTCACATGGAAAAACTGTTGTGCTTCTAATTTCCATATGAAAATGAGTCTTTGAAAGCACCAAGCGGTACATGGAACCAAAAATTATACTAAATGGTCAACTTCAAAGCCCAAATTCATCCAGAGGTTTTTAACACTGTTGGAGGGTTTTTTTGAGAGTGTAGTAGGTGCAACTTGAATTAATTTTTCAAAATTCAACTTCCTTCCAAAATAAAAACAAAATTCGGAGAACTAGCCAGTAGATTTCAGCTTGTGGCAACAACAGTCTGATTTTTGTAAGGGCTTGGTAGGACATCTGAGTTCCTTGAAAATTTTGGCTTGCCTGTACTGAACTCTCTTGGATATTCTGGCCTCAGCAAGGTCACCAAAGAGGCCTTAAGGCCTCTGCCTTATTGCAGCATCTTTGAATTTTACCTGTTTCCTCTTGGTTAAAGGAGCTTTTTGGACAAAGCACAGGAAAATTCACTGTTAGAAATAATCCTAAGTTGGCATGGGGGGAATAAACGTTTGAATAGGTCTTTTTACAACTGTCTTCCAAAATTTTCCTTCTATATCTACAAAGAGAAGCTTCTAAGTAAAGAAATGAAACTATGCCTGACTTCATTTTATGCCTTTCTCTGGTCTTAGTATGCCTGACTTAAAGTCTGCTGTTGCTCTGCTATCTCATGCCCATTTGTTTCTCGAAAAGCAGTTTGTCTGACTTAATCTTAGCCATATATAGTTTCTGTGCTATTCCAACTTGGAATATATAACAATTTTACTGGATGCTTAAAATCCCTATTTGGATGGATTGTATTTTAAATATTACATTTTCTTTCCTTATCCATGCATTTGGGGATAAAGAATAGTGTGTGCCAATACAGCTGCTTTTAAATGAGCCATGCTGAAGCTTTTACTGAAGTAGAAGGGATTCAAAAGCCTATTATTATGCATTAACTGTACTGAAGGCACAATAGCACAGTTAAGTTTAAAGTGCACTTCTGTTCTGAATGATAGCTGCTGTGGCAGCTCTTGTGGTTACTTATTTCATTCTTCTCAGTGCTTTCTGCACGTGATCTGTTCAGTTTTCAAGTAACCTAGTAACTTTTCTGGCTACCAGCCGTTCAAACTTAATCTGTGGTCTGACTGGGATCAAGTCTATTTTGCCAGTCATTTTGCCATTTGAATGTGGTTGTCACTTCTATTGAGGGTGTACCAGGCAGGAAATAGCCTCATATTCTGTGTTATTTGAGGTCTATCTCCAACATGTGTAAGGAGGTAGTAACCACCCTAATTTTGTTCACTGAATAAGGACAGGTAGAAGGAACTCTGCTGTACAGATAAGTACTTCTGTAGTCATTTTGCTAGCAGAAATGTCAATGGCACAGGATCAGTGATATTTTATGGGGAAAGACGTTATTTGTTGTCACTTCATTTATATCTGTTCATAAATGCAATTATCCTTCTAATTAACTCTGCAATGGAAGCCAGCTTTTACTTTTTGGAGGGCAATTTTGATCCCACTGTTCACGTGGCATCAATGGAATAATGTTGGAATGGACTAATAATGCATCCCTCTGCCAAATGAGGTCTTCAGATGTTCAGAGAAGATTTCTACCTTGAACCAAATTCACGTAACTGATCCCACTTGCTTGCATATTCAAGCAGCACGGGGAAGATTTTCTTCCTGCTATGAAATTCTGTAGTATGGGGAAATCTGGTAAGGGCAGCTTGTGTGTTGGTTGTTCCTTGTACAGTACCTGCTGAGAGTCATTTTGGGAACCAAGGAAGAGATAGTGGTCTACTCTGATTGCCAAGCTCTTCATTAGGCATAATGCAACAGTACATGTAAGAGCATATTCAGTAACAAAATTGGGGAGTTAATACCCAGAAAGTGCCAAATGGAGTGGGTCATTTCAAAGGGGGTCACTAGACCACAGTGTCTTAAAATTGTGTTACACTTTTTGTAATCTTTTCAGTGAAGTGCTAAGACCAGTCTGGTTGATTTTCAAAACCTGTTGTTACAGAAACCAGGTTGTCATTTTCCCCCTGGCAATAGGGTTTATGAATAGATCTGTAGTGAAATTCCCTTGAAGATACTACTGACATGTCAGACAAAGCAGCCTCTTACTGGCATTATTGTGAGGTGAGCAAATTGAGTTTATAAGTGATGAGGCTAAATAATAAACATGAACACTTTCCATCCTTTAGTTCTGAAAGAGATTTTTGAGTCTGGCTGGGAGTAAAAAAAAAAATCAGAATGAGACCACATTGAGCTTGAGCTGATAATACCAAAACCTCATAGTGTGATGTTTGATTCTCCAGCTTGTTTGCAGCTGGAAGGCTTGCCTGTGAAAAACATAAGGAATGATTCTTTTCTGTGGGGATGAAAAGTTGCCTGACCTTTTAATAACTGTCCTTTTTATTTGAGTCACAGTATTGATTGTTAATCCAGTCATTATCCTTTTTTCAAAAGGTGATCTTGCCAGGGACATCACTTTTTATCTGTATTTAAAAAGGACACAGCCAAACTGAGTCCAAAATCCAGCAGAGTCAGAGAGCTCTTTCCCTCATATGAAACAAGGTACTGTAGACCATGGAAGCCAGTGACTTTTGGGAAGAAAAAAAATGAGAGGAAGGTGGAGAGGGAACATCAAATGTATGAAGATCAGAATGGGAAACCAGAGGAAAATTCCATGTAGAAGACACAATTTTTTACTGGTTACTGATGTCTGTAGTTAATTCACAGAACAGTCAAGAGGTAGTACAATTTAAACCTGTTCACAGTATTCTACAGTGTTTATTCAGTACTAAGAACCAGAATTATTCCTCCAGAGCTGGGAAATGACGAGTCATATCTGAAAAAGCTGCACCAGTGCTGGACCCTGCCAGTGTTTGAACTGCTTTGCCAGCCTTGGCTCAGTGTAGTGTAAACAGAGCTGAGGCAGTATGAGTCAGTAAGTAAAAAAGGGGAGAAGGTGAAAATTAGTTTTAGTACCCTGGTTTAGGAATCTGAGGTGTAAAATAAAAGGGTTGGTGTCCATAGGTGGGGTTTTGAAGGATACACATGCTTTGTGGAAAACCAGTGTCATAATAAGAGAAGATGCCAGAAGAGTTCAGAAATTGTGTGAATCATCTGGAGGCCAGGGAGAAAAAAACAAACAAAAATATGATCCCAAACCTTGGGAACCTTTTAGAGTTATTTTGAGGACATTAAAACAATGAACATGAAGGCTAATACATGAAACTCTGCTCTCTGATATGCTGATGCATCCTCATGTTGCACTACTTGTGTGTCCTTGTTTCATCACTAACTCCCTAGATCAGGAACTGGGATTCCATCATTCCATCATGTTGACAGATAATGTGTTTTTTCATTGTTTGAAACTGACTTAATGAGTGCAAATCCTTTTCTTTTTTTATAAAAGAGGAAAGAAACTCAATGTAAGTCCAGGATTTAATAACAATAAGGTCTTAATTCTACTTTTTATTGTCGCTAGTCCAGTCTTGTATCAATACTTTCATAACTTCATACTGATTGAAAGAGAGTTTTCAAGGCTATTTCATAAATATACTGTTCTTTACAATAATATATTAAATGGATTTAATGGTTGAGAGTTGAGTCAGTTATTTGCTTCATAAGCTGCCACTTTACCATTGCACATACAATCACACTTGGGAGTCCTCTTTTGGCTGAGCAATGCAAATTGAATTTATATACCAGACATAAAATTTGCTCATAATTCTACTGTTTATGAGGTGAGGGGTATGGAGGAGGGTGCTCAGTGTGCCTCCTGCCAGATGGTACGTTGCCTACAAATAGAAAGCAACACGTAGTTTTACTTGGATGCACAAATGCCTCTCGAAGAAGTTGGGTGGTGTTTCAAATAATTTCACTGCACTTCATTTGGATGCCTTATTGTTGCCCAGGTAGTATAATCCATGAAACAAGTTTACTAAAGAATGATCTCTCCAGAAGCATCCTTGCAGAATTTTTCAAATAAACATGTATTTCTTTGAATAACCCATTCCTGATTTGCTGTGAAACTGCTGCCTAGGTTAGTATCCAGCAGAAGCTGAACTGAGCATTTGAGGGAAAATCCACAAGTCATCCTGCTACAGAAAACTGGAAACAGCTGTCTAATGAGAATAGGAGCTTAAAGCTTGGTAATTCTTATTTTTTTGCAGAGGGCATCCAACATTTTCAGTGAACTGTTCTTTATTTCTTCTTTGGTCCTTCTAAGATTTATATGTTACCTGCTTTCATGTTTAAGTGCACTTGCTCAGTGTACCATTTTTCTTCACTGACAATTCAGTTAAGGGCATGCTAGCTTGTGATTTTACAGAGAGTTCTTTTAAAATTTGAGATTTATGTTTATGTTTTTCATTTTTTTAGGCTTCCTGTAATTCTTTAAAAAACATATCTTTAATGTACCCTGGAATATTTGTGATTTTCTAATGACTTTTCAAATCCATTTTATCTAATTTGGGAAGTACTATTTAAAAGGAGGACTTTCCTATGACACATTTTATATTTTGGTAAATTAGTTTCACTGTGATGGTAAGATCTTCGGGTTTGACTTTGTTTCCAGTATCAACATTACATTACATAACTAAAGTCAATAGTTTCCTATGAGCAAAAGCTGCCTGCTTTTCTTTTCTCAAGTACACAATTACCATCACAATATTGACAGTGCATAGGTTGTGCTAGAGGATCAGATGAGTGTGTTAGGTCATTCCCTGAGACTATTACCTACATGTTCTGAGGTCACCACTGTCCTTCTGAGACTACCACTTCAGCATCTGAGCTGATGGGTGACACATGGCAGGGGACCAACCCTTCTGGCCTTCATGGTAATGAGAAAATGGGGGGATGCTTTCAAAGTTGCTAACCATTTTTCTGTAAAGATGTTCCCACTGCACTGACTTTGAAGAGCAGTATGGGCTAGTCACAAGTGTTTTATAAGCAAGAGTAGTTCTAAGACATCCTATTCATTGCAACTCAGCTGACATAGGACCCCTGCATTCAGGGAGATGTTTCTGGAAGGAGAGATCATTTTTTGGCTTTGAAACAAATCTAACAGATTAATACAGAATTATAAATTTCTGCAGTACCATGAAGTCTGCTGCAAGTTCAACTCCTGTCAAAAACTGTTGACATTTTGCTGCTGACACCAGGTAATGATGCATGTGTATGCTTGACAGGTACAAAGAAGCTCACTTGTACACACAGTGATGAGTTTGTTTCCTGTCACTGAGGCACCACTGCGTGTGTATGAACACAACCCAAGGCTGGGGAAGATGAGGATCTGGAATGTGAAAAGGGAATTGCACATAAGCAGAAATACACTTACGTGCAGAGGTGCCTAAAGCTGTTTGCAGTGCTTAAACAAATGACAGAGACCTGAAATATTCAAGTTGGCTTGTGAATATGATTATTGAAGGGGTAAAAGGGAAAGTATGTAATTCTGTCTTCTGTCTATCCTTCATCCCCTTACACCTCTGCTCTGGGTGAGTCTGATGATCAGCAATCCCTGGATACCGGGGTGAAGGGGTAGGCATTGCAATCTGTGGCTGCAATAGATCCTGAAGGGACAGAGGAGCAAGATGTAGGCATTAAAAGGGGCAGTGAGCTTTTGTGTACGTCCTGTGCCTGTCCCTCTTCCTGCACAGGCAGAGCTGATTGCACACAGCCTTCAAAAATCTACAGATCCATCTTCCCTGTGAGGAACAATGTCAAGAGTTGTAGCAGGCTTGAATGCCTAGCAGGTGTTAAGAGTTGGCATGTTTTTTGTGACTAAATCAACTGCTAATAAGGTGAAGAAAGCACATGTCAAGGCAGGTTATAAAACCACACATCCACGTGGTTGTTGAGATGGTTGTCAGGCTTAGGGGATTCTGAAACTTAACTTCATTGGCAGCCTGCCTGTCAGAGTATGGGCAGGGCATGTGGAAACAATGCTCCCACGGTACCCAGAATTAATCTGCTAACAGCCTAAGTCAGGGCAGGTGTCACCGGCATGCCGGGGTTGCCCCAGCTGCTTCGTGCCAGGTCTTTGCTCCAGAGCCATGCAGGCAGCTTATGCTGTGCAGCTGCTCCTGGGTTCTGTTCCGAGGCGTGCTGTTTGCATGCCTTGTATAGCTCTTTAGCCACAGGCAGCTCAGCCAGAGCTTTTTATCAAAGGTGAATCATCCTTTCTGTCATGCCAAAATGAAGGATTTTTTTATGTCCATGACTCAGAGAAAAAGGGGGTGATGTCCCCTCCAAGTTGTAACTGGATTAAGCTGCTTTTGTTTCCCCACTCATTTAATGATTGGAGAGAGGGAACAAGCTACAGAATGATGGCAATTTCAATACAGACTTGGCTTTCTTGGTGCCCTCCCTTCCTCCTGAGCTCTGTGCTGGATAAGATGAGCTGCAGGAGCCATGAATTTGCAACAGTACCAGCAGGATAAATATTTCTGTATTTCTGTCTGGTTTTAAGATGATGGGTGTATGTTCCCCTGCTTTTTTTTGGCAAAGGTTAGCCCCATTAGATGTACTGCTTTTCATTTCATCTCCTTCCATCTGTTCTGTCTCTTTCCAGTAGAAACCAAGGAGATGCAGCTCCCACTTAGGCAGACAGATAACTCCATCTCCCATAGACGAGAAAATATCTGTGAAGCAGAGCAGTGCCTTGCTGTGCACACACATCAGATTGTACCACGAGGGCAGACTGCTCTCTCAGACTCTGCTAATGTTGAATTCTCTCTGTCAGCTTAGACACATGAAGGAATGCCACTGCCCCCTTCAGTTACATGTTGTTGAATTCCCAGGCCTAAGATAGGACCCAAGGGAATCCAAACAGCTTTTTCCTGAGAAACCAAGTTACCACAGCAGTAGGTAAGAGAAACAAATAGTTTAAAATACGAAAGCCATTATATAGCTAATGAATAAATAACAGCGCATGTAGATAAGGTATACAGAATTTATAGATGAGAGTTAGACCAAACCTATGGTTATTTGGATAATAAAGCCATAAAGACAGCAAATGTTTGTGCTGTAAACTCCTTACTGTACATTGGAACTCATTGGTACGTGGCCATTCCATTAAGGAAGAAATCTTGCCAACCAAGCTCTAGAGCTTTGGGTAATTTCCCTGATTGTTAAAGAAGATCTTGAATTGTCTCATTGTGAGAACAACTGCACACCATGAGTTCTTTGAAGAGAGGAGCATTATCTTTGAGAAAAGCTGTCTTCATGCTAATTCATGTAATATTACCTCTGTGAGACAAGCAGGTATTTATTACAGGTTGTTATTTATTACCAGTACTATTATCACCAGATTATACTGTTATCAGTGTCTGTGGAGCAGGACAGTTTGCAATGAAGCTGCTTTGCTTTTGTTTTGTGACCAGATGCCTAAGTTCATTTTTATTTTCTGGCTCTTACCTTTGATGTCCTTGGGACTTCTGATTTCCTGTTTGGTATTAACTTCAGATAAGTAAAATTACCTTAGAAAGATTAGAAAAATGGTGATTTTTATTCATGCTTCTTGGAATCTCAGTTTATACTAACTCAAACTTTTTTAGCGTTGTACTGTGAAATACTATGCAGGAAACTGAATGAGTTTATTGGGTAGGCAATAGCTTCCCAGATGACAAATCCATTTTGCCAAGTTAGGGGGCAGGGATCTACTCCTCTGCTGTCTGGTGGCAGCAAGGGGATGGCACCTGTGATGGGAGCTGCACATCTTTGTATCTGATTATGTGGAAAGATCTGCCTCGTGCAGGATCCTGTTATCTTTGCTGGAGACTTGGGCCGGGGCTCTGTTCTTTGCTGTCCTATGTGTATTTTCACAGCCACAGCCTGAATGGAGGAGACAGAGGACAAAATGGGGGTTACAATGAAAAAACTGTGTGTCCTGACTACATCCATGTGGGCATAGTATTTTAGCTAATGATGTAAAAACAACCATACTGTGTAAGGTGCCAGCACCTGGGTCTTTTCTCCCACAAGAGAAGTTTCCTTAATGCTTTTTTAGTTACTAATCGCTTCAGTTAATATTAGTTTTTAATAGGCAGAATTTATTAAAAACCACATGCTTTGTGTGCTTACTAATTTTTTACCATACATTGTTTCATGCAGTAGGGAATAACTTCTCTGAAAAATTTCGCTTTTGTCAGTTAATGAAACTGACAAGAAGGTCTTAAAGCTGATGGTATTTCACTATTATTCCAGAAGAGTATTCCGCTGTCATAGAGGGAATGGTATTTTACTATACTAGATATTACTGTATTACTATATATAACAGTGTATTACTACAGGGAACCTACTTGGGTGGTACATGCATAAATGCTTCTGTTGGCATCTTAAAATGCTTGTAAAACATATTAAATAGATTAAAGCATTGCAGATTGCTGCATCTTGACCAATAGTCTGTACTGTGTTCCTGTAAGAGTAAGAATGTCAGCTGTGATTACACAATGTCTCAAAACTGCAGAGCAGTAAAGAAATTATGAAGTGGCAAGCTGTAATGTAATATATCAGAAGAGACACTTATGTTTGGTCATGTTTCTACAGATGCATCCTTATTTTTCATTGTTCCACTCATACAGACAGCACATTTTTTTAAAAAATGTATAATTTTCTTTCAGCCATTAATGAGTTTCCTGAAGATATATTTACAAATAAAGAACGTCAGCAAGGAGGAATTCTGCTTCATATACTTGCTGTAAGTTTTCCTCTACTGTGCTTCATTTTTGTTTTCCTTTTATTTTACTTATTCTATTATTTTTAATAAGATACTAATCATCATAGTGACCTTACTAAGTAGACTTCTGTATTTATCCACAAGTTTTTAATACTTTGGTTTGAGTATTTCTAATACATCTATATGAGTACAAATTCTTAGAAGGTAACACCTTGGGGATATGGTGTAATGGTGGACTTGACACTGTCAGATTAACAGTTGGACTTCATGGTCTTAATGATCTTTTCCAACCTAAATGATTCTATTACACTATGATTCAAGAAAATTATGCAAGTCTGAATGCAGTGCCTATTCATTCATCCTCTTGGAGATAAATGCTGGCAGAATGGATCACATGACTTTTATTTCATGTTGTATAGACAGAGTGTGGGATTCCTTCGTTGATGACATTGAGCATGATGTGGAAGATTCTCGAGTCTTTTTCTTTTCTTTTGTGCCTCTATGCAATAGATGCAATTGTAATTTAAAAAAACTCCAAACCAATCGTGAAGAATATAGAAAATATCATGTGGAGTTTTATTTTCTATTGTAGTAAAAGCAAAGCGAGGCCTGCAGGCTCCAGGTTATCATTTCCAGCTCAGGGAAAGTACAGTGTGAAGGAGCTGTGTTTGATGGACAAAGCCAGTATTGGGCCCACTGCACGGGCACAGCACAAAAAGCTGCAGCAGACAGTTGCAGATCATGTGTATGCAGGGAACAAGGGTCATTCCTAAAAGTTTTGGTGTAGTGATCCATGGCCAGGGTCCACTTATTTCCAGGTGTAATTGTTGCCTGAATATTGTTAATCAGCCTGGTTTTACTTTCTGTTTAATTACTTGGTCTGATAATTGGTTAAAAATGTAGAGGATGGCGACATAATTTTGTAAGCTTTACCCGTTACTTTTTGTCTTTAGAAATCTGTTGTGGCATCCTGTTCTGTCCAAGTGTGGTACCTTCCATATTTTAGGGTCTGACAAACATTCTCATTCTAAATGAGATCTTACATTCAAAAATTTGGTTTTACGTCATAAATTTATCTACAGGGAGATTTTTATTTGGAATAGAAGAAAAATTGAAGCTGTATATTTCGGCTAATCTGAATAAAGGTAGCATTGCCTTTTTTCCTCTTTTCATGTACAGGAAAAATTTGAAGTATCTCTGAATTTGTTTTCTTTGTAGGCTCTATATATGTTCTATGCTTTGGCCATAGTATGTGATGACTTCTTTGTTCCATCCTTGGAGAAAATTTGTGAGGTATGTTAAAGAACTTCATTAATCTTTTAGAAATTTATTTAGAGAATATTGTTTAGAAAATCAAAAATTTGATGTCATTATTGTTTAGAGTTTATTCCTGTCAACTTTTTGGTATTGTTCCTTTCCAAATGATTTGAGCTTCTGTCAAAAAATGAACCAATGGTCTGTGCATACTTGTTCCTCTGGCCACACTCAAGCAGAAAAAAATCAAAGATTTAATGAGATCGGATGGCAAAGCCTACTCTTAAACACCTGAAGCATGTAACTAGGAGAAGTATGGGTAATGGATGAGTTGGGTTTATTATTGTATTCCTTTTTCTAAAAGTAACTTGTGAAAAGGTATCATAGAAAAATGAATGTGTTAAAAAAAAATGTGTTTAAAAAATAAATGTGTATTAAAAAAAAAAAAAAAAACCCAAAAAAAACCCGCAAAAAACAAAACCAAAACCATAATGCCTTTACGAAATTTTTGAGAAGACTTTGCAAAATTGCATGTAGGATTCTAACTGACTTGGTTGTGACAGGGTAGAATTTATACATGGCATGTCAGTGTTGTGTTGAGTATGACTTTGGTGGACAAAATAAGTACATAATACAAATGTAGATTTTAACTCCTTTCTAAAGGCAAAATGAAAATCTCATCTCCTTTGCTTTTAAACAAAAATAAGAGTGATCATTTTGTGAAAAACTCCTGGGGTTTTTTTAGTAAATTTAAAAGTCTGTTTTCCTGTTTTACTGCGTTAGGCCTTGGTGTTACTATAAGTTACAAACTTACACTTCTCAGTGGAAGAACAAATAGAAAAATAAGGGAGGTGATCAATAGTAGTAAAATACTCAGTTGGGATCTTTCCTTTCCCTTTCCAGATGTTTTGTATTCAGCATGCACCTTAGACATCATATTTAAGTCATACCAGTTGGTTGTACCAATTACTGGTTACTGATCCTTCATAAAATCTTTACATCTTGTCTCATGTTCTGCTGAACATTTGAACAGCTAAGAAGAGTTCAGATAGCACACTTAGGTTTGAGCTCCTGCAGTACTATGACTGGTAACAGATCATGTTTGTGTTTTTGTTTTGTCAAGATGTGTAGGATGCCATTGTCAGCTATCAGCTTAAGATGTTTTCAGGCAAACTGCTTGAAAAACACAGGATTTTTTTACTTCTCCTTTTGTCACTAGTTACTTTTCTGTCCTCAAAAGAAAAATAATGTACTAAAGATGAGCCTAGTGACTCTCAAAAGGAAAAAAGCTCCTCTAGAAAACTGTGTTTATAATTCAAGGGAAAGATCTTCAGACTAAATTGATGCAGCCCACTTGTGGACCTGCACGTGTTTATGCTGTTCTGAGAACTTTACGTTATCTATATCCTATTAGGGCTTAAGAGACACTGTCATAAAAATAGATCTCTCTGCCATACACAGGCCTCTCTGTGTCTAATTGGACTAATTTTATCTGTGTCAGCAGACTCACTGTTGATTAACACAGCTGAAAAGTGAAGCCAGAATCAAGCCTGCTGTTTGTAGGATTTATTCACAAAGGTCATATTTTTCTGTTACAGATTTTTATTTTCAAATTTTAGAAGCCCTAAGAGTTGGGGAATTGAATGATTGTGTTTAGAGTTCCAAAAGTAAATTAATGAAAACAATTTGAGATGTTTACAATCTTTTTGAACCTGCAGAGATACTTTTCTTTAATCAGCTCCATGTAAACCACAACTGACTGTTCATTTACATATATAAATCTAGAACTCCACAATGTAAATACAGTAGCAGTGCTGAAATTACCAATTGTTTTCTTTTAGAAACTACATTTGAGTGAAGATGTTGCTGGAGCCACATTCATGGCAGCAGGGAGCTCCACCCCAGAACTGTTTGCATCTGTTATAGGTATGGAGCCCACACACAAGCTTTTTTGAGATCTGCTGTTGAAAAATCAGCAGCAGATCAAGCACAGGTACCCATTCTTCTGTCAATTTATAATCAGCAATTGCAGCTGTCAGCTAGTCTGTGGTTCATGGTATAATTAACTACTCAAAATATCTCATAAAACTGTGAGTCTCCTCTCAAAACACAGAGAGGAGTGTCTGATTCTGAACACAGGACTGAAAGAAGAGATTTATTGAAGTCCCCTGAGAAGTAATTTGATATATTTGGAAAAAGAATAAGAGCAGCCCTGAGGAGAAAGACTTGGGGGTGTTGGATGATGAGAAGCTCATCATGGTCTGTCAATGTGCAGCCCGTGTGCATTTGCAGCCCAGAAAACCAACTGGATCCTGGGCTGCACCAAAAGCAGTGTGGCCAGCAGATTGAGGGAGGTGATTCTGCCCCTCTGCTCCACTCTTACGAGACCCCATCTAGTTCAGCAGCCCTGCAGTGAGCAGCAGCATTTCCAACTAGATCAGGCTGCTCAGAGCTCCATCCAACCCAGCCCTGAATGTTTCCAGTGGTGGGGTCATCTTTGTGCCAGCATCTCACCACTCTCATTGTAAAAAATCTATTCCTTTTATCTAGTCTCAATCTTTTAGTTTAAAACCATTACCCCTTTTTAGGTCCTAGGGCTCCTAAAAAGTTTCCCCTCATCTTTCCTGTAAGATCCCTTTAAGTACTGAAGGGCTGTAACAAGGTCTCCTCAGAGCCTTCTCTTCTCCAGGTTGAACAAACCCAACTCTCTCAGCCTTTCCTTCCAGGCAGCCACCCCCCTGCTCTGTCCTCAGCTGTCCTTTCTGAACAGCCCACAGCCCCTGATAGCAGCACTCCAGCTCTGAGATGTGTCTAACCAAGTTTCAGTAATGCAACTAGGCTGTAGCTTTCTAGCAGCATGATAGCTTAAATTTGATAAATCTTTAGTAAAGCCTTTGTAGGCTTGATCCTGACTGAGGTTTTTACAAACTTTAAGGAAATAGTGTCCAAAAGAATGCACCATAACCTCATGTCTGACTTATTGAAAAGCAGTGACCATAAGCCTTTAAGGCTCCCTTTAGCAATCAAGTAACTTTAGCAAAACTTGTCTGGTTGCTCACCTTGGAGAAAGATTTCTGTGCTTTAAATAAATTCCATGGTTCTAATGTGACTGGAGATGTTTTATACTCATGGATTATTGCACGACTACCAACCAAGCTGTGAAACAGAGAACTTACTGTTGAACTAACTAGTTAAGAAGTCATTTTATAAATGATTTTTACATAGATGCTTTAAGCCAAAACTGGGGAGCTGCTAGCTAGACTAAAAGCACAAATCATTACACAGAGAAGTGAGCCTTAATTATGAAACGTATTTTTGTTAATCTTTGAAACAGTCTCTACTTTACAAGTAGTACATGTTCTGAGTGACTTAAAATTAAATGACAGAGGTAATAATGTGTGTTTTGCTCCCTCTGCAGGTGTATTTATCACTCATGGAGATGTAGGCGTTGGAACCATTGTTGGTTCAGCAGTTTTCAACATCCTCTGCATTGTTGGTGTCTGTGGACTGTTTGCAGGACAGGTTAGTAAGATACTTGTCTTTATGTAGTTCAATTGCTTACAAATTAGGGGTTTCCATGAGCAAATATTAAAAACAAAAAGACAAAATCACAAACAAAAATGGCATTGTGAAAAACATCAAAGATTGGAAAGAATTTACAAATGCTTTACAAATGGCAAACGTTTCCAAAAAGTTCAGCTGTAGTTTCAGCACTCTGAACATGTAGCATACAGAGGAAACTGGTTCCTCTTCCTACAATACTGTGTTTACAGTCAGCTGATCAGTGGCATCTGTTGATCCTTCCTGGTACTGATGACAGTCGAAGAATCTGGGACACAAGCATGAGATTTGCTCCATTTACTCAATAGATGGTTAAACTCTTCATCATATTTTTTCAGGTAGTAAGTGCAGTATATGCACAAATATAAAGAACAAGGAACAACTGTTTTGCTGCAGTACAATGAATTGTACTTTACAATTGAAATTATGACCAAATCAAGCATCATTAGCAAGAAATGTGTTTCGTTAGTGGAAATTTCTATATGATCTTTACTAATGCTTATTATAGATTCATTATCTAACCGACTGATATGTCTTCATGGTAGCATAAAACTGCATTTGGTTTCAGAATTGTTGCTAATAATAATAATTACTCTGCTCAAACACCTGAGTTATTTTAAGATAGGGGCCTTTTTGTTTGTTTTTGAAATGGCTTATTTTTGTTGGCTGAAGGTGTGGTATTTTTCAGGTGGTTTGTCTCACCCAGTGGGCTGTGTACCGGGATTCTATATACTACACAATATCTGTGATCGTACTTATTGTTGTAAGTAGTTCTCTTATCAGCTATTGTGTTTCATTGCTTGAATTTTTGGAGGACCAGCCAGCTAACTATTGATACACACTGGCCAATTATTATTTTCCTGGCTAGTTCTAGGGGCATCTGGAAGTGATGCCTGAGCTCCACAATGTTGTATAAATATGAAAATTTCATACAGCCCCATGGAATATGTGCCCATCAAGCCATCAGTGTCCATTCACTTTGTACCTAGGATTTGTAAAGTTCTGCAGACTAGGAGGCCACTGTTATGCAGTGCACATAGCACTCTCCTCTAAGAGACCTAAGAGACTGCTTGTTGTGGAGGTGAAAAATTTTGAGCTACACTTCTGTTTTAAATAGGGAAGGTGGCTCTTTCTTGCTTCTACACAGTAATTTTATTTCAGATTCTGGATAGGTTTTTCCACATAGAGCACAGGTGAGATACCACTTTTTTCATCTAGAGCAGCGTGGTAGTTCCTGAGTGTACACATTTGTTGTGTCTGGGGGTAAGGCAGGGAAGAATCCACTTAGCCTGCATTTTGTAATAAAAGTGGATCCCTAGCTGTGTATTCAGTAACAGCATTTACATAGGGTGGAGTAAAATGTGTATAACCACTTGGCCCAAGAGGAGAAGTAGAATGACTTCCTCTTCTGCTAAAACTAGTCTAGCTGTTAAAAGGACTCAAAAGTTAAGTTTTTTTGGAGTGACTTTTCTGTCATTTGCACAGCACAGCACGTGGGTACATGTGTGCATATCTGTCCTTCCCTTGCCTGCACCATTTCACTAAGTAGTAGTACTTACAACAGCCACTGACAGCAATCCAGGCTGTCAAGGTTTGTGTTTTGTGAGAGGCACAATCCATACAGTGGAAGTTCTGGTTAGAAAGGTGTGTCTTAGATATGGCTTATACTTGCTAAAGAAATTTGACTGTTTTTTGAGATAGATCAGAGAAATAGTCAATTTACGTGTTTCCTGTTTTTTCCCTCCTTCTAGTTCATATATGATGAGAAAATAGAGTGGTAAGTTGTGTAAGTTATTCCATACAATCCTGTGTTTGCCATGAGACTCAACAGTAAATAGAGTTGTTGTGTAATTTACTTTCATTCTACGCACCGAGAGTATGAGCTGGATTTCCACTAGCTGGAAATCCTATGTATTTTCTTTGGGTTTAGTTTTTATGATGTTCAGGAAAACTAAAAGAAAGTGTAAGAACCTGGAAACATTAAGGATGTACATAAGCTGTATGTAAGGCCTGAAGATTCCCATGTGCACAGAGGGTAACCAAAACTCTTGTGCTCTGATTCTGACTGTTAACATTTATGGGGGTGCCAGGTGTTGCAAAGAACACCCCAGTGATGGAAGATCATGAGCATCTTCTAACAGTGCTCTCAGAGTGCCTGGCCTGTGCTTCAGCACCTCAGAGCTTCAGCAGCGAAATGATCAAAGGCCTGGGTGTTACAATCCTCAGAGGGTAGCTGTGGTTTCAGTCTGCATAGCACATTTCTGAAATACACTCGTTGCATTTTGTTTGCATGTTTATTGAAACTTGAGAGCCTGCTTCCCCTCTCATTCTGCTGAGACACCATCTAATCTTAATGCTGTGAATCCTGTGTGCGCAATTGTGACTTGTACCAGATGTTTGAGGCACACTCCTGCATAAAGCTTGTAAAGCATACAGCTGTTTGAATGGCCTTCTAACACTGCTTTCTGTCTTTTTGAGGTGGGAAAGCCTTGTACTCATCATTATGTATTCATTCTACATTCTTATCATGAAGTAAGTACTTCTCCTTGCTAAACCCTTTAGGTGTTAACTGACCGTCATTCTTTTGGTCTTGTTTTGTCCTTGGCCTTCCTGCCTGAGGGCAGTACAGCTAGTTGTGTTTCTGTGTAAGATCTATTGGTTTTTGTGCTTAAACAGGTTAATTCTAGATTTGTGCTCAGTCAGCAGCAAATACTTTCATGCATCCTTTTCATGGTGCACAGAGGTAAAGTAGCTTTCAGAAAAAGTTGAGAAAAATGTCATTTTTACAAAGGTATATAAAACATCTGCGGGGTAGTTTGTATTGTAAGGACACATCATGTCAGCTCTTACACATATTTTGTACTCCCTGGAGAACAAGGTCAAGGAACATTAGACAGAGTGCTAAGCATGTATTTATCTTCAGACCATCTCATACCAGGTTGCATACTGACATCTTCTTCTGTTGTGTCACTGCCTCTGACAGGAGAGTCAGAGGTCTGACTGTTACTGCAAGTGTCTGTGAGTCCACCCTCCTATTGCAAGTTGCTTAGACTTACATCCCTCGGTGCCTTCCCCTCACAAGTCACCCTGTTGTAACTCCCTTTTCTCCTACATCAAGTCTTAGCAGAGTTCACTGACAGCCCCCTTAGCTCCCACCCTCGTGCTGAAATAGATGTGTGCTGTCTTTAGAAGGGTGCAGTCAGCGGTCCCAGAAATGCTCAGAGCCCCCCACAGGGAGCACAGTGCTGAGAGAAACAGTGAGGTGAATTGTGAGCTGATGCAGGAGGAAGGAGGCTGCTCTATAGTGAATGTCCTGGCTCCAAAATCCACAGCTCCAGCGTTTTGTCTTCACTAAATCTGCTCTAGTGCCTTTTTGCAGTTTGCTATATATCATGAGAGATAGGTGCAGTCCTTGCTTTCCTGTCAGCTTGCCACTGAGTTGGACAGTCCTTTCTCTGCACTTCCTATAAGTTGTCAGAGAACATGCATCTAGGCTTTACTGCTTGCCTGCATGAGTTGTTCTCAGATGCTTAAAAGTTTGCCAAGAAAATGCAAAAATCCAGCCTTTTCAGACCTTTCTTTTGTACTTGCAGGTACAACGTGAGGATGCAAAATTTCTTCATGCTTAAAAGCAAGAATGTTGGAAATGGTGACACAGTCAACAATGAGCTGGAAGATGGTAATAAATGTTATGCCTCTAGTTATGATGACCCATCCATTCCATTACTATGGAAAGGTAAGGCTGAGCAGACAGGACTTGGAAAAAGAGTAATTCACAGGTTATTCTTTTTGTTTCTTTGATGCATATCAAAACAGTGTTACTATTCAGCAGGGTTAACTTGATAATTCACCAGTCATACTGCCACATTAAAAAAAAAGGTTTGGTTTTTTTTATATTCTGAAAACAAGCTGCTTTGCACATTGGCAATTTTCCTCCCATTTTATGTCCTGTTCAGTGATGAGCTACAACATTGTGAAAGAAATACATTTTTTTACCAGGAAGAAGGCAATTTTCACTTCAAAAATTAGTTTGGAATGAGAGGCTTTGGAATGTTGTAGGAAAGGACATGGATAGATCAGTGGGCAAGAGGGATTACATGTTGAGTTCAGATTCTCAGAAGACTAATTTTCACGTGCCTAAAAAGTCTGTATACATCACCAGGCACATATGTAAAATTGAAAAATGTGGGTTCTATGCTATTTGTTTCTTTGTCATAAAGGAAAGAAGATGATATCCAGCTTCTGGTACTGAAAGTAAGCAAAAATACCTAGGCATTTTTGGCTTTTTTTTTAAGCCTGTTTTTATCTTTGTCTTATCCCTCTTCTCTTCCATTCTCTCTTTTCTCTGTAGAACAAAATCATTCCTCCTTTCAAAGCACAAACCTCCTAATTCAGTGAGCACTTGGGCTGCCCTTACCAAGTGAGGTCTCCTTGCTTTGTTCTTTGCAAACATCTCCCATTCTAGGACTGCTGAGCTCATCAGCAGTGTTGGTAGCAATGGAAAGATCCTCACATAATAACAAATAATGCCAAACAGGAATTTAGGGCATGTAATAACAAATAATGCCAAACAGGAATTTAGGGCAGACTCAGAGAATCACATTCTGCTTTTAGTGTTTAGGCTGGGATTTCTTTAAGGTAGACAGAGGTACCTACAGGTTTATTCAATGACAGCACACTGCAACTCTGGCCCTAGATAAGGTGTTTAGACAATACCCATTTAAATTTATTTCTCATAGGACATTGTAGCATAATTAAATGAAGGTGACTTTGAAATATTTTTATCTCATTTTAAAATGCACTTTTGTGAGCACTGACTATGATATAGTAAGGTGTGTCACTTTGATGTGGATGTGTGTCCATGCAAGGTTCCATAGATGCCTCCTGTATTCAAGTGGAGACGTGGGAAATGGGTAATCTAGTGAAGACCACAGATATCAGTGGGTTTTACTTTGGAGGCATTTGTTGGGTTCTGATGCCATCTCCCAGCAGGCTCTCCTCTCTAGCCCCTGTGCTAAAGGGATGTTAGCACAGAATGCTTGCCTGTCCACCTGTTTCCTTTTCAATTAAATGTGTAGATTATTGAATGCTTGTGAAGAATATGCAGAATAGAAGCAAGGAGGCTTCACTAGCACCTGTCCACAGCGATTTCTTTTCTGATTTTCCCTCAAAGATGCACTGACATTGCAGTTTCAGTGCGATTCCCTTTGCCTTCTCCAGCACCCATTACACAAATACAGGCTGCATGGGAGGGACAATTGTTCAAAGAGTGTAGGTACTGTCATAGGCAGACATGCCTGGGATGAGAAAGTTCAGGAAGAAGAGATTAAGGATTTGGAGTGAGCAGTGGGAGGGGAGGATGGCAGCGTTAGCCTAGCTGCTTTATGTGTCAAAATGCTGTCCTAGAAAACTGTCACATGGCTGCCTCTTGCTTCTTCCCTCCTGTTCTCTCAAAATATGCCATGACCCACCAGTGACTCCCTCTTAGTTGGCACATGCTGGCTTCACAAACTGAGCTGCCTTTTCCCCAGCAGCAGCTTTCAGAAAGGAGCACTGATAATATCAAGGAGAGAGCTAGGGCTGGCCTCTGCCTTGCCTTCAGCCACTAGTTAGCAGCTTCCAGGATCCACCAAAAAACCTCCCCTGGCTTCATCAAGGTGTAGGTTTGACCTTAATATGATTTTCCACAGGAGAAAAGCCTGATTACTCCCCATTAAGGAACAGTTGCTTTGGGCGAAGAGCTTTGTTTCTAGCAAGGATAGTTTGTTGCTCAGGGTGCAGGTAAAGGTGGCTTCACACGTTGTAAAGCTCTTTTTGCTTATAAGTTTCATTACTTTCAAGAGCTTCCTGTGGTACAATTGAAAACCTTTCATCATTCAAATTTCAGAAAGACAAAGGAGAGCTTTTCACCTTCAAAAAAAATTCCATTTCAAGGGTGAGTTCTGCACACACGTGTAAAGGCAAAATAGATGTACTTTGTGAGTACTGCTCCAATTTTCAAAGTACAAACATGTATTGCCCTTGGCTTTTATTATGTTGACCCAAATTTCCACCAGGTGGCATGGTTTGACCCCTTCCTGAAACCAGAAATTTGGACTAAAGTGGGTTTCTGAGGGCCTGATCAGAGCTGAAGTCATCAAGAAGCTTTCTGTTGATTTTGACAGGATTGTTGGTGATGAACCTTTGATGGTGAGCAGCAAGTTTGTTGGACAGAAAAGCTATTCCCAGTAGATTTTTTTAAGCATTATCACAAAGGAGAAGTGCAAAAAGCTTTTCTCTGTTTCACATTTCTTAAAACAACTTTTAGGTGGAGTCCATACTATATGGAGCTAAGGTGTGTATATTTACAGGCACAGGGAGCCAGAGTGAAAATAATGAGAATAATAAGAGCAATGTGCTGCAGTAAGTCAAAACAGCTGCAGTTACTTATATTTATATTTAGCATGAGGTATTCTACATCAGTGCTGAGTTTTTAATCATGATACTTTTATCAAAGCTGAGTGTTTTTTCACTGTCTTCGCAGGGCTCTAAGCAACAGTTTCAGAGTAACTTCATTGCTTCCATGTTTTTCATGACACTGTGAAATGTATTTTAGTTAATTCTCTGGAGAAACTCACTTGGGAGCAGTTAACCTGATGAGACTGTTAATATCTGGCCTTTTTGCCTTACCAACATTGCTGTCAATTATTTCTTTTTCTTTAATAAAAGCAAATGTTAAGTTGATGTGGTTGAGTCCTATTCTGTGAGGACTGATCCCTAGGAAACTTGTTTGGCTGTATATTGCTTCACAGAAAAGCTGCTACACTCTAAGAGTCATTGGAGTGGATGTGCTCCTTATTTGCATCATCAGCCACAGTACTTAGCAAGGTTAATTTGGTTTAGATGTTGGGATGGAGGAGGATAATTGCTCCTTTACATTTAGCAAAAAGTTCTGTTCTGTATTAGAGATGTTAAGCTGCAAATAAGACTGCAGAGTGGATTCTTTCAGTAGGGCACCTGTCTTTGTGAAACCAGAGATCTTGTATTTATGACACTTCAGGTGACCCCAGTCTACTCACTGAACCCATTTTAGTGCAACAAGGCAAGATCCTCAAATGCTGAAGGGTAAAAGTTTCAGATGTTCATTGGTAATAATAGGTTTTTCATGGTGAATTATTATGGAGGATGTATTTCTTGAACTGCCAATATGCTAGAAGATGCTTGAGACAGCAAAGCCTTTATTGCATGATGGGACTTAGATGCATGCATGGATCCAGTCGCCTTCCTGAAAAACAAAAATATTTCAGCACTGTAACAATGCAAAAGAGTAACAATTTAGGCTTCTGTGTGTTTAGAACAGGTCCATTTTAATTCCATTGTTGGAGTTGAATGTTTTCTTAGATTACCTTTGCTTCCTGACTGGAACCATGCACTAATTATCTTTCACTTCTACCTCCTAAATTCTCCTCCTCTTCATAATGTAAGTAACAATGCAAAAGGGGAGGGGGAGGCCAAGCTAAGCAAAGCAGAAAACAAGCAGCAAAGAATTTTTTTCCTGTACATATTATTATATGTAATATTTATTATAGTCATGTGTGTATTTCCTGCCCTGCTTTCTAACACCACATGGGTATGTCTCCTGTCTGCTGAGCCTTGCTCTGCTTGCTGTGTGTAGTCTGTAGCATTTGTGAGAATACTGGTTTGGTGGTGAGCTCCTAAAGTCCTTGCCTGTACTTGTGTTGATTCTCAATAAAATTTTGTCTCTATGTGTTCTTAACACAGTAGAACTTTGTTAACTTTTTAATCTTAACCTTGGTACGGGTTCCTTTATATTAACAAAGTAACGTAACTAACATAAATTTGTTCTTGGCAATTGTTTTTCATCATTTCCAATCATTTCGAGAGGTACTGGTGATATTCTTTGAGGGTAAAGTGAAGATTTCCAGGAGTGAGCACAACATTAGGATGTGCAGCACCTTTATCCAGTGGAGTAGCTTTAGAGGTTTTAGATGTGCTGTCTACACTGCCACAGTGCAAACACTTTTAGAGAAAGAGTACGAAACCCTAGTGGGACATCAGCAAACAAAACTGGTACTACAGCATGAGCAGCTGGGGAAAAACTGCTCCCACTAACCTGACACTGCCTTGGTGGCTGCCTTAGCAGAGTGAAATCCCTTTCCAGCATGTGGTCTAAACAACACGCCCAACTGATGAGGAGATTCACCAGGCTGCAGAAACATTAAAGGAAAGTAATTAATAAATTCAGGCATTCAGAGGAATATTACCCCCACCTGAGCCTGAACAGACCTGGCTCTGCACGATGGGACGCACGGTAAGATGAATTACACTGCTAACTCTGTCCATTGTGATCATTAGTGAAGGGGATGCAGCAGTATGGCAAAAACAGTGTTATGATGGTGGATGAGATCATCTGCTCCAGTCCTCCCAAATACCGCTTCCCTGAAGCTGGATTACGGATCATGATTACAAATAAATTTGGACCACGCACCAGAATGCGGATGGCAAGCCGACTCATCATTAATGAGGTATGTTCATTAGGAGAACAATAAATGACCCTGAGCCAGAGGGGTCACCAAAGGGCTGTGTTCAGAGAGATTCTGGGATTTAGATTCTCCCGCGTTCTTATGGATGGCACAGAACTATGTCTTTCTCTAGCTGCTATGTGAGAACAGATTTGAAGATTGATTCCCAGCTGATGATGCTGCCTGTTTTAATGGGAGGGAGGGCAGTCAAAAAGGAGGGACTACCTTATCTCACTGACAGAAGATGTTTATTTCAGTGTGTGTGTGTGTGTGTGCACATGTGCACATTTAGATTTTATTTGCAGCAGAAGGATTAGTTTTGATTATTACAAAAGTGGTCAGGTTAAAGAAGGATAATGAAGAAGGCAACCAGAATTCTTAAGAATTGCTCTTATATTATCAACACTTCAGGATCACTTCAGAGATTTGCCTACCTCTTTAGTATTCACTGTAGTCCTCAACTCAAAATAAAAGTGGACATAAATATTTTCATGAGAGGAATTTGCCCTGGACAGTTTCAGTTACCTCTTACTTGGTACATTGTCATGACTGTATATTGCTTGTTCCATACCTTGCAGCTGAAGTGGCAGGGCTTGGCAAGTGAGGCTGTTTGGAACTTGGTTGAGGTACTGGGGGTGAAATCTTTGTCCTACCAACCTGGGTGCTATGAAGGCAGGATTTTATAATTTGCTCCTGCAATATCAAATACGAGAGGTATTTACTCTGGCAAGTAAATAGATTTAAATATTGTAACACAGTTCATGTGTTTAGCCAGCCTTATGAATTCCACACTAAAAGATAGCACCATTAATGTATTTGTAACAAAAATCAGTTTAACAGTAAAATAGTGAAAGGTGTTATGGTCAGAGTAGAAGATCAGACAGAGCAAATGGCAACAGTTGACTCTGTCATCCTTGAAGTCAATTCATTGATCAGAGAAAAATTTGTTATGGCTGTGTGGATAGAAAGCTGATACTTGCCCTTTCAACATCTGCAAAAAATGTTCTGTGAACTTGAGCATTTTGAATCTATGGTCTTATGTATTCTCACTTATATATTCACAAATTTTGCAAAGTATTCAGATAGGATTTTTCTCTGGTTTTCACTACAGTATGTTAATACTGCTTTCAGGAATTTTTTTGCATGTTGTGCAGTTACTTTATTTTTCAAGGCATTTCAGAGCACTTTTTAGGAATTTGCGAGTTTGTCATGAAAAGAGAACATTTATCAAGCCTGCATTACCTCATCTAATGAACTAAAAGTATTTATTTTTTTAATAAAAGTAACATCTAACATTCTCCAGTGCATGAATTGGTATATATACTGATATTTAAAACCTGTCCCTGGAATTGTTGTATTGTGTATTGGAACTGCAGCACATCTGCAGGGCCAAATATGAGCTTCATGTACTGGGACAAGGGCAACAGGGATTAGTCTTGCTTTTGAAATTAAAAATAGGAAGTTTAAATTTACCTCAGTGAATGGAGATGAGAAGGAGGGAGAAGAGTTGTATCTGGGAAACAGAGTTCCTGGATAATGAGTCATTCATAAGCCAACTCTAATTGTGCAGAGATATCTTGAGTGTTACCACTTGATTATGGTGCTATTGCTGGTTTGAGTGGGAACTGTTGAGTGAGAAGTGCTTTAGAATAACCACATTGATTAAAACATGATGGGGAAGAACAAATATTGCAACATTCTCCATGATGGCTTGAAAGACTCCTGCTGGTAATTTTGAAGTGGATGGTTAGCGTGGTCAGCCTGATGCCTGATGAAGGCAGGGAAGCCACTGACTGGTTTGTTTTTGACTGAAAGGAAAGCTTTGAGGAGAAACTTCATGGCTCGTGTGACTGGGGCTGGACAGACAGTAAAACTCAGATTTCACAAAGTAAATACTTTCTGAACTCTGGCAGTTTTTGTTTTGCCACTGCAGCGTCAGCGGTTAATCCAATCTGCCAATGGCTCAAGCAAAGCACTTCAGAACAGGAGACAAGAGAATATCGAAAATGGAAACATCCCTGCAGGGAACCAAGAGGAGGAAAATGAACAGGACAGTCTAACTCCATTTTCAGTGCCAGGTAAGGCTGACTTTCTAGGTGTTTATAGTAGTGAAAGAGAAGATAATTTAAATGCCAAACACTGGGTTGTAAGAAAAGACAGCATATGTGGGGAGGGAGGGAGGAGGAATGGGATTGGTTTGACTCTCTGAAAGATGGATTTGCTGACAGTAAAACTGGGCTGGAGGCTTGATGGCTAAAAGCAGATCTTAGGATAGTGTTTTCCAGTCATCATAGACAGCCATGGTAGAGGTGCTGATTTGCCAGAGGTGAAGGGAAAGCACAAAAGGACGTTTACATTGAAACACATCAGACTGATCTCATGAGCACTGCACCACAAGTAATCTTGAAGTCAACAGTTAATAATGACCTGCTGGAAATTGCTAGGCCAGAGGCACCTTTCTGTATAAATATATAATAAATTAATTCAGTGACTGTAGCAGGGGAGGCTTCTTGGATGAAAAGGAAAAAATATTTAGGGGGAGAAAGAGTATTTAAAACTGTTAGAAAAACTGTATGCAGTGGTATTCACCTTTTGAAATGGTTTTGAAATCCTTTGGTGTGAAGGGCTATGTATAACCAGTCTCTTGATCTGGTGCCCTTGGCACATTGCAGGTTGACTCTTGCCCAAATGCTTTGGAGATTAGACAGCAGAGATTAGATTAGCCCTCACTGACATGTAGTCTGTCACAGAGTTACTGTTTAAGACAAGTATTGCTCAGCATGGATAAATACCACATGGAGTGAAAAAGAAGGATTTTCCACATTGTATTTAATTTCTTAGAGATCCTATTGCTTCAGTTGCTATCATTGTAGAAGAGATGTTTGTGACTGAGCAAACACTGAAGCATAGTGTGTGAAGATTAGATGATACTGTATGTTTTTGTGTGTTTCTGTGTTCCCACAGGAACTTCTTGCAGTCAGCAGTTACCGATTGGAGTGAGGAATGGAAGCAAACTAATTCACATTAGATGGGCTTCTGATCATTGATGAGATAGTGAAAAAAATACTTTTTTTGTTTGGTGAACTAACAGGATCCAAGTCAGCAATATGCTTGTGCACATGAACATGTTAATGACAACAGCAGTAATAATAATAGTAATAATAGCAACAGAAGTTATTAAACAACTTCTAAAAAGGAAAAATATCTCTCCAAACAATCTAAAAATCATAGAATCCTAGAATCAGTAAGGTTGGAAAAAGTGTCTGAGTCCAGCCATTAACCCAGTGCTGCCGTGTCCGTGCTAAACCACGTTACTAAAGCACCGTCTGTGCTGCCAGAGACAGCGACTCCACTGCTTCCATCAGCTCTCTGTCCCAAACCTTGACCACCCTTGCATGGGTTGGCAAGGAAGACTCTTAAACTGAGATGTTTTTAACAAGTTTTTGGATACAAGTTTTGATTAGGGTAGTGCAATCATGCATTTCTTCTTAGGTTCCAGATGGCTTTTTATGAATAAAACATAGAGAGATTTCAGATTAGAGCTTCCTAAGTGTGTGACATTCACAATAGACAAAATGCTCTGAACTAAATAGGGAGTTACTAGTTGTGTCACTGGTCTTCTTTAAATGCAGTTTTTCTGCATTTTTGAGAAAGTCTTTAAAGATAAAGTGAGGTTCAACTGGCCAGAGTGGAACCACTGGGAAGCAAAAGTTCAACATGAACTCAAGGAGCTATGTAAAAGTGATTTAAGTGATTGTATAAAATCCTCATCATTGCCTTCAGGTTTTGTCACTCCTGTTGTCCGGAGATTATTATCGATTGGTTGGATTCTCATTGCTCAACTCATATATTCTGAGCAAGAATTCTTTTATTTTGCTTTCAAAAGCACCACTTTAATAAGTTTGGTGAAAATGTAAGGATCCAGCATCATGCTTTGTTGTTGTTCAAGTACTGTGGCACAAACACTTGCCTAAAACAGTCCTGACATTTAAAACTGGCTTCAGGGAAAAGGTAGTTTGCAGACAGTTTCCCAGAATCCCCTCTGGTTTTCTTTGATATATTTTCAGTCCAGGAATAAGGCACATACATTTTTTAAAGATCAGAAGTTCATGTATTTTTTCAGTATTGTAACATGTTCTGTGAAGGATAAGCTTTCAGTTTTCAATAGGATTTTCCAGTTCAACTGGTTGTGGTGTCCTAAGTAAAAAATTCACTCTAGTATTTCAGGAGCTGCAAATGCAATGGCTGTGAGTTGGCCCAACTCCTTTTTCTTGTGCTGTTTTGTAGTCACATTTTCTAGTTTGGGATTTGACTTTCTTTCTTCAACTTGCATGTTCTAGATACTTGTGCAAGAACAAATGTGGGTTTTTTCTGAAACAGAAGTAAATGTAAGTGAAGTGTGAAGTTTCATCTCTGAGTGATTCACAGTAATTATTTGCCATCTCAAAATGCATCTTTTGCATTGTTTTTTTTTTTTTTTTTATTCTCTGTCAACAGGAATGCTCAGCAGTAACTGTAAGGCTTTAGCAATCAGAAATAGAGAATATAGTTGTTGCATGAAAACAGTCTCAGACAGTTTCAGCATATATCCCCTTTGTCCAGCATCCAGAGACATTTACTCCTGGGTGTGGGAGTAAACATACAGTTTTTGTGGAAGCTGCATGCTATTCAAACAGCCTTTGGTTTCTGTGTAGGAAAAACACATTCTCTTTTAAAGAGGAATTTCTTTCTTGACCTAACCTTTAGACTATGATGATTATCTCCCAAGAGAAAGGCTCATTTGAAATTTACAATTTGATTACTTTACAGTTGTTTGAAAACAGGTCTTAAACTTATAAAAAAGCACCCCACAGATCAGAATAAAGTAGGACAAAACTGGGCAGGCATATGTTGACAACAAAAGGGTGGGTTAAAGCCCTTGTGGAGCTCAGTGGTCTTTTAGAGCCCAGACTCAGAAAAGCACTTCTGTGCAGCTCTTAATGGATGCTTAAATCCCTTCCATTGTCACATGTTCAGCACCCTTTAAAATACTCTGTGATCTCAGCTCCTGATCATTTCACAGGAATGAAGAACTGCTTCTCTTACAGGATTGGAGCATGGATGCTTTATATAAGTCATGATGCGTTAGCTAAAGCAGGAATAATAATTCCTGGAGCTAAAATGAGATGGCAATAAAGGAGATTAGTAATCCTATCCATTTTTGTTTGGATCCAAAATGAAAAGATAGCATGTAGGATAGAAGCAAAAAAAATGAACAGTATTTACTAAAAACATTTAAAATGTTTGTACTTGGTCAAAACAAATGTTTGTCTCAATATTCTGACTCCAGCCATGATTTTATGAAGAAACCTGGGGAAGAATGAGACAGGACAAGTTATTCAGCTGATTTCATCTCAAGGAGCTTCCTGCTGTGGGTGTAAAATTTTGATTTAAAGTTCCTTAGTATGTTTCTTGTTCATTAACCTAATGTCTAATTGCCATTGAATCTTTGCAAACATTTAATACCCACAGCATCCTCTGGAAAGGAGTTTCATTATTTTGTGAGGAGTCTTTTACTTACTTTGAACCTGGCTGCTGCTGCTTTCTTCACTTAATGTCTTCTTTGATTGGAAACATGGTGGACAAGGCAAACCCAGTGAACCTCACTTGAACACTCAGATTACTGTAGCTCTGTGTTAAACAGCAAGGTTAAAACATACTAAATAAACCAGGCCAAAATCCAGCCAAGTCTAACAAGATATGGGGAGTACCTCTGTTCAGTTACATCTTATTTTTGTTGAATGTTGTCCTATGTAAACTTACTGTAGCTCTGAGAGTAAAGCTCATTTCTGTGTACTGGAGCAAATACTTTTTTGTAGACCAAAAATTTGTATTTAAGAGCAAATTAATGGCATAAATCCAAATAAACAAAGTGTGGTAAAGGCACAGGCTGAAAATAGAAATCTGAGGTTTTTTGGACAGATTACACAGTCTGGAATTTGGAACTTGGATTCTGGAAAATGAAACTTCTGAGAACGGTATCAGTAGGTTGAAAAATTGTCTGGTTTGGATGAGGATGAGAAATAAAACCTTGGTATTTTCTGAAGGAAAAAAAAAAATGTTTCCAAAGGTCTGTTGCAGGAGAATTGCAGTAAAAATATTTTAATACATCTTCTGCCCACTTGGAAGGCTGACAAAGACTGAGCCTCTTTGGATACTGTTGTACACACTACACAGCCTTTTCCTGGTGTGATAGTACAGAGTCTCTTGCCTCCACTATTTCTAAGGGAAGTTGCAGAACTGAAATCAGTGTAAATTTTCCTAATGACAAATTAAAAGCCGTTTTCTGACAATTTTTTTAATTTATTTTGCAACATTTTTCTGTGGAAAATAGTTCTAATGGAAAATTCACAATGGATCTAGTTTGTTATATCCGTTTCAGTTGTTTCTATATGGAGTACCATACTTGGGAGAAAAATTTTTGTTTCACTGTTGTGTTTTGGATACAGCTCATGACTAGAAATTAATTAATTTTTCAGATTGTCTAATTTACTTATATTGAAGTTTTCCAATCAGTCTGGACTCTGATGAACAGCATTTTCTAACAGAAATTTACTTGCTTTGTGGGTTACTACAACGCTCCTAGTGTAGAGGCATGTATGTTGCTTTTACACAATTTCAGGTTGAGAATTGAACTGATATTGAAAATAATATGTGGGTATAAATGCATCTTTGTAAGTATAAAGCTTAATTAGAACCAAGGGAACAGGTATTTTGAAAATAATTTTTAATTGGAGGAAAAACAGGTTGGGTTTTTTTGGTTGGTGCATTGGATTTTTTGCTTCCCAAATGAAAAACTCTAAAGAGATTTAAAAAGATAAAAAAGGAATTAAAATTTTTTAAGAATTATTAAGTGAAGCATGAAAAAAATTTGCAGCAATAATCTTTTTAGGTTAGTCTGGATGTGCCTCATTTTTTTCTGTAAGTTTACCATCAACAAAAAAACCCTGGAAAAATAGCAAAGGATAGTTAACTTCAGGAAGCCTTTCTCATTTCAATTAGAGAATACCTTTCCCAGTTTTCAAGCTACCTTAAATAAGAGATTTATATGAATTCATAAACATGCAGTTATGAAAATCCTGAGTTCCAATTAGACTCCTGACTTTCAGGGATGTTATACTTTTTTTAGATCAGTCAGCTAATCATTGCTTTGTGTAAGGAGATGCTTCTTTCGCTTGGGAAGGTTTAGGCATGTTCTGAAGTAACCAATGTATGGAGCTGAGATCTGTGCTTGGCTGACACACTTTTAAAGGGAAAACTAAGTGGAAAAGCTGTCAAATAACTACAATAACTTAGATGTGATTCCTGATAGTGTAGTTACAGACTCCACTCTTTTCAGTTTAAACTTGACGAAGTGCTTTCTCTGCAGCTTATTTACTGTGACATGTAATGGGCTGCCTGCACTATGGCCTTTGGAAGTTCTGTTTCAGACTAGCTCTAGCTTGGTCCCATGGACTGAACACCCATTATTACTTGGAACACTCCTAATTTTGTGCCTCTGGTTCAGCTTTATATCAAGGGAATGGTTACTGGTGTGATACAAGGCTGGTCCGTGTTGCAGACTAAAATAGAGTAAATTGCAAACCCAAAAACATGAAGTGGGGTCAGTCATCACCTTTACTTCAAGAGTACACTTCTGATCTAAAGGTAAACACAAATGTAGTTTCACACTTTTATTTTGAGCTCCTCTCAGCTCTCTTTGAGTGTTGCAAACAGGACTGTATTTTTTCTGTAAAAAGTGCTTTCTTTAGCGCCTTAAGGAAATACTTGTTTCTTCTCAGTGCTGTGATGTATGTTGCTATCTTTGTTCACCAGGACACTATCTGTATGGGAAAGTAATTATTGTGAGCATAAAACGTCTGGAAAGATGACTAGCCCAGGAATGTATTGAAAATTAGAAAAGAGTTCTTTGTTGTAGAGCTGCCACTTCATTTTCAGAAACATTGTAATCAAGCTCTTTTGTAATGATACCTCTCTGAAATACTTGGCATGCTTGGCTTCCAAATATCTGTGGAAACAGAAGAAATGGATGTATGAACTAGTGCAAACAACTTCTTGCAAAAAACCTTCGTCTTCTTGTTTTACAGCAGAGTGATGTGAACAGAATATAGACCAGTGTTGTTTTCTGTAATAAAGCAATATTCTTTCATTATTGTTGGGAGGGAGGTGCAAAACACACCTTTCCTCTGTTCTGTGGGTTACTGCAGGAGCCTTTAGACCCAGGGCTCACAGGAGTGGGTGGTACCACTGTTGAAACAACTGCGCTGAGGTCTTGTAATGAGCTAGAACAGCTGTGTATTGAATAATGGCCTTAATGGGAATGATCATTTTCTTCCTTGCAGATGTACTAGGGAGCTACTCAACAGTTGTAAAACAATTTGTCATGACCTATAAGCATACTTCACTTTAACTTATTTATCATTAAATCTTTTCTAATTATTATTTTAGAGTGGGTGGTCAAAACCAAAACAATAGAACAGCAGAAGTACTTTGAAAAGAACAACAAAAAAAAAATTCCCTTCAAGCTGTGTATTGATTGTGCATTCATCTTAGCCATGTGAAATGAATAAAATCATTAGTTTCCTGAGGAAATAAAATCTCATTTCATTGAGGTTGCTGCTAAATGTACTTAAAGTCTTAAAAACCTGTCAAGTTACAGCATAAGAGTAGACTTCTTCAGCACTGTGTGCCACTCAAGTTCCATGACCCAGCATAGCAGGTGCTGAATAAAAAGTCCTGAGGCAAAACCAAGGCCAGATACACTTAAGGATTTATATAGAAGTTTAAAAAAAGCTAGAAAACCAAAACACAGAAGAGAAGCCAGTGTAGAATGTGTCAAGGAAGCTGCTTTGGCCATGGTGGTTCTGAACTGTTCCAGGCCAGCTGCAAATGGCCACTCAGCTCCCCCTGCTAGCCCAGCAAACCCCAGAATGACATGCAGCTGTTCCCCAAAGCCTCGAGCCTGGCTGCCAGTGTAAGGAATGCACATGCCACTCCCACAAACCCTCTAGCTAAGCAGTTTCAAACCAAAGATGCTGTGTGGGTAAAGCATCACTGCTAATAGAGCCAGGAATTTTAATCTGACACACACCCATTCAAAGCCAGCAGAGATGATGAAAAGGCAAATCTTCCTCCACTGGCATTTAGGTTTCTCTAGAAATGAGCAAGCATAGCTATGCCAGTGGCAAGGCACTCTGCATTCTCAGTTAAGCATTTGTTTAAGTAATTCAGGGTACTTGATAGGATCCCAGACAAGATGCATGTTCCCCAGCAGAGGCTGAGTGCATTTATTCTCTATTTGTTCTTGAGGCAAATCTGTTTCTTTTATTTATGTTACTGAAAAGAGAAGTGGGACTGCCTGTGTGTAGCAGCACCTCAGTCAGTCAGTTTACACCAACACAGATCAGAACTGGCTCCATAATTTTTTCAGTCAGTTATCCACTGACCCTGCATTTGGAGTTAGGTGCTGAGGATATTACTGGCCTAGGCCATGCTGACTTGTTGGACTATGAACCAAGCTTAGCAACTTGAGTAGACAAAGAGTAAAAATTAACTATCTAGGAATCTTTAAATAATCCAAACTGTAACAAATTAAGCAAGACCAGGTATAAATTACCATAGGATATTTAGTAGAATATTTACAGCCTTATTAACAATTAAAGAGAGAAGTGAGCCAAGAAATGTCATTTTCTGGACAGAACAAGTAAAAGATAACTGTTTTATAAAACATCTGTGCAGCAGTATGTGTAACCAGAGGGGGAGAAGGTCTTTCCTGTGAAATCTGTAATAGATCCTCAGTGACATGTAAGATTCTAGCATTAGAAATGACCCTGGGAGACTTCATTTTTAGTAGTAGCAGTATTATGCATTAGACGTTCAACAGCCACAAGCTATAATGGGAATAAAGAGCAAAGCTTAGTCTAAGATTTTGTGGTGAATTTATGGCATCTCAGAATTCACAAGGAAATCTGAAGTTAGGAAGCTGTTTCCTAGCTCAAGCAAGAAAATTTAGTTCTAGAATACATACAGAAGTAAATTAATAAAGACTTGCATTTGGACTCATCAAGTTAAATAAGCCTAGTAAGAAGCCTCATAAGTGATAGAAGTATTAGTAATTTTTAAATGTTTAATATTAAATTTCATTGCATCCTGGTGCACATTGGTCCAGAGGACTGAGTTCAATCCAACTAAAAGCACTAACAAAAATTCCTGTTAAACAAACCTTAAATCCCAAAGTGCTTGCTGAAAGAAAATTACTGGTGAAACTGATAGGAGCTGGATATTAACTGTTCTTTCTAATGTAACTCAGTAACTTCACTGGAAGATGTATCTGATCATTTCCTTTAGTGTGATCAATGACAGCAGATTTTGGTAGATCTCAAGCATAGCATTATGAGTTAATGATGGAAACCCATATTTAATTCTAGCATAATTCTAACACAACATAAGGAAAGCCCAAGCCAAAATGGCCACGATGTTGGCTGTGATACTCTCACTTAGCCTGACAGACAAATTTGTTACCCTACTTGAAGGCTACCTTATGAACTGTATAAGTAGTACCCCATTTATGTATGGCCCAGTTATAAATAATTCTGTTTTATGCATTGGGATTATATTTGCAAGACTGTAAATTAAAAAAAAAAGACAAAGGTGTACCTGTCTTTAGTGATGGCAGTTCTCATGTATTTCTCATCAGTTGATTTTGGAGAGCTGTACAAGGGAAGTCACTACCTTATTTCCTTTTCCAGAAGTTTTCTTTAACCATCTCAAGGTGGTGCTGTATGCAGATGGAGAGACTTAACAAATCTAGATCTTCTAAATAAACACATGCCCAAGTTAGAACCATGAGGCATGTGGAAAAGAATTGGCACATTCATAGGTTGGGTCTTGTGCTTCTGTGTTTTGCTGCTGCACAGAATGTACAAGTTATTTTCATCACTTGGATTTTGATATTTATATTAAGGTGAGAGGGTGGGGGTTTTTTGGTTGTTTGGTTTTGTTGTTAAGGTTTTTTTTAAATTCTGGATCAGTAGTAATACATTTGAAAGAGCAACGGACCTGATTTAATTTTGGTTTTAAAATCAGCTGTGGTTTTAAATCATTGTAATTCTTCCATGGATTTTCATAGACTTGGGCAGGCTTAACTACAAGAAGATTCTGGATGTGCATGCAGAACTGGGCTGAAAGTGACAAAGCCAAGGGTAGTTGAAAGGTACACTGGAAAATGAGCTGACATGCATGATTGTAAGCATCCTTCTGGGGTCATCTGCTCTGCTCAAAGAGGTGTAACTGAGCCTGGGATAGTGATGGGAAAACTAAACTGTTCCCTTCTTTTGTCCTGCAGATGGAAAAATGAACAAAATTAAATGGCTTTTGACATGGCCATTGATATTCTTGCTCTTTACCACAATTCCAAACTGCAGCAAACCACGGTGGGAGAAGTTCTTTATGCTGACATTCATCTTGTCCACTCTCTGGATTGCCTTGTTCTCCTACTTCATGGTGTGGATGGTGAGTGTATGTAGCAGGCTTGGTACTGAGTGAAATGTGCATTTCAAAGTGTGTAAAAGTCTTCTGTGCATTAGTTAAAGAAAAGCATGTAATTCTAGTGCAGTCTCTTCAGCTTGTAATTATTATAATTTTAGCTTTCTGCTGCCTTTTTTCTGCAGGAATAATTGGGTCTTTACTGTATAGGGCCCAATACAGTACAGGAAGTACTGGAGAACATACCTACTTTCCTCAAATGCCCATCAGGCACCACTTTATGTTTCCTCTCGTGAAGGATTGTGTTTTCTATATACATTTTGCAATTTTCTATATAATTTTTGCATTGTAAAACAGTCCTCTAATGTAGACTGTGTAAAAGAAATTCACATGCCAGCCAAAGCCACACATTTTTTATAATATTATGTGTCCTTCAGAAGGTCATGCTCTGTACCTTGGTTCCATATATAGATATCAACTTCAAAAATTAGAGAGGTACTCATTAAGGTTGCAACACATACTGCTTTAAGAGGCAGCTGGACCATAGTACCTTATTACCAGTCTCAGCAGGATAATCATGCCCCCTCCTATTTCTGGGTCTCTGCTTGCCCCTGAAGATGAGTTTTGTCAGTGAGTTCCTAAAATACACCTTTTCTTTAGTGAAGGGTCCAATTTTCCTCATGGACTGGCAAATTATTTCAAGAAGACAACACACAGCTTAGAAGACTTCCATCCTTAGCAGTCTCAGCAGGGAAGCAGCTGCCTGTGCCTGGTTCAGTCTTCTCACTCTCACAAGCCTATTTCCTTTTCATCTGCCTTTTCTTGATGTTTTTTCAGCCCTCTTTGGATGTTCCAGCTAAATACAGTTCCCTGTCCTTTCTAGGAGCTCTGCTGCAATCATCAGTGATTCCCTAAGCTGTTTTGAAGCTGCATCTGAAATATCAGAGGACAATATAACCAGACATGCTCACTAGGGGTTATATTAGAAGTCATGCAAGAACCTAGTTCCTTCTTCGTGTGTTAGGTTATAATAAGTTCTTTATATCTCTGCCACTATATTACAATATAGTATTGGTTGCAGTTCTTCTGAGAATAGAACCAGTGAGAATCCTGCCATTCAGTGGAAACCAAAAATACCCCAAACCCACAGATTGGATTACGTCTCCTTAAAACATCAGTATGTCATGTTAGAACAACAGGAAATTGAGTTTTGTTTATTCATAAAATGCTGAATAATAACACCCAAAGTCCTTCTCCTTTGCACAGTGTTGGTTTTAGGCTGGTTTTTCCACAAGTACTTAATTGGCAGAAATGGGTAAGTATTGTGAGTCTGTTCCTGTTAGGGTCCAGACTGGAAATCAAAGTTGAGTATGCCACAGCTGTATTGGAAAGAGGAGACTTTCTACATAGGATAAATAAATGTCCCTTCCTCTTTGTTCAGGTCACTGTGATTGGATACACCCTTGGGATACCAGATGTGATCATGGGCATTACTTTCCTGGCTGCAGGAACAAGCGTCCCAGACTGCATGGCCAGCTTAATAGTAGCAAGACAAGGTACTGTGTCTGCTGAAGCATAACTGCAGTCTTACATAGGGGCTCTCTGATTTTCTTCCTCCATCCACACAAATTGTCACTGCAATTTTATCATTTTATTTTAATTTTTACTGTTTCAGCACCTCATTAAAAGCCAAAACACTTCACTAATATTGTGAACCAAAGAATTATCTTTTGCTTATTGGGACTGGGCATTCTAGCATTCTAGAAGGTAAATCAACACTCAGATATCCCATGCATGGTATGTATCAGTCAGGGTAAAAAGACAAAAGTCATAGACAAAACTAGAATATCAGCTTTTAAAAATGACATTGAAGAATATATACTGACCAGCACTTCCCCATGTAAAACTTCTACATCCTCCTCAGCTGTCCATTTGAAATTGTCAAGGGCTTTCTCATTTATCTTTAATATTTGATTAAGTTTCTTTATGTTTCTTTTTTTACTTGTAAAATGCTGGTAGCAACATCTTTTCCAGTTGTTGAAAAAACATTAAAGCTGGCAGTGTGATCCTCTGTACAGCAGTAGAATAAGAAAACCTAATTTTATTCTTTTCCACCATTTCAATTCCTATAGCCTTTTTTTTTTTCTTTAACAGACAGTGACATCTCCAGCACACATCATTGGGCAAACAACAAGGGCTTTGCAGTGATAAATTAAGTACTCAAAAGCCCCACCTGTGTGATCTGAGACAGGAGTAGTGCTGTTAAATGTTGCTTGCTTGAAATGTGTTACATACTTAAAGTATGTAGTCTTCCATGTTGCATTATTTGTTATGTGCAGAATATTCTCACAAAAACAGTACAAAAATGTCTTCAGAATTATCATGGAACCACCTTCCCACTAAATTAATTTTGCATGTGTTATGGAAATTGTCTCCCTACCTCAGATACTCTGGCCAGTTCAGGGGGGATTGGATCAGTGCAGGTCATTCCCCTCCAGTACACAGAATAATGGCCATATACTTTGATTTTATCAAACAGTTGGTTTTTTTCTCTGCAGGCCTGGGTGACATGGCAGTATCCAACACAGTAGGGAGCAATGTCTTTGACATTCTGGTGGGACTTGGTGTTCCATGGGGTTTGCAGACCATCGCGATCGATTATGGATCAACTGTATGTATACATGGCAAATCTTCCATTTGCACTTCTGTTTTTTAAAAATCCTAAAAAGCATGCAGATAAAAGAAATTTAAAAGAAAAACCAACCTGTTGAGCGTTAGTTGCTACATTAGTTGCTAAATAAGATGTTACTTCTTTGCCAAGGAACCCAAAGTTAAGGAAGCAATTCTTGTTCCACAAGCTGCAATTAATTTCCAGTTTGTCAATTGGAGTACGTTACACTGTGTAGCAAAAACACATTGCCATGGATGGAGCCATTTTTATGGCTCTATCATTTTCTTACTACACAGCTTCCAGTAAACCTGTCTCCATGTACCTTGGTATTTTTGTCACTAAGATCAGAATAACAGCATGTCTCTCTTCTGAGGATTTTTAACATAAAATCCATTATAAATGTTCACTTCTTTTTTAATGGAGATGGGATTACTTTACATTCAGATTGATTCCTTGATCTTCCCGTTCTTCATCGGGATACATCTATTATGGATTTGCATAGTTTAAAATATGTGAGGCACTATTCAAAGCAGACTTAAAATCAGTAAACTGATTTTTGATCTCCAAAGCACAGTTATGTGGTCAGCATTTTAAAAGTCTTTTCTGATTTCCACAGGTTAAAATAAACAGCAAAGGATTGGTTTATTCAGTTGCACTTTTGCTAGGATCAGTGGCACTTACTGTAAGTATTAGAGCATCTACAAGTATTCCAGTTTGAAAATACTTACTAGGTATTTACATGTTACAGAGGATAAAATAGAAATATTTAGCATTGATTCTTGTAAAGTATCATTCTTCTAGCAATACCATGAGTTGAAGAGCTACCCCTGTCCTCAGTGAGGACTAAAATCTGGCATTTGGTGCAAGAGATGCTGGATCTGTGTAGGTCCCATGGATTTCAGTGGCAGCGTTGAAATTGTTGAATCCAACAGTACTTCTGTGGTCCTGTGTCCATACCCCAGGCCTGTCTCTGCTTTGTGCTCTCAGACCTGGTTTGTTTCATCATCCTTTGCCTTTTTCTCTGATTTCCAAAGCCAGCCTGGACTAATCAAGTGCTGTAGCCTAAATCCTTAATGAAAACTAGTCTGTGAGGACTGTGAACCCCAGGACCTGGAATAGACATGCTAAATGTCACTCAGCATAAGACACCCTTGTAACACATGACTTCCTAAGGTGAAACAATAATTCTGTTTGAAAAGTCAATTTTGCTGGTACTTAAGGTCTGATCCTGCTTGACTCCCAGGGAACGCTCTGTAGGAAGAATCAAATCAGGTATAAGGAATCAAAAAGGTATAAAAATATCTACTTACACTAACATCTTTCACTGACTGCTTGTGGAGGCTTTGTAGAGGAGGGGGTCACCACTGGAGGTTTCACACTGTTGCATGACTAGGTCTTACACAGCTTCACATCACCTCTGCATGACTGAAGTGGTAGAATGACCAGGGCTGTTCACTCTTCTACTCACTTCCTGATGTATCTGATCTATAGGGAGTGAGAGTGTGTTCCTTTCTGTTCTTATCCCCAGCCTGCCATTCTGCACAGTTCCTGTGAAACAGCACAGATGTGCTGTAGACATTTTTATCTGGTGTTGCTGCATGCATACTGTTAATCAGCACTTTGGGGAAATAAGGGAGGATTATGCAGATGTGTTACTGTGCTAGCCCTTCATGCTTTTCTGAAAAGAGTCTTTTCATAGCAGAAGCCAGATCACCTGAGTTTGAGGCATCTATTACTGTCTTACTTGTTCTGCTGAGTACCCTGATTTGCACAGACCCTCCCAGCAAACTCGGTGGAGAGTTTTGAGCAAAATAAGTAATAATCCAGAGGAACTCAACGCCGTGGAAAATAGATGCCTTCATGAGGACTTCATTGCTTTTCTACCTGTAACTTGTAACTCCCCTTAGTTCTGGAGCTCAGCAAATCAACAAGGGAAGCACCTCTTCAGAAGCTGTTGAAAGAATGGGCATTAGGTGCTGGTGTACTACTGAGACATAAGGGATCTGGAGGAGAACACTTGAGAAGGGACATTCATTTAGTTTAGTTCATTAAATGTTTTGTAAAACAGTCATAGGACAACTGAAAGTCAGAACAGGGTCAACAACATATGTTGCCTTTCTGATCTATAAAACACTGAGAATATATTTTTGTCATCCTACAAGATCTCTAATTCAAAATACTCTCATTTTTAGCTTATAATGGTTGTTTCCAAAAGTCTCCTTCAGAGCTTAATTAACTGACACTCTGTTTGCTTGCAGGTGTTTGGAATCCATATAAATAAGTGGAAACTTGACAGGAAATTAGGCATCTACGTGTTGCTTCTTTATGCTGTTTTCCTGTGTTTATCTATAATGATAGAGTTCAATGTCTTCACCTTTGTCAACTTTCCTATGTGCCGAGAAGAACTTTAAACCACAACAAGGAGAGAGACTGAAATTCTTCTGATTGCACATGCTGTAAATGACAGGAGGCATTTCACATTTCTACCTTCTTTCCATCAGTAATTTGAGTGTCATTCCTGCTTCATCAGCTAACAAGCACTTTTACCTACATGGAAGGAAAACATACCTTTCTTTTAACATGCTAGCTCAAGGCAACCAAAGCATTTTCCTAACCTTTGGATATTGCTGCTCAGTCATAAAGCTACATGGATCTTACACAGAACTCTAAAAGGACCCATTTCTGGGCATTCTGTTGTGGTTTTCATTCTCCTTTTGCAGACAATCAACCACCACCACCAAGGTTAGCAAGAGGATGGGAGAAAAATCTTTGTAGTTCTTCTGGTTTTGACATTTACTTTCCATGGAAGGATAAGAGGCAAGTTCAGAACCTTTCTTGGCTCAGTCAGAATATTTAAACTACAGGACCAGAAAGTCCAAGGCACATATCATGGCATGCACTGTTGAGGACATCATTTCCCACTTCAAGTGCTCTGCTTACACAGAAACTGCACTGACAGTTTTTGATGGCAGTGTTGGATATTTATCACTCTGTTCAATGAACAATGTGGCAGAGAAAGAAGAGGAAATGGTTGTATGTTGTATCACTTGTGATGATGCACACTAGAAGTTAGAGTATCTGCATACTGAAGAAGAGAATTTACATGCAGAAATTCATACTTGAAAAATATGTTTTATTGTCAATGAGGAATGCTGTATACATTAATATAAACTGACATTTCTGGAATACTACACCACAAGAAAAACTTTGCATTGGCCATTGTAAGCCCATTGTGTAAATTTAGAAGAAATTAAACAAATAAAATGTAACTGGGTGCTCAGTAACTATCAATTATTGTTATCAGCTGGGAGTAGTAGCTGAACATAATCCAGACTTTCTGACCACAAAACCCACCCTGATTATGATTTGGTCTGATTCCGTTTGATTGGTGGGAGGAAGAAGCTTATTTCATCAGTGAGAAGCTGGTGTATTCTTCACCATTTTTTCTTATTCCCAGAAGCTTAATGAGGATGAGTGTCTGACACGGAGCAGTGCAGATAAGAACCACCCTGACAAAAGCAAGTCTGTCAAGAGAATGTGGTCCTTGATTTGATTGCATGCAAGTTTTTATACTTGTTTTTAACCCCGAGTAGAAGCCAACTTTTGATATCTTTTCCACCAGCATAAATCTGATATAAGGAATTACTCTGGATGTAATTGACAGCAAGATCCAGCCCAAAGTATTAAAATAGGGGGTAACATTGCACATTTTAGCAGTGATATAATTGTAAATCACTGAGACAGCATATTTTGAATTGCTACTAAATTTCAAAAATAGTTTGGAGCTGTATGTGAATGATCACATAAAGTTTCCAAAGAAGCACAGTTACCTTTATACATAGATTTTTAAAATTTTTTAATGTTTATAAACCAAACCAAACCTATCAACTAACAGTTGATGTGTTTTTAAACATATTAATATTTTCCATTAAAACTATATATAAAAAATTGTATCAATGAGAAGATACTATAAAAACTTAGCAAATAAGCACTTACTCAGAAAGTTCCTTCTTTTGACATATATGACAAATAATTATGCTCAGCCAGGTGACATGAGGAATAGTGTTTACACCAGGCAATGAGTTTACAATTAAAACTATTTTAAAAATTATTTTAAAATAAATTAAAGAGTGTATTCTGCTGCTGGGGCTTTTCTAAGTATTGGGTCCATTAAATGTGATTCTGAAGAAAAAAAGAGCAAGACATTTGTTATTTGCTTTACATTTTGTTACAAATGTCAGTATTGGTATCCATTTAGGGTTTCTTACCTTGATTAAATAGTTATGTTGTTAAACTAAGAGCTAAAAATGAGCACAAATACAGCATTACTAAAATGCTTTATTGAATAGGCAAGAACTTCAGCAAACACATTGTATCTCAAGTATGCCAGTGACCCCATTTCCAGGCATTCACAGCATTTTTGCTGCAGTATAAAGCTGAGGAGATGGAATTTGTGTTCATCGTTGAGTCTTCTGTTGTAGAAAGGCTGTGAAATGCAGCATACTGCTGCACCAATATAGGAGCATCCCTCTCTAGGAGAATCATTACTCTTCCCCCTGCTGTCTTTCAGGAAGATGGTTGACTGCTGAAAATCTGGTGATGGCTTAGATTTGAGACTGAAAGGAGCAGAGAGAGAGGCTGAGTAAATGGGTTTTTTCTTATATTCTGCTGTTGTGTGGTCTTGGAGATTTGTCTCCAAGCAAACATTTGCTCTCCTGTGCACAGTTCAGGTGGCTCAGTTGTCTTTACATAATAGAAGAGTAGTTCCAAAGTCTGGTTTTGAATGCCTAGTGATCAGCTGAGTTGACAGGGATGAGGGCATCAAAGTTTACAGTGCCAGATCTAGCAAACTGTACTGTACCTTCGTATTTCTGAGCCAGGCAACTTCAGAAGAGTATGGGCACCAATTTTTTCTGTAGCAGCTGACTCTCAGCCCAAATATGCACAAATTTTGTTTGCTAATTCCCTAAATCCTTCACACATCATTTGGAATTACTCTGCCTAATCTGAGTATCACCTGCTCCAGAAAACCAGTGTTGTGTTTTAGCAAGAAACAGTCTCAGAATCCAGAACAAAGCTTACAACATGTGGCTGGTTCCTGTACTCTACAGCTCTCCGAGACATAGACCCACTGCAGGACAATTTATATTGAATTCTAATACTGCATTTCATGGGGTGCTCTCATCTGCATCTACTGCTATGAGACAGGTATCATGCCATGCTTATCATTTGAAATAACATTAGCAGGATTCTCCTTTGACACCACCATGTGATCAAGGATGTATTGTTTGCCAAAGAATTATGAGATGCTGTGTTAGAGCCTTGATGACACATAATCATATGAAGTAGTTTAAGAAGTTCCTAAGTAGTCCTTATCCAAATGCTAAAATAAATAGTTATACACTAAACTGGGCAGGTAAACTGAATGGTCCAAGAAACATCTGACTGAAAAATTGTTGTATTTCAGATAAACCCCCATCAGAATGTATCACTAATTCAGGAGGCTGATGCCAAGTAATAACAGACTAGTGCCTTTCACATGTATACAAAAAAAAAAAAGAAAAACATTAGCTTATGTGGTCAGGAAAACATTACAAATTTTGCCATTTTCTAGTTAAGAAAAGGAGTCATTTTTGCTTGGCTCTCCACAGTTAGCACAGTTCTATACTGCAGCTGTTCAGATTGTATCTATAAAATGTTGTAGCCATTTTGTTTTATTAACCATTGCAAAAGAGTGCTGGCTGAGTTTGGAATGTATGTCACAATGTTCTGTAAGTTAATGTTCAGCTCAAGAGTGAAAAGAAAGCTGGTGGATGTGAGAGAGAAAACTGTTAGTGTGATCTGAAATTTGCCAGCATACTAATACTGAAAAGTAATTCAGTTCAGAAAAAGATATCCCATATCCAGCAAAGCTTAACTTCAATAGGTTTGATTCCATTTTAAAGCTAAGCATCTATCCAAGTGCCTTGCTGGATTGTGTCCTAAGATAACAGCAGAGCGTGGTTCCTGGGTTATCATATTCAGTTCTTTCCATGATCTATTGGTTTTTTAGGCTCAAGATTTTAATTTTTTTTTCTCAAATTAAAAGGTTTGACCAGAATCTGTGGATGTCTGCTCTGCTGATACCAATTTGGATTTCCACTCTTGTAAATAAGAGAACTCGTTCCTTGTCTCAGACTTCTGAACTGTGCATCTGCCCTTGTGTATGAGCAGGATCAAAACTGAGTTACAGCTGGCCAAGGAGGGCTTTTAGCAGCTCTTTGTGCTGCAGTTCCTGTGGAGTAACACAGTCCCACATAGATCCATGGGGTGTAATCCTGTCTGTAGCAAGGAGCTGGGAGTGTTTCCATTGAGTTCAGCAGTGCTTGAGTCCATTTATTTACCATACCAATTGTACTGCATTATAAATTGATTATTGCTTATTATTGCTTGAGTAAAGATTTCAAGTTCAGGATCTGCATGTCTAAATCTAAGAAGCTACAGAAATGGTTATCTTCATGTCTCTTTGATGATCTAAGGACTTCTCTCTGGGCTGAAGTCTAGCCTAGAAGAACACTTTAAGTCTTCCCAACAGGTACAGCATAGTCAACCATCTTCCTCCTGACTCAGTCATTGGTGTGCCAATTTTATTTTCTTTTTATATGCTTGTGCAGCTGTAACAAACAAAATTAGCTTCTGGATTTAGGTCATATTTGTTTACTTTCTGTCAACATGTAAACTAATGGCGAAGGTCTTTACTAATCCAAAACCTTTCAGTTCTAGAGAAGATTCTATTCTGTTTTTTATTTCCCTCGTGACTCTGCTTTAATTACACTTGTTTCTATTATGTGTTTGCTCTAGTTGCACAAATGCCTCACGAGTTTTGTTGTCTTCCTTTCTTGGATTTCTTGCAATTGTAATGCCATTGTCTTGTGATGCCACAGTGCATCTGTGTCCTACTGTTAGCTGGTTTTGGTAGAGTTCTTGAAGCTGTAGAAATACTGTCTGATTATTCATGGCAAGGAAAGATCAGACATTATGTAATATGAAACAGACACTAAACTCTGATAGCAAGGTGAAACCAAAGAACCTTCCTAATTGAAGTACATCACCTTTGAGCATAATGTTCTGTCATTGCAAGCTTCAGATCTCTCTGTTATTTGTGTTTAAACACTCAGAAGAAAATCTCTGCAGCTCATGCATTTGCTACACAATTTTCTATTTCTATGAGTCTGAATGCCACATTTTTCATTTTGTTGGATGGTGAGATTTATGTGATGATTACACAGGTAAATAACAGGTTTAGTTCCAGCAATCCTGGAACTAAACACTAATGGTACCAAACCCATTATTATTCCCTTGAACCATTTGGAAAAGTCTCTATGTGAGTGATCAGTGTCCCACTGAAGAAGGGAATGTCTTTCAACTGGTGTGTGCATTCCAGTTTCTGACCTACCGTGTGCATGTTTAAAAGTCTCCTTCTGAATAACTTGAGCATACACTTTTCTCACATTTTCCCATGTGTGAGATCCTGATGGTTTTTCCCCAGAGAAGTCTGTGTAACCCTGTACATGCCTGTCCTGACATGTGAGATGTGTGTAGCTGCTTCTCCTCGGGCCAAGTGATTGTGGCAATTTGTTTATCATGTGGTTCTGCTTGCTACCATACAGAGCACTGTCTGAAAGAAATGAATGATTATGGGAAATTTATGCCATTTAGATATTTTCTTAGAAGGATTGCCAGTTGGAATTTAATCCTGCTTATTTTTCTCTTTTACTTGCACAAAGAATGTAGGCTATCATTGCCATCCTGTCACTGAGATGGTCTTGATAAACTTGAATCACAAAAGACACATAAAGATTGGTTTATAGCACTAGGCATGGTGACAGATTCTAAAGGTATCAAAATATATGAACACCAGACAGATATTATCTCTAGAAAGATTAATAACAACTGAGATGCTTCCTTTCAGAGGGTTTTCGTAGAAAGATTATGGCCTTCATTCATATACCAGTTATGTATGCAAAGAAAATTTGTAAATCTGCTTCCCCAGCAACACCTGTGTTTCGAATGGCTGTTCCTGCAGCAAAGTTACGACCAAATTCTTGACTTCACATTCTTGGGAGGGGTGCCAGTGCTCATTAATGTCCTGGTAGCTGGTGCAAATTTGTATCAGTGGAACTAAGCATTGAATTTGGCTCATGGTATCTCCTCTGTTGCAACAAATTTTTGAAGTAATTTATGGTCACTGAAATAACTTCTGAACCTTTTAAAAACCTGTTTCATACTTGCAGGCATTTGTGGTGCACCCTGCAGAGGTGCATCACCTCTTTAAATATTATGAAAACTTTCTAGAACTGCTTACTTTGAAAACAGAAAGGGATGGGTTTGTAAACTGTAAATAACAGAAATCTCTCATGTTATTTATTTTTTCAATGACTGTGACCTTATGCACTGTGAATGCTCTGTGATATGGGGTCCATTGTACAGATAAATATGTCATGAAATCCAAATGGATTTAATGTGATAATTTGTTACAAAATGTTGGCATGATATTTGATTATTTTTGTTGTGAGAATTTAAAAAAAATAGTTAACTCAGCATTTATAAAGATTATAGCAGTCAGTATTATAATGCACTATATAAAAATATGTACACTATCAATAAATTATATAAACAGGAGTGTTTGCTGGTTTTCTTCTCAGATGATTAGTAGATGTGAAACATTCTCATATATCTTGTTGAAAATCTAAACTTTCAGGACCCAAATAAGATATGCACATGCACTTTTTTTGCTGAAATCTGGACCCTGCTGAACCGAGTGACAGAAGGCCCACATTCTGTGCATTCCAGGGAGTATTGCCTGGATCAAGCCATTATTTGGAGTGAGTTCAGTGCATCAGTTTGATTTGCAGCAATTCTGAAACACACAGTTTGCTATTCTGGGTCTAGAAAACTGATAACTGAGTTTGCTGAGTGTGGTGGCGGCGTTTGATGGGGAAGTGCCGCGACCTTGCCGAAAGCATCTCCAGGAGGAAGGTGCTCGGTGCAGCCACCACACCTGCACACACACATACTCACACACACAGAGGATAGCTGGCAAAGCAGCCCAGTGGTGAAGGAGCTGGAAGGGTTTTCACCTGGGGTTCCACAGGAGAGATTCACTTCAGCCACGCTCGTGCAAGGTTCCAGAGAAGCAGGGGCAGAACGATGGGGGGCCCAGGGTTACATAGCAGAGTGGAGAGAGCTCCAGGGAAAAATGACCTGAGGGCAAGAGGTGGTACAAGGGCAGGGCCAGGGTAAGGGAACCAGTGGAGGAACTCTGAGGGTGTACAAGGTAACAAGAGATATGGTGGCCAATGGAGCCAACCAGGGAAGCAGAACTGAGGTACATTAACAGAACAGAAGAGAGCATGCTGGGGGAAGCTTTTTCAGTCACCATAAGCTAAGGGAACCTAGGACTTGTCCCACCATAGGACTCCTTCCATTCCTTGTCCACCATGCCCACTGGCCTCCACAGCTGAGAACACAGTTTGCTGCACTGAGCCACGGATGGAGAAGCAATGCTGGCAACCTCAGAAGAACCCCTGATCAAGAGCATTTTGGCTGCCTCATCCTGTGGTGTACTGGTGTCCAGCACGTTCACACTGAGTAGTGCATGCTGATGAGAGGCTGGAAGTAAGGTTACAGTACTGTTTTCCTTTCCCAGTTCTCTAAGCTCTGGAGCTACGCCTTCTTACCCTTGACTGCCCATTTCCAGCATCCCTGTAGTCCAGTTCAGGGTCTGCAGAGACTCCTGGTATATTGTATACTGTGGTACAGTCTGTGCTGGGCTTAGGAAAAGCTTTAAATGCAGTTCTTGGAAAAAGAGGAGCTAAGGGTTGATTTACTTTATCTCATGACCTGGTGTATTAACAGTTTCATTCGACAAGAGTCTTCTCGTGAGTACTCCTAGCCAGTTTACTACCAAGGGATGCAAGTTAAAACAAAGCTTGATCTTCTTTTACTTAAGCACTATGCATAAGACTGGAGTCCCTACTGCTGTATAAACCTGTCATTAACCACGGTGGGCTTTTGTGCATCTACAGAAAAGTCTTATGGATGTGTAGGAAAAGAATATTCTGCATTCTTTGAATTTTGCATAGGACTTCATTCTTTAGTGTATGCTAGGCTAAGTTTTTGTAAGCTGGGGAAAGCAAAAGATTCCTTCTTATACATGGAATTAACTTTTAAGAATCAAAGTCTGTATGTGAAAAGTACCTCTTCATTTAATCCTCCCATCCTTGGCACAGTGACCCGTCATGATCTGTTATGTAATAGGCTCTATAAAAGGCACATAATCTATGGATTAGTGACAATAGCCATGACAGCTCCTAAGGGCTCCCATCACATGCCCTATTATTGATGCAGCCGCTCCCTACTGTATGGAAAGCAGAACTGTCGTGTAATCTGGGCATATTCTGAAAGCCCTTTATTGTAGCTCAAGTGCTCATCGTACTTAATGGCTTCCCCCATAAGCCATTTTTAAACCTTTCCAACCCAGCTGCATAGAACTACAAAAAAGGGCTGCAGAATGCTGTGGCTTAAAATGGAAAGGGTGAATCAGTCCTAGAAGAGACATGAATTCCTCCCGTTTGGCTTGGGTTTATAACAGAGGAATGTCAGTTTGAAGTAACTGGATATTATTTTGCCATTTAGCTTTTGTATGATTATTTACTTCCAAAGCCTGATACTAGAACACATTGTCACATACTAAACCTGTCAAATCTCTGTCTTAAGAAAACACCTAGTAAAGCTTTGACAAAATTCATCTTCATTTTCTTATTTTAAGCATTTTTTAGAAATGCTGAGTATTTTGCAGAAAATATGAGACTTTAAAAATGAAATTTGGTCAATATCTTTAACAGAACAAAATTCAGAAGTTCAGCTTTCTGAAACTGCATTCTTTACATTGGAAATAGTATGAAAGATTTCACTCAAATCACCTGAAACTGAGATAGCACCAAAATACTGGAATTTTGTATTTTGTATTTTTGCCATTTTTTCCTGAATCTTTTTAATAGTTCTCGTAATTTTGTTTCTTCTTCCCTAAAAATATCATGGGAATTGTCTAACTCTCTTTTGTTCTGCATTTGCAAGATCTTAGGTCTTTGCCTAGGGTGGCTGCCTCTTTGTGTGAATAGTTTTCTCCATGTAAGCAGGTCCATGCAAAGAGCACAACTTCGCAATTTTTTTGTCTCAGCAAACCTTTTCTTTCCAGCAAAGCAAGGGCAAATGCTGAGTGGGCCTGGTCCCTGCTGAATTGCAGGGGAGGAAAGTGGAAACTGGGGTAGAGTTGAATTTGTGTGACACATGTAGGAGATTGTTCTCATGCCAATACCCAAAGAGTGTTTCAAAGGTGCCCAGCTGGTGAACAAATCCAGAAGATATTTTTTTCTTGGACCTATGAGCCATGGGCTCATATCTTCTAGATTTGTTCACCAGCATGAGAACTCACAGAAGGATTCGGAGCTGAGATCTGACAAATCTGCAGTAAGGGATGAGTGAATCTCAGCCAACCAGTTTGTCTAAGAGGACTGAATTTTTCCTTGAATGAGTTTGTTGTTGCCTGAAAATGACTCCAGGAGTTGGAGCAAGGAGATCCTTAACATAGTACAAAAGAGTGGTACAAGATACAGTAGCTGAAAATTTAAAATTAGGTAAGGCAAAAAATCACGTGTGAATTTAGATAATATCAGCAATTAAGCACTAAATTTTCCATTTTGCAGTCTTTCAGTAAGGCTCTTTCCAAGATAATAGACTTTCTAAGATAAATCCTTGTAAAATATAGAAGATAAATTTCCTAATGTGAACTGAAGTTACAGTCTTTATTAAAAAACAACAACAACAAAAAAAAAAAAAAAAAAAAAAACTGGGAAAATTTTATCTTATGTTACATTGAAGGTGTGACATGGTGCTGGTGAAAGTCTCCCTGACTCTCCCTAGCTCAGTGCCAGCAGAATTGGCTCTGTGCTCTACACTGAGGTCTAGTTTCCCTCTTGCCAATACACTGACAGCTCCCTGGCATTTGCATTTCTGCTGTGGACTCTGTGGCACAGTCTATTTTTAGAAAGCTGAGAAACTCCTTCTAAAGATAAAAGGGGCAAAAAGTTACTTTCGTCTCCCACTCCATTCCATCCAAATGCTTTTCTCCACCTCTTCTTTCTACTTCTGCCTTTTTTTTTTCCCCCATGATGTATTCTCCTAACATCAAATACTTCTGGAGCGACGGGGCTGCCAAGCAGGAGTGCCACCAGCGCTGGGTGGCGGCGCATCTGTCACCCCCAGCCTCGGCAGCCGGTGCGCGATCGCTCGGGTTTCCCGCACAGCCAGCGCTCGGTCGCTTCGGGAACTGCGGGTCAAACGTGCGCCGAGCTTCCCAGCGTGGGCAGCCGCTCATCTGCCAGCAGGCACACAGCCTGAGCATTGGCTTTTGCTTTAACTGCGAGTGCTCCTGCGAAGCTGTCCTCTGCCAGTGCTAGACATTTCATTTTCTCAGGTCCTGTGTAAATATAAAGGTTTCCAAGCTCCATCTGGTTCCAGTTACTCAAGCAGTAGAAATACACATGCTTCAGGAATTTGCAGACGGAGACTTGCTGCCTTGCTGCCTTACAAAGTCCTTTACAAAGTTCACTATGCTCCCCTGCCTTCTGATATACCTGTAGTCTGTAAAACTATTTCCTCTGTAACTTACTTAGGTTAGAGAAACAAATAAGTTAAAAGTCTCAGGCCCTTCTTTCTAATAAGGTTAACCTGCCTGCACTACTAAATATGGCTTTATAACACACACACACACACGCACACACACCCTTGACCACCAAAGACTGCCTCTTCCTGAAATCCCCCGTTCATATAAATACAGGAAGTAGAAATAAGAGAGGCTAAAATCGGATCTTCTTGGTAGTTTGCTTTCATTTCAGTGCTTGTTTAGTCCTCTGCCCTCCGATACTGCCGAGCCTTTTAAACATCTTCCCCCTCACGCCCTTGAAATACCATCTTCAGTATAAAACCTGAGGATGTGGAAGTTCTGCTCAGCGATGGGATGGAATTGCTTTTCTGACCGAGGAACTCTCAAGCCACTGTGATACAGAAAGTGCCTTAAAGTTTGCTGTAATGATGAAAACATCAGCAAGAGACAAGGGAGCCAGGGATGACTCAGGGTAAGTCCTGAATCTTTAGTGAGTGTTCATTTTTAATAACTGTTTCTTTCCTTTTCCTACTTAACAAAGAGTTCTCGGCTGTATTTGTGAGCTGACTGCTGAGTTACCAGTTACACAGTCACAATGGTGCGGCATGACTGTGTTGTAAGTTACAGAATTTCCTTTAATTGACAAGTTCCAACTAAAAACAAACTGCAATTCCTTTATTTAGCTTGAACCTTAACTATTTAAGGAAGAAGCCTGAATTCCAAGCTGCAGTTTGGGGCAAAGGACATAAGAAGTGACTTCTTTAGTTTTGGAAATGTGACAAAGCTTTTCTGGGAGGCTTGCTTTGTTTCTGCTCAAATGCAGAAGTGGATAAGGGCTTGTCCCTATGAGCTGATGGTCACCCCAGTTCCCTGCATGCTAAGGTATACACAAACCCTGTCCCCAGACTCCCAGGAGATTTCAAATGTACTTTCTGTCAGGAAAAGACTACAGGCTTCCCTTGCTTCTGGACAAAGCACTGCACCTTGCAGGACCAAGCCCCAGGAAAACAGCGGGAAAGAAAATGGGTTTTGACTCGGAGAACAGTCAGCTAGCTACTGGGATTCCAGGATAAGGCTGGAATCCTCCCAAGGCTTGGTTGTATCATAAAGCCCATGCTGAAGCTGGGCATTTCTGTTTCCTGTTGTAAACAGTGAGGGGAAAATTAAATAGCTGCTGAAACTGTCAGTCACCCTCCCCTCCCCCTGCTTGGAAAACCATAATAATACCAGATACTGAGACTTTTTCTTATCTGTCTGACACACTTAGCCTGTTTTCCATGATTAAAAGCTCCCAGATATTTCTGTGATGGTTCCAGTAGAAGCAGCTCTGTGGGTGGGTGGATAGATATGGGATACTTGCATTTCCATTTGCTGAGGGTGCTGCTCCACTTAGAGCACACTCAGTCAGAAAGGGGGTGAAATTGCTGCTGACAGGCCAGTGTGTGATGGTTTCACCATAGCACTGTTCAAATACACTCATGGAGTGCGGGGGAGGGAGGCAGAACCCTGCATTGCAGTTGTCACAGCTTTTGCCTTGTTCAGTTATTTGCAGTAAGTGGAACAATGCCACTCCTGTTTCAAGGTATAATTCCTCAGTTCCATGTAACATTAAACACTGAGGGACAAAGATCACACAGCCGTCAGGAAAAAATGAAAGCATCCAATCCCTGTAGACTGGCAAGAGGAACTAACTAGATGGTAAACCAAAGAATTTGCACTTTGCAGTTATTCCCTGCATTTGTGATAGTTAAGATGTTAAGAATGATAAACTGGAAGATAAACTGGTTTATCTCTGTCTGAGACTATCCTAAAGGAGCCACATGCTTGCAAAGGTTTGTTTTCAGTCTAGAGTTGCAGGAGAAAGTAAACAAGCCATACACCCTAGATTTGGACTGTAAATCAAATGGTTGGAGGAATATTGAAGCATTAATGGGAATGTTGCATGCATTCTTCATAGGTTTTCGAGCACCTGAACAATTTAACACAATGACCTTTTATTTCATTAACTGATTGTCTTTATTTTCAATCTATCTCCTACTCATAAAAAGGAACTTGGGTGTTTTAAAATCTAATTTAACTCTTTCTGTTTACGCGCTATAATATTGCTGGAGATCCTCAAAATTGCACTTTAGCATGCAAACGTTGTGGCTTCCAACATGTTACAGAATTAGAAACATTTCTAAATGGTGTTTAGCTGATTTCCTGTTATGGTTACACTGAATTAGGTGCAAATTATGCAAAGAATTTGGAGTTTATAGCTTTCAAAAGAAATGGTAACCTAGGGCAAGGTGTTGATGGAGAATCTGGATCTGATTTAAAAATTATGTGCACAAAAATTGCATGAGCAGTTGCTGAGATTGCCCCTCTGTTCAGCATAGCTTTAACATTAGTTAAAAGGGAAAGCTTACTCACATGCACTGAAACTATGGCAGTGCAAATTATCATGGAAGTGCCCCAGCAACTTGGAAATATCCATGCATTCATTCCTAGCAAGGGTCTATTCTGCATATAGTAAATCCATAAAGAAGTTTTGCTGATTTATATCTGTGAAATGTCAGAAAGACACTGGGGAGAAATCTGCCTCCAGAATTAGCAGCTACTCAGAGAGGAATGAGGGAGAAGTGCAGCTAGGGGTTGGATAGAAATCAATCTAATCAAATTCTTTCAAAATGCTTTGGGAGAGAAGCAGGGAAATTTAACCATTAATTTTCACCTAGAGTCAGCCTAACTCCTAGGAACATTAATAAGTGATGAGATCACAAAACATCTGGAGAAATGTGAGCTGCTTGACCACGGTGACCATGGTTTCATGTAAAGATATGTGCCTTCACTCCAACATCTGGCAAATGTATGGAGGATATGTTGAGTAGAGCAGAGAGCAGCTGAGGCAGAGATGCTGTGAGTAAATATTGAATACATCTTTGAGAGAATGGCTGTTTCAGATAGCTGGGGTGGGTTACAGTGGTTCTCATTTCTGGGACACCAGGTTATGTAATGAAGTAATGATTGTTCATCTTTTGGGTGACAGGTCTTTTTGGCACAGAACCCACCATCACAGTTGACAGATTTCATGTGATGAATGTAGTCATCAAGAGGTCAAGCACTGGTGGAATATGTAAACTGAACAACTCTCATAGGTTCACAGATTTTAGCTTCAAATGGGAATGTTCTGATTGTCTGGTCTGATTTCCTATGTAGAGCAGACCAGAGAACCTACCAAGCATGCTATGAAAACCACAGCTTCTGCTGGAATTAGAGTTTCACAGAATCGTGGAATATTCTGTGATCCCACAAGGATCATTGAGTCCAGCTCTTGAGTAGACCATAGAAGCACCAAACCCATGACCTTGGTGTTATTAGATGGCCACCAGAGCTTTGTTATCAAGGGGTTCTTCTACCCAGGCTACACATATGTCTTTGTAGTGCAGTAAATAAATCTTATAGCAACTTTTACCAGGTTCAGGTTTGAACCGAGAAAAAAAATTCTTAAAAACTCCTCAAGAGACATCCTTTGTAAAGGGCTTAATTTCAGCTTTTTTGAATCAGTGGAAAAAGTCTTGATGGCTTCAGGGAGTCTTGGACCCAGTGCAAAGTACCCCTCAAAGAAAACCTCCACCCAGGACCTGTGAGATGTGGTGTTTAAATGGGGAAGGGACAGCTCAGGCGACTGGAAACAAATCAATGTGATTAAATCCCTGCTCTCTGTCAAGCTCTGATAAGGGATGTGCTTTCCAGTTGAGGGGGATGGTGCTCCTCAGGAAGGAAATCTCTGTGCTCAAGATGCATTGCACCAAGATTGGGATATCACAGTAAAGATACAAAAAAGGAGGTGCTCTCCAAAGCTACCTGGATTTGGTAGGGAGGAGACGAAAATCTCCTGAAATTCATTTAACTGAAAAGCATTTTACAACCACACTGACTTGTTACATGATTTTTCCAGGACTTCCAGTAAGTGAGTCCTTGCCAAAATTAGTGGATGCTTGGAGCACGTTGTGCAGTGGTGCTGGTGGTAGCAGAGAGGGCAACTGTCCCCCTGTTTGCTGGAGGACAAACCACACTGGGAATATCATCCCTTAGCAGGAACTTCTCATCACTGCAGGCAGTCATACCAGACCTCATAGGAATGGGGGCACAACTGTAAGCAATATTCTGATCATCTACATTCTACTACAGGTTCAGCTAAATATAGTTTTTCACTTCCTGACCTCAATGGCTACGTGCTGGTTTGTGTTGTTGGCTTTCCAACCTAGAGGCAGCACAGGCTGAAAAATGTACATGTAAGTGCACACATCTCCCTTGCTCTGTGTGCACAGCTGCTCAGGTAAAGCAGTGGGTCCTGGTGATGCCTTTTCCTGGTCTTAAAATCAAGAGTCAAACACAGTTAGAAGGGAAAAAGGGATTTTACCTTGGTATTTATTTTAAGGATCCTTAGGTGCACATGTCCAGGTCGAATGTGCCCCAATGCACCCCACAATTCACACCCCACAAAAGATCTGGTATTCCATTATAAGTTTTACTAATTAGTATATCTATCAAGAATTCTCTAATGAGAGGCTTGTGTTGAGCCCCCCTCCCCAAGGAACCTTCCCCTGGACAGTTCTATCTTTGTTTACAAAAGGTGTTCTGGAGAGGACCTCGGGGTCTTTGGCACACTGATCCCCTGACTACAAAGCTTCTGAAATGTTAAGTCTCCTAGCCTGACAAACAAGTCCAAGAATGTAGGCAAAAAGCACTAAGAATATAGAAGTTGTAAAAAGGTATAAAAAAAAGGCAAAAAATCATCATGGCAGCACTGGAGACCAGCTGGGAGGGCTGCTTGGCACAAATTTGGGCTGGCTCCATCCCTTATCAAACCACATGTACATGGTCCAGATACTTTAGAGATTATCTATTTTATAGTATATTTGCAAATGATAGTAAGACCATATTTCCACTCATTCATCAGTAAATATAGATGGTTTCTCTGAGATCAACAATATAGTATTGTGAGACTCAGAGAAATCTCCAAAATTACCTTAATAATAGACATAAAAGAAAATACCTAAACCAAATCCATTAGGAAGAAAAAAGCTAGAAAGTTTTAAATGCTTGTCTGGGTCAATTGATAAAGAACACAGAAACCAAATTGCCTCAGTGAAACTTGGACAAAATATTGTCTGTCACAGACCTTTGATGTTTATAATTTTGAAGGAGAAGGTCTTTTCTATTTGAGAATAGAAAGAAATAGCTTTTTGGAAGGGTAATTAGAAAGAATAGGCAGCTGTTTGGAATGTCTGGTCAAATTCTAGTGCAGATGGATCTGGGGTAGAGTGTAGATGTGGTCATCAAAAGCCCTTGGGGTCCCAGGAGTCTATCACACTTTTCCACCTGTATCAAAAGTGGTAGGGAATGGTGTTGGGAAGGGTGTCTGTATCTTTGTGATTGTTTCAGTTGCCCTTTGTGAGGAATTACAAATTAATGAAGATGAATTTAGGTATTTGATATGTCATTATATTCTTTCTAATTAGATTTTTATTCTTTCTAATTAGAACAGAGGAAAGCATGTTTAGCACATGTTCTGAGGAAGACCAAAGAGAGGCTATGATGCCTCTTGCTATAATGTCATCAGTTCTGGGTGGTCCTGAGTCACAGGGGATGGGATGTGCTAGGATGGACCTGGTCTTGACAGTCCCAGTGTTCAGAGGAACAGCTGAATCATAGATCATTTTGCTGACCTGGAGCCTTTAATTCCTTCTGAGGAATTAAAACAGAAATAGTTACAAAGCTGAGATGTTTGATCATTATAAAAAAATTTAGTTTTTAAGTATTCATACTGCCAAAGAAGAATTTCAGATTTCTCTAGTTCAAAACTGAGAAAACAAGAATGAAAGGAGACTATGTTTCACTGCAGAAGAGAGTTTAAGAAGGCCTTCAAGAATCAGTGGAAGCAGTTAATGCAAAATCATGCTGGAAGGGCAATGAAGTTGCAATTCTTGTGTCTCAAAGCAGGCATTGGTTTGCAGTGGTCTGCAATTCAGTCTGTGTTCTACATTACTTCCTAATCCTAATTTTGAGATTAGTTTTTTTTCTGTGGTGTTGGGTAGATGTTTCATGATGAGCAATAAAAAAGAATCTCTAGAGTAAACCCTCATCTGGAGCCAGGCAGGAGCTAGATAAAATCCCTCAGTGGTCTTTAATTCAACTACTGCCCACCCACCCCAACACACCCACCCCCACAGAGCTCCTGTGACCTCTCACAGGTCCCTAAAGAGTCGCTTTGCTGGTGACCAAATAAAAAATCCACCTGTTTCCCTTTGCATCTTCTTCATCTGTGGGGTTCTGACTGGCTGGCATCTCACACTGGAGCTGCCCCCAAGGCAGGTGCATTGGGGATGCTGTGACCACATCCATTTGCCACACCTGCAGGCTGCATTGCTGGACCAGTTTCAGGTGAGGGAGGCTGTGGCCCACTCCAGCTATGAACATTACCTTATCCTTAGGGAGGACTGGGAATGCTAGTGCAATACAGATAAGTAGCTAAGTAGACCCGTAAGTAAATGTGGTTATTTTCAAAAATCATCCAAAAAGTCAAGACCTCGTGCTTGCTGATGTTACACTCCCTGTACCATAGTTGTCACAGACATGAATCATAACTCAGTATCAGCACTTGAACCACCAGTGCAACACAAGAATTGTTTAATTAAAATTTGCTCAGACTTTTTAAGGTGTCGAAGGCAAGATGATTCTGGTGTTAATAGCACAAGAGCTTGAGAACCAGTGTTCTGTTCAGGTTGGGCAGCTACACCAGTTTCTCAGAGTTACAAAATCTGTTCCAGAAATTCTGCTGATCAATCAATTATATATATTTTAAGATAACCTTTATGGAATGTTTAATTAACCTTTATGGAATGTTTAATTTGAGGATGAGGAGATCACAAATCTGCCAAATTTTTATTTCCCCAGTTATATTTTTACAAACTTTAAGGGAGGTTGTATGTGGACAGGTAAGTGATTTTTTTTCTTTTTTTTTTTTTTTTTGCCACTGTTAGTATTTGTTGATCATTATGTCTGAGCTGGAGGCATCTGGAATGCTTCTTAGGTCTTCTATAATGTTAAACACAGTGAAACATTTATATTCTAAAATAATTCCTGCCTGTCTGCCTGTATGAGAAAATGTCTTTCTTAAAATCTAGGCACAGGTACATGAGAGTTTTTGTGAAGGTGCTTTCTTCTCCAGGGCTTGCTGAATGAGAGGAGGCAATGCCTGCCCAGCCCTGGTGGGCATGGCCCATGTTTCTGACTGTGTTCTTTCAGCTGTAGAACTTATTCAAAGCTAGGTCAGGTTACCAGAAGTACTGACCATGGGGACAGGGGACACTGTATGGCACCTGTGGGATGATATCAGTGGGGTCTGCCCATGAATTTGAAGAGCAAAGTGCCTGAGGGGATATCTATGACCAAGTCCTGTCCTGCATACACAACACTTTGTAATAAATAAGTACACCCAATTTAATAGAGCAAGTATTAAATTTTATTTCGGGTTCGAGAATTCGAACACTCGATGCCACGTTCGAAAAGAAGACAGTGCCAAGCCCGGGGTTGGAACTGGGTGAACGCAAGGTCTGACCTCTATCGCACCAGACCTCCCTCTGTTCACGACTGCTGCTTTCAACAGCTTGCTTATATACAGTTTTTCTCCTGAAGTCCGGATTTCGGGTATTACCTTTGTCCACCAGCATATTCATGAAGCATGCTATTCATGTAACTGAGGTGGACAAAACGTATCCGGTGCATGATTAATTTCTCATCACCAGGGGATGTTATCAGATGGCTCATGATGTCCCTTATCGTGTTCTTGATCCGGCAGTTAGCACCTGAGCTGGGAGGGGTTTTTTTCAGAGATGGTCAATCTGTTCTGCCGGGAAGTCCTCCTTGGAGATGTAGGTATCAGAGGTCAGCTCAATGCTTCCTTGATGAGCCTTCATTCTTCGTGATTCTGCTTTTAAAATGCAAATCTGTTCCCCTGGGTGAAGCCACAATTTCTTTCCCGGACAGGTTTCACTCGTTTCAAGCTGCTAGTATATTTTGATATTATATTTGAGCGCGAATTTCCCGTTTTTATTTATAACAACTTGAACCAGAGTGCACAGCTTTTCCAGGAGAGCCAGCCAGCAGTGGAGTACTCTGAAATTCATTGTTACTCGGTGGGACACATCTGTACTGCAAAGTGGGAGATGTGAGTGTGCTGGGCACACCCTGGCTGCACAAAGGTGAGAAGACAGCTGAACAGGCAGGCAGGCCTGTTCTCCATGGAGAACTATCCACTGAAAAAGGTGCACAGGGTCAAAGTCTGTCAAACAGTACCTGTGCTTCCCAGCCAGAGAGGGCTGCCTGTGGTACCCAGGGGTGAGGGGAGCTGTCCTTGTGCAGTGGTTGCACCCATCTGCCAGGAGGGCAGGGCTGCTATACAAGGTTGTCTGTGTGTATGCTGTGGTTTTTTAGTGCTCCATTCTCCCTCCACCACTCTGTTTGGCAACCCCGATGTGCTCATACAATGCAGGAATGCAAGTGCCAATCCCCTCCTCCCACCCTGGCAAAGGGAACTCCTAAACCACACGGATGCACATGGCTTAGCTGGAGCCATGCTCTGGTGTCAGTCTGGAGTAACTCTCCAGAGCTGGAGCTGGCTGAGTTCAGAATCCATCCCGGACTGTCAGGTGTTGTGTCTCAGAGAGGCAAGACAAGCTGGTGTCCTTTAACCATGAAGTTTCAGGGAGGATGTGTCTGTGAAAGTACCTGGTAACACAGCACTGCAAAGCAGCTGTGGTCGAGGGAGCAGTGCTGTTTAACCTGTGCAAATGAAATAGAACTGCAAGTGTCACCCAGTATGGAAAATATTGCAGCCACAAGCCTTTCCTCTGTCCCTTCTGTACCTGTCTGAGCTATCTAAAGTTCTACCCACCTCTAGAAACGAGATCCCTCTATACCCCGCTGGAGGGGAACATAAAGGCAGTGCTTTCCTCAATAAAATCAGTTGCAAGAGTTTTGAAGTGCTTAGCTCCTCTTTGCCTGCACCCAAAATAGTATAAATCTTTTTGCAAGTGAAGATGATTACTTGAGCAGTAAAGGATTAGCAGATGTGAGCATTGCATAGCTGGTTGTGCTAGTCACATTTTCCTAAATAGACATTCTGTTAGATGCACGCGAGCCAGGGAGTGCTATGGAATGCAGCTCTTTTCAAACAGATGAATATATATATGCCTATGTGTGTGCCTTTCCCAGACTTTCTCTAAGCCTTTTGCTAAACAGGGAGTGTATTTATCCCTGAGTAAAGGATTTCTGCTTTCTGTATTACTGGTAACTTTAAAGGGGACAAAATGTTTCCAGTAATTGTAATCACACAGTGTGATTAATATAAAATCCTTGTGTGTATAAAAGGATCTCTGGGTGTTTAATGGATATTAAGCCTCCCAACAACCAGCTGAAGGCAGGTATTGTCACTATAGGAGGGGAAACTGAGGCACGAATTCATGGAGCTGAATTGATTGTAGTTACTTTGTAGCCCAATCCCCTGGATCCTTGTTAAGCAGTGAAACTTGATTTTCCCCAGACCATCCTTTAAGTTTGGGGTGATGCTAGGAGCAGAATCCATTTCTCAGAAAGCCTTTTCTTTATGGTGGATGAGTTCCCTGCTTGATTATGGAGTTTCCCCAGTGTTTACACAGCCTCTACAGCTGAAGCAGAAGTGGTGTGTTGGGAGGGTGCGGTGGTGTGGTGCTCTTTCTGAAGTACCCTCCATTGCCCTGGATGAGGAGGAACAAAAAAACCCCGCCCTAAGAGCTGTGCTCTGAGGCGGGCCTGGAATCCTGGCTCTGATAATGATCCTGCAAGGGGTGGGGCTGCTGGGATTTGCTCTAGGTGACTCGTTGGGGTCTGTGTATCAGCACTGCTCCTGGTGGGGTTGGAAGACCTGTCTAACTGCTTGAAATTATCTCCTGACCATGTCAGTTAGTACTTTCTCTTTGCTTTTGAAAGTCTAATGAATTGCTGGGGAATTTCAAGTGCTTTGTTGAAAGCAACTGAATACAGACAACCTTCTGGATGCTGGGAAAACTTTGACAGATACAGGGAATCCACACAGCTCATGTACATCCCTCCCATGGCCCTCCAGAGAAAGCCAGCCTTTTGAAGTCTCTGTCTTGTAAAAGCAGCTGTTGGGCAGAACAGAAAGCAGCTGCAGCCCCTTGTGAACTGGATTAAATTTTCTGCTGCTTGGAAAAATTCACCAAGGAAACAGAGAGAGACCAACAAATAGCAGAGTCTAGAGACGGACAGCACTGCTGGCTACCTGCATCACTGCTCTGCAAATTGCTAGCAGACTTCTAGGCAAAAAAAGTTGTCACACATACTTGGCTAAATGACAGCCTGGGACCTGGCCCAACCTTTCATCTTGCCTGCCAAGAATCTTTCTCTTCTCCCTTTCCTTTTTTACCCCATTGAGTTCTCTTCAAGGAATTTGTCACTCCTGATACCCCCCACAAAACAAGAAACCAGGCGAAGTTCAGAGCTTCTCCTGCTGAATCAACACACAGGCTAGAGCTTGGCTTTGGGCAACTTTCATTTCTGTCCATAGGACAAATGTGTAATACAGAATATTTTTGTGTAATTCTGTCCTGAATTCCCATTCTAATCCTTTCTTAGGATTAGAAAGTAGTTAGTTTTAAGCTGGATCTCACTGATAACTTTTCCAGCCAAAAGGGAAAATGACTGTTACCCTCCCAGCAGAGATGGGTCCTCAGTGCTGGGAAACCAGCAGAGACTGCAGGAGGGGTGCTGTGAAGAGCAGCCTGAGACAGGGATAGATTATGGAGTTTGTCTCTTGGCCTGGCATTCTGCTGCCTCCCTTTGCTGTTAGAGCTAGCTGTCTAGATCTAGTCTGGATTTACTCTGCCTCGTTTTAGGTGTTCAGTTGTTGTGTCCCATTTAAGTACCTATGCACCCATGGTAATCTCAGGTCTTACTGGAGAGCAGCAGCTCCAGGGAGTAATTCAGGGTGATTGGTGCCAGTGGGCTGAATCCAAGTCTTGTATTTGTTCATACCTCACCAAGCTGAGCAGCGAGCCAGGCCAGAGAGCTGTGTCCAGCACCAATCTTCTTCCCTCCTCTCGCCCCCTGCATCAGAGTGCCCCAGTGTCAGATGAGCAGTAGCAGCCCAGAGGTGGGGGTGGCTGCAGCACGGGTGTTTTGGGCAGGACATGACCAAGACAGGCACGCTGTGGATTGTCTTAGACTCCTACAAACACAAAGCCTATGGCTCATGACTTCCCAACACTTTAACCCTGGTGACCCAGTGACACAAACACAGTAAACTGAACAAGCTTGAGATCCCAGCAGTGGTTTGGTGGGGTCTGGTGGAGCAGACAGGTTTGTCTTGCTGCTTGGCAGGTCCTGCAGACACATGTGGAGCTGCCAGTCACTGCAGGGGCATTTTAGCAGTTTCTGACACTGCTCCACTAACCAGCCCTTTGGTCCCAGGCTGTCCCACCAACACAGGGTGATGAGGGCCAGGGCCACCCACAGGACAGGTTGCTCAACTTAGCAAACTAGAATGCCTCTCCCACCCTGAATTTCTAGTTGTTTCTAGGTGTTCTAGAGGTATTCACCACTAGAAGGTGGCAAGGGACCAAGTCCCTCCTTTCACCACCCTTCCATATCCCTGAAATACCCAAACAAGCTCTTTTCTTCTTCCTCTCCTTCCCTCAGGAAAGCAGATCTCTAACTTTGCCCCAGTGTGAGTACAGGCAGGGACTCTATCAAGTAATAAAGGAAGAAATAAACACATTTCTCTAATGCCTAATCAAAGTTAAGTTGGCATATGAAGTTGCTGGAGTAAGGCTTAAGGAGGACAGACAAAGAGCATGTTCACAGATTTAGATACTTATTTTTTTCCCTAAGAGCACCACATATTGAAATCCATTCACACTGGCACTGGAAGGAAATCTTACCCAAACCATGAATATTTGTGTGTAAGTAACTTGCTTTTTGTGGTACCTTATGAGAGAAGAGACCTCAGAAGTCCTCCTCTCTGCTCCTTCAGATACTGCAGAATGGAGGTGCAGTGGATTTATTTCCCTTGTCAAAACGACCATTTCTAGTTGCAAATCATGACTGAGATAAGAGTTTGCAGCTATTTCTTAGTACAGAGGAAAACTGCTCAGCATTATGCAAGTTTGTGTGGTTAGCCTCTCATGTCTACACTCAATCCACTCACAGGGTGAGCAAGGCCAGAGGTTTTTATAACTAGTCTCGTGTCTCTCTAAATATTTTGCCCAGGTTTTTGGCTCTAACACATCATGCAGATTTCAAATCATTTTGAATATATAAGGTTTGAAACAGAATGGCTTTATGAAAGCTAAAGTTCAGCTTAAACAATCTATTCTTAATGAAGTTTGAATTGGGAATTTGTGCCTCTACTTTACTTTCCGTTTCCTTTTCCTCTCTTTGTTAGGTGATTACAATGTTGAAAAGCATTCTATGGGTTTCCATTCCTGTCTTCCTTCCTGTCCAGATGAGCTGGAAAGGGGCAAAACCTCTGCCCATCACCTTGACCTTGCAGTAAAAGCAGGGGTGCTCTGGGCTTCCAACACTTCGGGTGTTTTTGGAATTCAGAGAACAAGCCCCTCTCTCCAGGCTGTGGCTTGGCTGGGCCCCTCTTGAGCACTGACATGGGAGGTTGAGGGAGGTCTGGGCTTTCCTTATGGTCTTAATGCTTAGGAAGTTTTTTCTCTTCTTCACAACATTTGCTTCTGGTTCCTGCACTGCACAAGCCTTTCCAGAGAAGTTGAATTATCCAGCAAACATGTTTGCAGTTTTTTGTTGAGGAAAATATGTGTTCTCTAGCCACTCTGACCCTGCCTTGGCTGGTGCTTCAGCAGCTCTCTTCTCTGAAAGGAATGGCCTTGCAGAAGTATAAATGATCCTTCATTGCCTGAACACAAAGAAAAATCTTCGGTTTTGCTGATACACTGAAATTCCTAAGAGGAATAATTTGGGTTTGAAAAATAGGCAAAGGACAAATGCCCTGAAAATCTCTGATTATAAATGTTGGGGAGAACAGCTTATCATTAGGGGTGTTAGGAAGGGAGTAGAACTAATAAAACCTGTGAAGTGGTTTTGTCTTGCCAAAGTATGTTTTGACTGAGTAAAAAGAGAGTTAATGTTTGTGAGACAAATTGTTGGGTGCAAAATATATACATGCAAGATTACATAAAGGCAACAGTACAGTTTGTGAATACCAGCCAAGACATGTTACCCCAACAGGATATAGTAGCCCCTGTCCAGAAAGGGGCCACAGGTAGCATATTCCATTATTGCTCATGAATGCAGGAAATGGCATAGATTGAAGGGGGAAAAAAACAGGGGTGGGGGGGCTTTGAAAGAAGGGCTCTTCATTCAGGGAATTTTTGGATGTTGGTTTTTTATGTCGTTTCTGTCCGTGCCATGGCTGTAACTGTGCGTGGAAAGGCTTGCTTGTTAGTAGAGCTGACCTGGTAACTATCAGTAATGTGAATTAGCTTGTACTTTTTGGAGGGTTTTATGCATATGCAATTCTTTATCATATACATGACTTTGTGTATTTAAATGGAGGGACAGACCTAATGAACCTAGGAAACATGGAGAAGCTGGTAATCTGGTAAACATGTAGTTGCAGCTCCCCACTCCTCGAGAGCCCTCTTTGCTGAAAGGTTGTTGACAAGGTCAGACAAGAGGGTCTGACAGGGGTATTTCTGCTGCTTCTCTATAGGCACATGCAGTTCAGCTTGACTAATTTAGGAGGAAGAAGCACTGGAGGGTTTATGGGAAAGCATTGCAGGCACCCCCTACTCCTCTGTTCCTGAGTTACTTGGCCCTGCTGCTCCTGCCTTTAGAGAGCCCCCACTGGTCCTGAACATCAGGTTTGTGCTCTTATGAGGGACAGTGGTTACAGGTCCCTCACAACAACAGTAGCTCTCCTCCAGCAAAGCTTCTGGAGAGCTGACCTGACTCCTCACCTTTCAGCAGGGGCAAGACTCTGCTCAGTTCAAATGCAGGTAAGCAGCAGTCATGTCCTTTGTGTGCATTTTGGAAGTAATGAGGAAAACACACGTGGTAGCTTTAAACATGGTAATGGCAGCAGCCAGGACACCAGGGCTTAGCACAAGCTTGGTCATTCTGCCAGCGAGCTCCAGGTGTTTGTGCAGAGCCTGCTCCTGAGCCTCAGCTGCTTCAAGCTGGCCCAGCAATCCTTTCTGAGCTCTGCAGGCAACAGTGCAAGTCCACACAGCTCCTCCAGTGTGCTGCACACCTATCAGACCTTCCAGCTGAGCCATGTACTGTGTAAGACACAAACCTGGTTCATATGTGAGCAGAAAACTCTGTGGCTACTTGTTACTTAATAAATTGACACATGAATTAGAGTTCTTCCACAAGTGGCCATGACACCTTTTTGCCCTAGAAGTATAGTAGAACTTGTTCATTTTTGTAACTTGCTCTGTTGGTTTTCACCAGGGCGGTGAGGGCTTGGTGAATTGGTGAGTGGTTTAAGGGTGGGTAAGCTGTCCCACACTTGATCACCTGATTCCTCCATGCCATTAATGGAGCTCCCTGGCAGGGTGATGACTTGCTCCACTTTGGCAAACTTCTATGACCATGTGCAAACGGGGTCCAGCTGCATGCAAACCTCTGCTAGTCTTCACAGAAGTGAGCATTTGGGAATCCCTGGCAGGTACAGAAAAGCTCACAGAAGTGAGACTTCAATTGCAGAGTGCAAAATTTACTGTTGAAACTGACAGTGCCTCTAACAGAAAGTGGAGTAGGTGGGAAACAGGGAGTTTTGCTGAGCTATGAGGTGCCAGGGTATTTAGGAGACCTGTGGTGTGTTTTACCTTTTGGCAGCTGATGCCTTGGCTATTGAGCTTGGTAATCCCCAAGCAGAGCCAAAACTCCTGGACCTACAGAGCATCAGCTGTAGACCAAAGAGTCGAAGGGTGGACATTTAAGTAGAGTAGGAACAAGGGGACCAGTGAGCAGGAGGAAGTGCTCTGCCAACCACAGGCTCTCCACAGACCACAAGCTGAGAAGCACAACTTCCTGAGCTATAAACTTGTCACCAGGGTGGACCAGTAACACAAGCATTCTGCAAGGTAGGAAAGACACTGGACAGACAAGCCTGCCTCATGGGACACACCAAACTGCTCACATAATTTCCAATTTTTCTATTCATCCAAGAACCTTACAATGCAGGAAGCTCCCGTGGCTTGCTTAACGCACTACATTTTTTCCCTCTCTTTCTTCTGGTCAGACAACATGAAACTTGTTTATTTCTGACTAGAGGGTGACAATTACCTGGGTGTGATCCCTGAAGAACTCAAGAACTTCTCTTTCTACTTTTGGGTTTTTCATTGTTGGTCATTTTATTTCTGTTTGTTGGTTTGACTTTTGTCAGATCCCTTGGCTCTGTTATGAAAAAGCACTTATTAAAACCTGAAGTTTCTGCAACTTAGGGTTCAGGTTTGGTGCACAAAGTTAGCTTTTGTGCTATGGGTTTTTCAATATATCACTTTGCTGTCTGCCCATCTTCCTAATACTCTGTTTTATGATGAAACAACTCTAGAGTTTCAAAGACTTTGCAGCTCTTCCTGCAGCTACGTTGGGTTCAGGGTCTCACTTCCACCACCTGTTGGAAGAAAGAAATAAGAACCCAGCTAGGTGACCAAAGCCACATCCAGAGAGTAAATGCATCCTTCTCCTTCATCTTGGAATAATTTGGTCTGAACTGATCAAGTGATCAAAGATGGGCTGGCTAATGAGAGTAAGTAGATGGCATCAAAAAATGGCCATTTCTAAGATGGAAGCAAAATGAAGCTTTGATGTCCTCTAGCTGTAGCACTGCACAGCTTCCCTCACAATGAACTGAAAGTAACAGCAGATGAATTCACATGTGTCTGAACAAAGATTCCTACTGAGTCTGTGCAGCTTGGACACCAAGCTACCTCCATTAAATGTGTTCCTCAACACCTGTCTAATCAGAAGTGATACCAAACCAAAGAAAGCATAGGTGGCTCTGTCTCTTGCAACAGATGAAACCTTGTACTTTATCTGCTGCTCATGTGACTCCAATTATTCCTGTAAGGAAAGAAGGTGGCTATGAAAAAAAGGGATGCAGAGATCTGCCTCTATTACCAGTGGCACAGAGTCCTGCAACCAAGCCCAGCTATGTTGGTTGTGACACAGGATGTGAACCAGACCTGTGAGTCTTCTGTCAGTCTTTTAATCTCAGCACAGCCATCTCACTCATCTCCAATGAACCTCCATGCTCCCAACTGTCCCTTTTAACTACAGCAATTAACAGCACTGTCAGTCAGCTTCCATCAGGACTGCTGTGTTGACTTCAGGAGACTTTGACTATCTTTTCCTCCTGTTTCAGGTGCTCCTTGTAATCTCTTTTTCTGTGCTTGAAGTGTTTCCACATGCCAGCTTCAGTCACAAGCTGGCTTGTCCCAAGTGGTATCCCTTCAGGTACCAGGTAGCTTTGGTGCAAAAAGTTGCCACCTGGCACATGGAGTTTGTGGTTGTGTCTTTCTCCCTCAATATCAAGCCAGCTGGCACACATTTTAAGACCTGCTGCTGTTTCACACAATTGCTGTGTGTCTCAGCTGCCTCAGGGAAATTCAGACTGACCAGCCACATATAGTCCAGCCAGAAAGCCCTTAGTGCCAGCAGGTTTGTGGCAATATTTTTTAAACCCCCTGCAAAGGTATGCTCAGGCCTTCACCTGCACGAAATTCAGTGGATAATATCCCCTTGCTGTTCTGCTGACTTCTGGGAATATTCATCTGGCAAGTGTGGCTCCTGGTTTCTAAAGCAATGAGTCACAGTGTACGTTACTTCAGTGTACAGTCACTGTGAAATAATTCAGACCACCATTGTCATTATTATTGCCTACAACAAGCAAACTGACACCCTCTGCCAGCCCGGGGCAGGTGTGTGAATGTAATCACTGTGCAATTAATTAGCGTGTGCTGCCAGTCAGTATGCAGCACACAGCTCCCTCCTTCCCAACTGAATCCAGTTTAGCAGAGCCACGGCAAGATTTAAAGGCGCTTTGCAGTAAGAACTCAAGAAAAGAAAAGAAAAGAAATGCAAGCAGCTCTAGGGCCAACTTTTCAGCTTTGCATCACACCTCGCAAAATGAGCACCTGCCCCTATCAGCCAAAGGGTTTTTCAGGACTGTGGGACAAGAACAGAGTTTTATGTCATTTTTGAAAACTGTGAGTTTAGAAGTCATCTGACACATGAATTCTGAGTGAGCAAAATAGGAAAGGCCAGCTGCTCACCGTGGTGGCCCTGGAAATCCCTTCAATTGGCAGCACAGCAAGAACCCAGGAGCTGCCTGGGCTCCCTCCTCTCTGTGCAGCCACAGAGCTACCACAGAGCCAGATTAAATTGCTGGATTAAGTGCTCCCACAGCCCCATCCAAATCTCTGTGACAGCTGTGCCCAGGACAGAAGTCAAGCATCGGTGCCATAACTGCGTCAACTGGTGTGTCATGGGTCACAGCATTACAGCTGGAAAAGGTCTGGGAGGTCATTCACTCCCATTTCCTAGCCAGCACAGATTTGATTCAATAAAGTGTGTGCTACTGGTCCAAACATGGCATTTCAAGAGATTTGAACAATGCAATCTTCTTCCTCGTCTCTTGGGAATTTATCCATCATCTCTTATAACTCACTGACAGGAAACGTCTCGCCAAACATTCCCCTGATTCCATATGATCCCATTAATGGCTCTTCCTGCCTTTCCTTTTACCAAAGTCTCCCCTTTCACTCAGCTGTGCTTTCCACCCTCTGTACAGGTACAAAAGCCTGTTTAGTTCCTTCCAGGCTGGTCTGGCTTCTGGGAGAATACCTCATCACTGAGGGCCTCCAAAATATTAGACTCATGTTCTGCCAAAAAAGCCTTATCCACTGCCCTAAATTTGATACACTGAAAGACTCCACATTCTCAAAGATAAATATTTTCAGGCTCTTCCTCTTTCATCTTGTATGTCTGTGTTTGGAATTCTTTTCTATTTTCTATCCATTCTCCAAAATTTAGACCCTACATGGAGCCACATGTGTTGGAAGGTCAGTTCTGTTACTCTTCTCCACCAGGCTGTTCTTGTTGCCAGCCCCCAGCCTGTGCTGTGAGCAGGGCTCTGTCTGGAGGGTGTGCTCCTGGGAGGGAGCACAGGGATGGATGCCTGCACCCCCTTTGGGGAGCCCTGTGCCTGATGCTCACCGGGTCCAAGCTGGTTTGTGTTACTTTCCTGACTTTGTTGATAACCCTCATTTCCCTCCAGGCAATGAGATTCCTGAGCACCGGTGCTTTGCTGGCCCCACCTTACATAATCAATGGCTAACAGAGTTCAGCATCACAGGAGCTATAGCCGTACATGTCACCTTCTGGTGCCACAGCAGGACATTGCCAGCATCGACCTCCTTTTGATTTAGGTTTCACACATCATTCAGATGTAATCAGGTCCATGTCTATGTGACTAATTAGGGGAGTAACTTTTGCTGTTATGGAACATTTCATTATAACTCAACTTTCTTTCCCTTCAACTCAGTACTTTTTTCCTACTACTGAGTATGAATATTGCCATCCAACACACATTTTCCTTTCATGTGGTTACAAAGCCTTTTTTTTTTGGTTGTTTCTTCTGTAAAATAACCCGAGAGATTAATCAGGTTAACTTGCAAAAGCTGTCTTCCATTGTTTTACTCTATATGTTCAGATGATCTTCATTAAAATCACATGCTGTTACATTTGAAAGAAATTTCCTCACCTGTGTGACAAGCTGGGCTTTTACCACAGGTAAAGAGAGAGTTTCATTTATTTCAATCAGCTTTTTTTTTTTTTTTTTTTAAGCACAGTTCTCTCATTCCTACTGTCTTGACTATGATCTTAAAAAGGATTGATTAAAACCAAGATTCTGTGAACTAATACCCTTAATCTACAACCAGAATTGTAGAGGCACCTGTATTTTTTAAGACAGCTGTGTGTGAAGGGTTGCAAAAGAAAAAACCTACTAAAAATAAAATTTCTGTGTTGCTTTTGGGATTTGAAAGGCTATTTTTACACAAACTGACTTTTGGGAGAGACTTGCTGTGTTAGGTTAGGCCTTTGAAATAACTCTCTTTTAGCAGTTTAAGACTGACCTTATTTGAAATGTAATACCTTAAGATCTGTATCTTTAAAAATAAAAGGAAAAGGAAAAATATTTGAAGTAAAACCAAATCAAAAGTGAGAGTTCTCCTGTTCTCAGTTCTGACATCTAAGCAGAAAATTAGTGCAGCAAAACACTTCTTGTGTATGTTCTCTTACATTTTCTTTAAATGTAAAATCAATTAATCAAATCAACGACAAGCCCATATCCCCATGAGTCCATGGCCTTATCCAGTAGAGCTCTTGTGCCCAGACTTCTCAGCACAAGTATTTCCACTGCCTGCAGTGCTAAGCACATGTATAAATACTTTGTCAAACCAGCATCATAGCTAGAAGCAAGTGTTTAACACCAGTCTGCCATTAGACTGCAGGGACTTCTCTGCTGCATTGCTGCTTTTGAAGCCATGAAACAGCTCCCAGACCCTTCAGCTGGAGGGTGGCATGCAGGGGACAGGCATGCTCAGCCCTCTGTGGTGCTGGCCGCCCCTGTGCATCCCTTACCTGTGTCTGTGGGCACCAGGACTTCAGCAATACGGATGGGTGAGCCCAAACCAGCAGAGCTGAGCACAAATCACCCTGCCAGCCTGCTGTCACAACACCGTGCCTGTGGTTTGATGCCCCTCAAGGAGCATTCCTATGGCTAAGCACCCCTGTGTTTGCCTCTCTGTTTGCACTTACAGTCCTTACTCCCTGCAGTTTTCCATTTGCAGTTCTGCTTACCAGGGACTCCCTTGCTGTGTTTCAGCCCTGTTGGAGATACCAGTGAAGGAAAAGAGACACATCTCTGTCAGGCTGTTCCTCTGCAAAATTGCCTCCAGCTTCCAGGGATCAGCATCCTTGACAAACTCATCAAGACGTGCCCTGTCTGGCTTCAGCTGAACATGAGCCAGGAAAGGGCTGGGGCGATCCTTGGCAAAGAAACAGCAGGGGTAAGTCCAAAGTGGTTTCAGTTCAGACAACCACATTTCCTGTCCTTGGTTAGGAGAGCAGTGCTTTTTTTTTAATGTGGAAACAAAAGTATTTAGCAGACTGCTCTCTGTTTCCATTACTATTTGATGCTTTACCTCTCTCAACAGCACAAGACAGATATATTGGCTTTGGGAAAACAAGGAATCTTATCTCTGGTTTTATTTGCTTACCATGTAGATTCATGGAGATGGCTTCTCATTCACTACCATACCCAAAAGTGGTTATTATCCTAATCTGGACCAATAATAATAAAAAAAAAATCTGTTAAGAAATTGCCCTTAAATTCAGGGAGCTGCTGGGAGTCATTTTTATTGCAACAACTGGTATCTGGTTTGCATAAACTGAGCATTAGAAAATTATATACTTCTGCAAAGCTCACGGCTTCCTTAAGGGAAACAGCTCTGTGGCAAAGGGAGCTGCTCCCTTTTCCTGAGGTCTGAGGTGAGCAGGTTGTAGATGTCCTGGCTGGATCCTTTGGGAAGGGCAGGTGCAAATGACCTGAGCTGATGTCAGGACACACCTGCTCTGAGGATATTTGGACCCATCCCCTGGCTGATTCTATCTATCCCAGGGCTAAATGCTGGCACAGCCAGGTGACACCCTCCAGTGGGATTCACCTAAGCAGCCTGGGCTGTGCAATGCACCTCACCCTGAATCAGACTTCTCAAATAGATTGAGCAAATCTCTTTGTTTTTCTGCTCTGTCTGTAAGTGGGGATGTGTGTGACTGACTGTGACGTAGCCATGTATGGCCCCAAGCCTCCTCAGCCATTATCCATTCCCTGCATGCAGGGAGTTCCCCACCTCTGAGTGGCTTTGGAGAAACATTTTGCCTCTGTTCCTCCTGCTCACATTGTCCTTGGGCACAGTCTTCAGCTGCAGTCAGAAGCAGGCAGGAGAGGAGGTGGTGCATCAGAGGAGTCCCATGGCAAGGGCAGAATCTCCTGCCCACTCTGAGGCAGCACCATTCCCACCTGTGGTGAAAATAGAAGAGGCTGATTTCAATGCTGGTCCTGACCTGTAGGGTTAAGTACAGCTCAGAAAACCCACCCCCTACTTCTCTGAACAGCCATAGTCCAATTTTAGCCTTTGGATCCATGGAAACCAGGCGTGCTGATCAGGAAAAAAAGAAGTGATTCATTTCCAGGTTTCATTTCCCTGGTTGCTTAGATTAAATTTCAGATGAAGCAGTATGAGGTGGTGCTGCCTGACAGGCATGGTTAGAGGGACAGCACTGCCATGTGGCTGGTAGGACCTGGGCAAGGGAGAGCCTGTCCCTGCAGATACTACCTGCCTCCTACCTGCAGACACTTTCTGTGACAGAAGGTGAGGGCTGCCCTGAACTAGAAACCAGCCTGTTTAGGGCACACAGCTGTGCCTTTATTTGCATTTTCTCTGCCCTGGTGATGGGTCTGAGCCCCTGGGGCTCTATTTCTCCTGAACTCAGAGACCAAGATGACAGCCCTGTGTGAGGTTGTGAAGCTGCCCCAAAGCTGTGTGTTCAGCATGGGTGCTTCAAAGTGATTGGAGATGCCCTTATGACTGGGACTCATGTCAGGAAAGGTCCTGCCTTCTAGAAAAGCTTGTTTTTAAATTCCTCTGTCCAAGAAATTAATGTTTTTTTGATAGATTTCCACACATTACAGTTGATTAAAGATTTTATCAACTCACGCTTCTCTTTCTAATATTAATATCCAGGCTACAAAATTAGCTTGATTTTTTAATTCAGTTTTTTAAGAACACCTTGACTCTCTTCTGCCTAAGCTTACTATCAAAGAACAGATGAAAGTGAAGATTATTTCGTCTTTGTATCTGCACCTTCAAGATACAAGCTAAAAATTATCCCTGACAATGAGCTTTAATTAGAAAAACACTTAGGATCTCACGATATGCAAAGAATGACATTTTTCCTTTTTCTTCTCTTTTTCTTATTTCTTGTATCTTTTTTTCTCTTTTCTCATTTTTTTTTCTTTCGTCCTTTTTTTGGTTATGTTTTTGTTTTAGTTTTTTTTAATTTTTTTTTTCCCACTGGTGTCATTGATGGGATACAATGGGTCCAGCAGTTCCACTGGTTCCAATTAAATACTCAGGGGTGTCTTTTCAATGGTTTTGAATACCTCATGGGATTGAGCCAGACCAATTTTTTTTTGCTGTAGTTTAATCCTTCTTTGAGCAAGGGGGTTGGACTAGGTGATCTCCAGACCTCCTTTCAAGCACATCAGTTCTGTGGAGTCAGCATTCCTGGAGGTGTTTAAGGGGGGACTGGATGTGGCACTCAGTGCCTTGGTCTGGTTGAGGTGGTGGTGTTCAATTGTTGGTTGGACTTGATCTCAGAGATCTTCTCAAACTGTAAAGATTCTGTGATTCTGTGATTGCAGAACCACTCAACACAACTGAATGATCACTTGAGAGATCTTAGATAAGCTTTTGGGGACAGGGCTTGTTCCCAAATTCAACAAGGGCAAAAGCAAAGCTTAGCCTCTGGGAAGGCATATCCCTGGCAATGATCCAGGCTGGCACTGCCTGGCTGAGCAGCTCTGTGGGAAAGGTCCTGTAGGGATGGCGGGCAGTGAGCTGGGCACAGACCCACTCAAGAGAGGCTGTGGGACCAGGGCTTGTTCAGCCAGAAGACACCTTCAGGGGGACCACACAGCAACCCCTGGTACCTACAGGGAGGTCACAGAGAAGATGAAGCCAGGCTGTGCTCAGCACTGCAGGGTGGGAGGACAAGAGGTGACAGTGTACATTGAAACCAGAGGGGTTTGGACTGGGTACAGGGAAGCATTTTCTCCCAGTGAAATCAATAAGTGTTGGGACAGTTTGCCAAGAGAGGCTGTGCAGTCTCCAGCTTTGGACATTCCCCAGACTTGTACAGAGAAAGCCCTGTGAAGCTTGGTCTGGCCTTATGGCTTCACCCAGGGGATTGGAGAAGAGTCCTCCCAGGATACCTGCCAGCCTGAATGATCTTCTGATCCCATGAAAATGCTCTGCCACGGACACTGTGGCCACCAGAGCCTTTGGCCTTATGTCCCAGTCATGGACATTCAAATCCTTACCGACTCCATGTACAGGTGACTCCCATGCTTTAGACTGGAACATTCTGTGGTGACTCATCTGTGATTTAGGGCACTGATGTGAGGACCATCCTTTAACAAATCGTGAGTGCAGTTTTAAACTCTTTAGTTTGCAAAATAGTTTGCTTTAGTGTAAGTGGGACGTCAGTGATGCACAGAAACTTCACAAGTTCATTCACAGGTCTGAATTTTGCCCAGATGAAATGTCCCTTTATTCATTATTTTTGTTGTATAAAGCTTAACTAAGTGGAACGAAGCTAAAATAAGGCTATTTAAAGGTGGATTGTATGGATAAAAATCTACATTGCCAATGACTTAAAATACAGTTTAGAAGCTTGCATAATGTAGCTGAGCTCTTGATTATTTTCTGCCTTTTTCAGATATTCTTAGTTAGGAAAGAGGGTAATGTGAACAACATGGTCCTCACAGTCCGCCTGCCAGTGCAGAATGAGGCTCCTGGTGTGCTGGAGTACAACATTAAAGAAGAAAAATCAAGTAAGGTCTTCACATTTTTTGATCTTGCTCTGGTTATAGTACTGAGTCCTCTTGTGATCACCAATATTTATGTAATCTCACTTGTACTAAGCAGGTTCCTCTTGTGACCGGCAGCAGATCTTGCTTTATGATGTAGTTCAGTTAAAATTTCCTGCAGCTGCTTTACCTCAGCTCCCCTGTGGTTCTGCACCTTCTGTTATCATTTACAGACTCACAATAGGGAAATAAAGCACCTCCAGATGAGGAGGCCAGTGCTTTGATCAAGCAAGGAGAGCTGCCTTTCACCAGGTGGAAGTCCTGAGGAAAGTGGAAAGCATTGGCAGACTGAGCCTTGTTAACTCACTGACTCTGTCTCTGTTTAAGCCACTGAATTTGGGGGTCACCAGTCATCTGACATCTGCTATGTGGCCTTTTCATACACCTTGTACAGTCACACTGAACAACAAGTTACTCCTAAACTGTTTGTTTTCAAAGCCTAACTGGAAAGCAGGTGGGTCTCGTGGCTGGTGGTGTCAGTGCTGCTCCTAGTTGGACAGCTAAGTCTGCCATGAGCAAGTGAAAATTAACCCAGTTCACAGTCAGCCACATCTAATGCAGCCCTCTGTGTAAATGGATGTGTAAGGAACATGATTTCCACTTTCAAAGCAATATTTGTAATCACCTAAAATTTGGATTTTAGCATAGTTATAGAAAAGTGCACTCAAAAGAGTTCATAAAAATAACTTCACGCTATTTATTTATCTGAACACATCTAAATCCTGTCACTGAGCTCTGTCCCAAAGCCTGCTCCCCAGAGAAACAGTTTTATTCTCTGCTAAAACACTTGTGTTTCTTCAGATCAGTGTTGCGACATTTCTTTCCCCTTGTTTAAATGAATTTTGACAGTTGTTCAAATGAAGTTTTCCCTTCTCCTATGTTTATTTGCATACCTCTGCATTGTAAACAGACTTTAAAGCCAGGAGGACAAGTCTTAGGCTGTTCTAATCTCAAGGCCAGACCACAGGCTGTCACAACATTGCTCCTGGGAAGCTTTTGGTCTCATCTGCCTGCTCCTGGAAGCACCCAGCTGCAGAGATGTTCAGGATCAGTGCTCCTGTGGGAGGGCAGGAACAGCAAACCTTTTGCCACAACTTCACATTTCAATTAAGAATACAAGGGCAAGGGTTAGCTGCAGGGTAGGGAAACCTTTTCTTTATTTAGCTATTTGAACTTGACCCAGGACTTAGATTTTTCATGGCGGGGAATTGGTTTTTGATGATTCAAGCTTTCCTTTGGATAAAAGTTAAAAAATCAAATCCTGTCATCCAAAAAAGAGTCATTTATAGAAATGTTACTTCTTGACTCGTGTCCTGTGCCATAAAATCCGATTTCTTTTAGGACAGGCAGAGTAAAACGTAGTACAAAAATGTCACTGGGCTGGCCTGCCTAGAGAGACTTTTCTGCCATGCTTTTCAGACTTGCTTTCTTTTTCTAATTTATCACAAACTTAGTGCAAAGGATGTATTGGGAGACAAACTTTCGGTAGAAATAAGAATGAAATCAGTTTTCACCACTTTTATACAAGTTGCAAAGTAACCATGAGGCTCATGCATTCCTGTGGTGGATATTCACATTATTTTTAGCTTGAGTTCTGTCAGTGTTGCATGTCAGTTGGTAGAAAGCCTCTCAGTTCTCCATCCTGCACTGTTTTGACAAGAATATACTGGGTACAGAAGGGTCACTCTTTTGCTTCCTTTCTCATTTAGGGTAAGTACCCTGGCTTTTAAGTTTAAAAGAAATTGACCTAATTCTTGTTAATAAAGAGAAAGGACTGTACCTAGTGCAAGGGGAGATGGTAAATCTTCTGTGTCACAGAGTAATCTAATACCTTAGGTAATTAATTAATTCTTTAGCTTTTTAACTGCATTATTCCACTGCCTTCTAAACTTTTTTTCAGAAATTAAATTAAAATTGTCCAAATGCTTTAAAAGAATTTAGAACCTGAGCTTTCTTGACATGTAAGCTGGTATGTCTGGATTGCCTCAGATTAATGATGTGCCCTTCACTCATCCCTGATATTCTGTAAGTGTCAGGGTAGGAGACCTCTGAGTGCTCCCAGAGATGTTCTCTTGCTGTGGAATGCAAGTAAGCTGGAAGTTTGGGGTTACACTCCTGTAAATATGTAAAACACCCCAGCTGCATTGCCTGAGGGCTGGTTTGGACTGGCAGGGTTTTTCCAACCATCTATTGTTTAACTTCAGAAAATCCCTCTTTTCTTTCTGAGTTGACACCCCATGGAGAGCTGTTTGTCCCCTTCTGAGAGCTGGCTCCTCCTAAGGGTTTGAAGAAGTGGGAACAAATCCTTCTTGTTAGCTCGGTTCAACTTGTTAGACTCCACACAGTTGATGCATTCAGATGTAAACTGAAATCTGAATTTTCCTCAACGTATATAGTTCTGATTTTATGAAGAGCCTTCCTTCAATTAAAATTCAAGTTGCAACCCAGCAAAATTCAAGTTACAACCAGCTTACTGTTTTGAATAACCTTGCCAGCTGCTTTGTCCTTGGCTGTTTGTAGAGTCATTCTCATTCCTTCCTACTTTTCAGATAGGATCTGAGGAGGCTTTCCATGGTGTCATGATGATAGTACAGAGGTTGTTGCCCATCCCCTGTGTTCCACATAGAGATGGCCATTCAATGAAGTACAAAAAAACCCTCAGAAACTTCTTGGTATAACACTGCCAAATAAGAGTGGTTCATTGTTTTACTATTTCTTTTCCCCATATCGACTATGTTGATATTTGGTGAAATATTTAGGGAAGTATAGTTTTCTGATGGGAAGAGTGGAGTTAAATATGATTTTCCTCTTTAAATGGAAATCCCCAAAGAACCCACTAGGTAAGAGAATCAAGAAATGAAACCTCTTTCCCTTTTTTTTGTTTGGTTTTTGTTGTTGTTGTTTTTTGGTTTTTGGGGCTTTTTTTTTTTTTTTTTTTTTTTTGTGGGAAATTTTCATCTCTTCTGTGAAGTAGCCCTTAGAGAGAACAAGAGAATGGATTTTAAAAATTTTTTTCTGGTTCCTTCTTTTTGGTTGTAATTCCTCCAGAAAGGGGAATGCTAAATCCTGGTGGCAGCAGTAGCTATAGCAGAGTCCAAACAGCAGATCCCAGGTACGGTTCATCAGAAAGTTGAAAAACCTGGCAAGTTTCAGAGCCTTGAATCTCAGTGGTTTTGCACTCCACCTGAAGGATCCCCTACTTCTTACTCAGAGCAGTGGAAATCTCCCAGACCTGAAGCTTGTTACAAGATTTCTACCACTTAGAGATGCAGTGTTGGCAGCCACCTCTCAATCTTTGCTAAACTCTTGACTCCTTTGTGCACCTTTTGTTCTGAGATGGAGCCCCAGCCTCACAGACTGAACACCCCTTCCTCAGCTGACTCCTGCCCCTGGCTCTTCTCAGCAAACTGGTGCAGCCTCAGGCCCTGATTCCCCCTCCTTTTCATGGATATACTCTCAGAGGTCATAGTGCTGACCTCAGCTCCATTATAGCAATATTAGAAAGGAAAGAATCAGGTGCTTGAAGTACAAGTGCATTTCTGAAGTAGCATATACTGAGAGCTTGGAAAAAGCTCTGAGTACAACAGACTATGTGGTGCAGGCAGTGACAGTAGCTTTTACTTTCACAAAGAGTTACAAAGGCATCTGCCACAGGGGTAAAGTCCTTTAACAGACTAGATGGTCTAGCCCCAAACTGAGTAAATTCTTTTTTTTCTGGAAAATTTTGTGAATAATAGCTGAAAATAATTCGATTTCACGAAACACATGAGTTGATCACATACTTTGCAGGAAGCTTTTACATATGCTTTGGTGTGGGATGTGTAGTAATTGTTTTCCAATCTCTTCAGTACCAAAAAAAGAGGATAGGATTCCAAATAAGCAAAATGGCACTAAACAGAAGTATCTGCAATTTCATGGAATAAAGAACACATTGTTCATATTATTAAATTTTTAAAAATAGAAATAATAATTAAATTGAATTCCTAAGTCACTCCTGGACTCTTCAGGTTCATGTCCTAAGGGGTTTGAGGCTGGCCTAATCCTGCCATGGCTGCCTATCTCCTGTAATCATGCTCCTCCCTCCCTCATTGCTGCAAGTGGCTTTGTTCACTTGGAGGTGTATTTTCTGAAAGCAGTCCACGAGTCCTTGTTGTGGAGTTGCTGTCCTTGTTCCTTATTTAAGCTGTACCTGTGGAGGACAATCTGCCACCAGACATAACTGTTCAGAAGCATCTTTTACAGCACATGGGGCCAAGGCTGGGTTGAGCCCCCCCAATCGATGAGTGCACAGCTGAAAGAGGGGTTTGTAGTGAAGTCTTGGCTGTGGAGTGCTTTTTTCATTTATTAGAGGAAAATTATTAGATTTAAATTAAATCTCTCTGTGCTCTGACTCTCTCAGCTTTTCTGGAGACCAACTTTGAATAAGCTGGAGTATAACTGAGGTCTTGAAATAACCTAAGCAAAATCAAATAGGAAAACCAAAATGAATTATCTCCAAGTAATACAAAAATGTCCAGAACATGATTAATACTTCCTTTGAAGGATGAGACACGGTGCCATTGGACACGGTAGCTTATACTCAATTTCTGGTTTATGGACAGCAGCTGCATTCCAGGCTGTGTGGTATGAGCTTGTGGTAAGGACCCACAATATACCTTGACAGAAAAAGTGCAGGCAATTACTGCACTCCAAAGCAGTTTAAGAGCAATCACTGAGTGTTGCTGCAAAATTGCAAGTCTGGTAGCAAAAAGGATGTTGATAAAGAAATCCAAAGTGTGCCCCGGTCACCTTATCTGACCTTTCTTAAAGTCAGACTGAGCTGGGGAAGTTTGATATGAAATACTTGAGACAGTAAGGCTTTAGGAAAGGATTACAACTCAAGTAAAACACATCTCATCAGTTCAACCTGCCTGGTTAATTCTCTAACTGCTTTTGCTTGTTTACCATGAAAGTTTGTGAGGATCTGACCACTTTGTACACCCATCAGTGAACACCTGCCAGTGAACTCTGCCCATCAAGACAGAAAGAAGAGTTAAACCAGATACAGAGGCAGCTGGAAGGAGGCCTTGCTGAGGAGGCCAAAAAGAAATTTGGATGAGTAAAGGTGTTCCTTTCCATGATGGATGTTAGGAAATGTGAAATCAACAGGAAAAGATTACTTAAGGGCTAAGATTTTACAATATGCTTCCTTGCCTTAATGATGCCAAATAGGTGCAGTCTAAAGATGTGAAAGCAAGCTTAACTCTCAAAGTCAACTTTGCCAATCATTGTGAAGTCAATTCAGTCACTTCTACACTGCCATTCCTCCTTCCCAGGCACATATAGGAAAAAAACCCAGTTTTTTATTATAGACTAATGCCATTTGCACAGATAAAAAGGACATGTGCAGTCATTCTGACTGTCCTGTAACAGTAACAGATGGAAATTAAGCGACAGTGATCAGGCAGCAGCATGTTTACAGCGGGGCATTAGAGCAACAGGGGGGTGGACTTTGTTCATCTTTGCAGGCTTAGCTCTGAACAAAGCTGCTGAAAGCCCTGGTCTTTACATGCCAGCCAGCCTGAGGTGAGGGCTGCGGGCATGGCTGGCACGATGGCAGAGCTCAGACATAAAGGAGACAGATTCCAGTGTGTGTGCCCGTGTGGATCCCAGGGCTGTGGGAGGACACGCTCACCGGGCAGGGAAGAAGAGGCACACTGAGCAGGAACAATGCCATAGATGCTCTCTGCTGGCTCGAGCACCTTCAGACACTCACAGTGGAGTTGCCTATTGCACGCTGCTGGCACCCCAGCCAGCATGGCCAAATATGGTCATTTATGGCAGATTTCCCTGTTTAATTTTGTTAATGTTTATTTTAATACATAATGCTGAGGCTGGATTAATGATCTCAGAGACTAAAGCACTTGCTGCTAACATGTCACAGTGTGGTCAGGTGGTATTTTCCCATGTGAACTACATTGAAGTCCTGCACAAATGAGGTCATGGGAAAAAACAGGAGGATAGCTCAGTTACTGCAGCCTACTCACAATTCAGCTCCTTTAATGAGAGTGGCCAGTAGTGCAGATGAACTTTGTGATATGAATATTTTTGTGGAAGTGTTGACAGCTCTTGCAATAGCTTCCTCAGTTTTGCAAGTATTTTTGCTAACACTCTGCCTCCTGGAATCAGGAAGTAGAGTGAAGATAGACAGAATATTTTTTTCCAGAAGAAAAAATAACCATCATAAATGCAGAGAAAAAAATTTAAAATTTTGGAAATACTCAGAAAACAGAAGATATAGGAAAACAACCTGTAAGAAGACAATCTGCCATCTAAAAAAATAATTTTAATTACATTTATTTCAGATCCCTTCTGAATTAGAATGAAGGTGGAAGAGGTAGAAATCTGTGGTATGGACTGAGGTCAGAAAGATGGGATCCTTCACTTCATAGCTGAAGTGAATAAACTGGTGTATGTGCTGGTACACCTGACCCCGACATCTAAGATAAAGACATTTATTTGGGTAGTTCTTGGAGATTTTCACAGGAGGTTTTAAAGACTAGGCTGCATGAAGCCTTGAGTGACTTGGTTTGACCTCATGGATGGCCCTGGTTTTAGCAGGGTTTTGTACTAGACACCTCCTACTGTCCCTGCCAGCCTGAGGGATCCCATAAGTGATACTGAGTCAGGCTGTGGGCAAGCTCAGGGCAGAGAGCAGTTCTCAGAAAGGATACCTCAGTACAGCAGCAAAAGCACTTCCAAGGGCCAAGTTCTTAAAGAAATACAGCTAAGATTCACAGAGGGATAGTGGTGAAAAATTAAATAGAACAAGTATTTTCTGTATTAGTGTCTCACCTGTGATCTCCCCCAAACCCATAACATTCCTTTCTGTGGCTTTTTTCTCCCTTTGTGAATAGAAAAAGATAGAATGTGCTCGGTTTATTTAATCAGTGCAGATTTGCAGTCAACTCTTATCAGGTACTTGAACGTACTTGAAAAAGCCCAGTAATGCCCTGTAGAGGTAATCATATGCCCCTAGGCATATTGGAGAGCTGAGCTTGCTGCAGGCTGAAATAGTATTCACTGTGTGCCATTAACAACACCACAATGCTACTGGACTGTTGTTGCACAGATGTTAAAGGGAATTTTCAGCTGGTGTGGGACAATCCAAGGAGTAAATGTACATTCCACCCTTCCCAAGTCAAAATTCTCAAAACAATCTCTGGCTCATCAGACTGCAGGCAGAAGGGCCCATCAGAAAGTGTGTTTGGTTACTTCTGTTATCACTGTAATGGTACTACTGTTCTTTTTTAAATGGTCACTTTAAACAAAACAGTTGGCTTCCTTCAGTGGAAGCTTTGCAGCCTTCGACACACCGGAAAGAAGAATTCTTAATTCTGTAAACTAAGGCATGAAAGCAGGGTAGGACTATTTATAGCTGTGATTTCCTCTGAATACATGAGAAGCTGAACCTGACATTACAGAGTGAAAAGATCAAGGTGGTGCTTTTTTGCTTTTTGGGTTGTGTGCAGGTTTTTTGATAACCGATCCTGCCATTCAGCAATAAAACAAAGAGGGGACTGACTTGGCAGCCACCTCATGAACTGCCTGGAGACCTGTCTACCAGTCAGGAAGGACATTAAGCATCTTCAAGTTCACTATAGGATATGACTTTACTGAATATATATTTATTTATATAAGGCAAAAGCATCAGTTTTCCCAGCAACTAGTAGTTAAGGTACTGCAGCCTCATGAGTACAAGTAAAGTAGGTGGAAAAGGTTGTGGGTACTGTTCCAAGGAGATGAAAGAGTCAGGTTTTATGGGAGTTCAGGCTGTAACTTCGTGCTGACACTGCTGCCACAAGAAAGGCTCTTGCCATTCCTCATCCATCAGTATCATGTGTCCCTGTCAGGGACCCTCCAGCCTCTCTGGTCCCTGTCTGTCTCTGCATCATGCAGGTTATGGCTGGGAAGGAGTGGGCGATGTGGATGTAGGGGTGTGAAAGCAGAGCAGTGTGGATGTAGGGGTGTGAAAGCAGAGCAGTGTGGATGTAGGGGTGTGAAAGCAGAGCAGTGTGGTGGGGCAATTCTTCCTTAGAGCCACCATATGATGAATTATGTGAAATAAAGTCTGGAAAGGAGAAAAAAAGTGATAAAGGCCTGAGGGGCTACAGGTGACTTTAGGAAGGGTTGGTGGCAGACTGGAGAGAGAGGTCTGAGAACAAGTTGGAAAGGGGCAGCTAGTGACATCCTGTTGTGCTGAATAACTGTATGAGCCTCCAGCGTGCTCTAGGCTGACCACAGAGGCAAGAGCCCATCAGAGCTGCTTTATGGTGCCAGGAAAGGAGGCTGCAGGCAGGGCAAAAGCACTCCTGGGATGGGTGGGAAGTCCGAGCAAAACTGTGGCCCAATTGCCCCATAGCTGCCAACCTTCCTGAGGTAGAGCATTGCTGGCAGCAGGACGAGGAGCTGCCCTTTCTCTTCCCTGCCAAGCTGAATTCAGCTGACTTTTCCAAAGGAAGGCACCAGTTTTACAGGCTGAGGGCTGAAGCACAGGCTGCTGAAGGGGCTCAGCCAGCTGTGCATTACCTGAACTAGCCCGTCCTGGCCAGCACTGGGCTGCAGAGAGACCTTTTACTTGCTGAGCTCTTGACAGTGTTCAGCACTGAGGTATCAACGCAGCTATTCAGACTTCCTTTGTGTGCTTTTTGTATAGCCTGACAGGCAGCTCTGCTGCTGTACTGTGTGGAGAGTCAGTTTTTCCAATTTACTTAAGAGGAACGTTTTCCTTTATTGCTGCATGATGGAGCGTGTGATTGAGGCAAAGTAAGAAACTGTTGTCAGCTCTGGGCCTGACAAGCCTGAAAAAAGAAGTGTGCTGGAAAAAATAACAAGTTATCAACACCCTTGGGACAGAAGATCCCTCTTCCCTTCTTTCCCCAAAACTGTCTGATTCCATCTCAGTTAAACAAATCATATATTTCAGCAGCAAAACTTGTCCAAGACTACTTTTTTTCAAGGATTAGCGAATTGGTGACTAAAAGTTTATGTATTTTTAGCAGGGGAGACTGGAAAAACTGAATATGTAGTTAACCTTCAGGTTCACATTTTAAGGAGTTTAATTGCATTTAAGGAGGCCTCTGGGCCCACATCTTGTCTCCTATTTTGCTCGGAGTAAAGGACTCTGTTCAGCGTGGCACACACCTTGCCATTAAGGAGAGTAGACTGACGAGTGCTGTCTCTTAATGTGGTTCCTGTTGCTGCCCATAAGATGCAGAGCTACCCTAGTTATCTTCAGATTAGCCTCTCTCAGACACAGATAACTATCTGCCTGCATCACCCGGGGCTCTGCATGGGCTAATTTCCCCTGATTATGCAAGTTTCTCATTCGAAAGAAAAGTCTACCATCACCTACACAGCTTCTCGGCATGAGAAACCTCCCACTGAGCAAGTTGGCTCCATGGCATGGGATAGCTGGGCAGCTCTGCCCCTGCCCTGACCTTCAGCTCTGGGAGTCCTGTTTTGCTGCTGCTTTCTGGATCTCATCTGCCTCCACAGGCAGTACCAGACCAAAGGCCACCTTTGTGTGGGATGTAATAAGGACACAGGAGACATTATCTTTGTCTAGTCTGCTGTCTGTGGTTTGTTTCGAGATAAGACACTGAATTATTTCTAGTCCCTAAGGATGTCTAACCTAGACATCTTCCCAAGATCAGTCTGTCTGCCAAGGATGAGTTCTCCATTATCCACATCTCTATTAACCCTGAAAACTGGGTTAGAGTCAAGGACTTCTCCTTCAGGAGACTACTCTGAACTAGGAACCCATAATTTTGGTTTGGCAAGAGCTGTGACCATGGGCCTGGGGTTTATTGTAAAATGTGGTATGAGGACACATTTTATAACCTGTTGTGCAAGTCCATAATTTCTCTCCTAAATGCAGATGTGCACAAGGAAAGCAGAAAGCCTCACCAAGTCCTCATTTGAGCTCAGTTTCACATCACTTTGACACACCGCTTATTTTAAAACATGAAACAGTTGTGCAGATGCCTTTTTAAGATGTAACAGTGCCAGATTTCTCTGTGGTTTACAAGTTGTTTTGGAAACATTCTGGGTACTTATCGTGGGTAGCTTTATTCTCTTTTTTTATTTTAAGCTCTCATCTTGAAGAGTTACCTCCCCTCTCTCCATACACACACTTTCATTTTTACTCTAAGCTTTAAACCGATGGGATTGTAGGGAAAGCCTGTTGGAAAGAAGCCCTCAGGGTCTTGTTAGCTTTGTTAATCCTTGCTTTGCCTTTTTTTTTTTTTTTTTTTTTTGTTTTTTNTGCTTTTTTTTTTTTTTTTTTTGGTCTTATTTTTCACTCCCAAGAGGCATAATGCAAAATCTGTGTGTAATCAGAGCTAGAGACTATGCGTGCTGTTCTAGGATAATATTGTCTTACCCTGCTCTGCTTAGTACCTTGAGCACAACCCAAAAAGCTTACTGCCTTTAAAACAGCTACTCTAAAGCAGTACCCATAATACAAGTGCCCTTGTCTCAGTGGCTAAACTGAAACAAATTTTAATTTTTGTCCATAGACAGTGTTTGCTATCTGAAGATCTTATAGACCATAATAAACAACAGTTTAGATTTGTAAATGAGGTAAATAAAATTCTGTTTGAAGTGAAATGAAGGAATTAAGGACTTCACACTTTGACCTAGGAGTAGGACCCCCAAAGTCAGTGACAGTGCAATCTATCCCACTCAAAAGCAGGAAACAGAAAAACTTCTTTCACCAGGTTGGCAATTAGGTGGGATTTCAGCTCTAGGAAGCAGAAGTGTAATTTTTCTTTCCTTTTTTTCTCCACCCTATTGTCCTCTGCCATTTCAGAGTGGATTATTCCCTTTCACCACTCACCATGGGAAATTGTCTTGTTTGTAAAGGCCTTTCTTCCTGGAAGTCTCTCCTTCAGAATGTGATTCTAAATACTGGATAGCTGCCCTTAAAACATTCAGCAAACTTCCTTTTTCTGTATGATTAGCACTATGGTACTTCACAATATATCTCAGAGCCAGAGAAATAAAATTTTCTCCAAAGTAAATGGAGAAAAATGTTTTTTAATAAAATACATCTGTATGATAGCATACATTTTTCACATAAGGATTGATTCTCAAGATTATCCATATGACCTGGAGATTGCTGCTAAGAACTAAATCCCCAGAATTTCAAATCATAGCACTGTTTTCTGTTATATGAGGCACAAGGGAGACCCTTTATATATCTCAATGCTTCATTTGCTTCACAAAGTTTTACAAGAGAAATTTGCCTTTTGAGAGTAACTTACAAGTGTCTATATCCAGTTTGTCTTGTCAGCCATGGGTCTCAGCCCTGACAGTTTGAGTGGGCAGCATAAATCTTGTACTGCCATTGTAATGTACGAGTGGATGCTGAATGACCTGCAAAAATGTGACTTCTCCAGCAGTGATCCCAGCTCTTGCTCAGCTGCTCACTGCAGGGTCCACACTGATTGAATGTGCTATCCTACTCCTCTGGGTGTTCCTGGGAGCCCTCTCAGTCCTCAGTATTTCTGAAAGACCATGATTCCTCCTTTACTCCAGCAAAAACAGACCCTGTGGGGCTACATCTAGAACTCCAGCTGTATCTCATATTGACATCCGGTCCTGGAATTCCCCTCAGAAGAAAGCCTGGATCTCTCCAGCCTCTGGCTGAAGAAAGAATTTCCACAGACTTTATGCTTATTCCATACCTGGAAAGGGGATATGGGGTTGAGGATCTAACAAGTAAGGCAAGAGTTTTGAAACCAAACAGCCACTCTTCAGCATGTGCTCTGCTCTTAATGCCTGAAATAGCTGACAGTGCTATCCACATGGATACCTTTAAGGAAAGCACTGAGGAGCTGTGACACTTTTCTTTCAGCTGAGTTGGTTGTGCTTGAAGTACCTGTGAGAGACACCCTCTCATCCCCTGCTGAAACACTGATGGCAATGAGGAGGAAACAGAGCAGCAAAATGCCTGTAACACATTCCTGCTCAAGTATCCTGCAGCAGAGACAATGAGACCCCACAGCACCAGGCTTTCATGCGGAATTAAAGTCATAAAATCTCAGTGCACACCAAGGTGCTGCCCATCTGCTTGAGTGAATGTGGATGAGCCAAAGTACAGTGGAGTGGTCAAGACCCCTGTGGCTGTTAGGTGTAAGGAGAGTTCTTTATCTTAGCAGCAGAATATGCACATGGGGTAGAAGGGAACTGTCATTTCTACCAAGTGTCCCTTCTACTCAGCCCCAGCCAGAGAAGAATACAAAAGCCTGTGCTTTGCATCTTCTTTAATGGCACTTTGTCCAGCACAACATAATTATATTTAGTGAAGAACATAGTTCAAAAATAGATTTCTCATACTCTAGCACCAAGCTCATTAACACTTTATCACTTTCATAATTCATTAGTTTCAATTTCCCAGGAACTGCCATGAGCAGTGATTTTTTCATCATGGCCAGAAAGATTAAACTCTGTAGGAAGCCATAAAATTGAAATCCTTTGAGAAAGCTTGAGCTGGATGCACAACAGGAGACTCCGGCAAAAGTTCAAACCGGGGAAGTTTCAGCTCTTCCTTGATGAGGGAAAAAGCCAGAAACAACTGGCAGTTAAGGAAATAATCACTAGGAAGGACAAGAAACACAAAACGGACATAGGATGACCAGGACAGTCTAGAATTGTGTAACCGAAACTGAAACTACAGCTTAGACATCATGTGGAAGAAGCAGAGGCATCTGAGTACAGAATAAATATAAAGATTTTGAGAAGAGAAAACAGGTAAATAGTGGCAGTGTTTTACAAGAACACAGCACTAGAAGGCCATACAGTACTGTCCACAAGGTCATCAAGAAATAATACAAGAAACAATGCTAGAGACAGATACTAGGAACTTCCAAACAGAGGTGTTGCAGGAAGGTCCCATAAACACACTAAGGACTTCTACCAGTGAAGTCTAGACTTGCCTTCTTTAGCAACATCTCTTAACACCACCATGAGCCAAGTGCGTGAATAAGGGCCAGAACTGCGGAACTGAAACAATAACCTGAAGGAATTACATCACACTCTCACACATTCCTGCAAAGCACAGCGGGTGGGACAAGCACGGTGTATCGTGACAGACACAACAGCCTCAGCACTGGGGCTATAGCAGTCACTGTAGCACTCCATTAAAGTACCCAGGGCTCATTCCCCAGTGGCAGGAAACTGCTAACCTGTAACAGCTTGAAATTTCAGTGTCTGGGAGTAGGAATTTTGGTAGCCTGTGCCTTGGAGTGATCCCATCTTCATAATGAGGTTTACTCATCAAGGGTAGCAGAGCAGCAGGAAAGCTGGCCTGTGCTGCTTATTGAAAAGGTCATGGCAACTGTGGTATCAAACCAGAGAATTACATCAAAGGAGAGAAACATCTCTTGTGAGGAGACTATGGATGTATAATACAGAAATAGAAATAGAAAACTGGAATCACATCCATAATGATAAATTTCAGTTTCCCAGAACCTGGAAAAATGAGAACGTCTAAGCACATCCAAGCAGGGCTTCTGGGGATGGTTGTGTTCTCAGTAGTCCTCTGTCAACATAACTGCTGCAGAATAAGGAATTCTTGTCTTTGAATTCAGATGTCTCTGAAGGATTACACGGATACAAAAAAA